>OZ059903.1:22749330-23264330 GCA_964057215.1 Oscheius myriophilus
TGAGTGTGTGAGTGTGTGAGTGTGTGAGTGTGTGAGTGTGTGAGTGTGTGAGTGTGTGAGTGTGTGAGTGTGTGAGTGTGTGACTGTGTGAGTGTGTGACTGTGTGAGTGTGTGACTGTGTGAGTGTATGCGTGTGTGCGTGTGTGCGTGTGTGAGTGTGTGAGTGTGTGAGTGTGTGAGTGTGTGAGTGTGTGACTGTGTGAGTGTGTGACTGTGTGAGTGTGTGACTGTGTGAGTGTGTGACTGTGTGAGTGTATGCGTGTGTGCGTGTGTGCGTGTGTGCGTGTGTGAGTGTGTGAGTGTGTGAGTGTGTGAGTGTGTGAGTGTGTGACTGTGTGAGTGTGTGACTGTGTGAGTGTGTGACTGTGTGAGTGTATGCGTGTGTGCGTGTGTGCGTGTGTGCGTGTGTGCGTGTGTGAGTGTGTGAGTGTGTGAGTGTGTGAGTGTGTGACTGTGTGAGTGTGTGACTGTGTGAGTGTGTGACTGTGTGAGTGTGTGACTGTGTGAGTGTATGCGTGTGTGCGTGTGTGCGTGTGTGCGTGTGTGCGTGTGTGAGTGTGTGAGTGTGTGAGTGTGTGAGTGTGTGAGTGTGTGAGTGTGTGAGTGTGTGAGTGTGTGAGTGTGTGAGTGTGTGAGTGTGTGAGTGTGTGAGTGTGTGAGTGTGTGAGTGTGTGAGTGTGTGAGTGTGTGAGTGTGTGAGTGTGTGAGTGTGTGTGTGTGAGTGTGTGAGTGTGTGAGTGTGTGAGTGTGTGAGTGTGTGAGTGTGTGAGTGTGTGACTGTGTGAGTGTGTGACTGTGTGAGTGTGTGACTGTGTGAGTGTGTGACTGTGTGAGTGTATGCGTGTGTGCGTGTGTGCGTGTGTGAGTGTGTGAGTGTGTGAGTGTGTGACTGTGTGAGTGTGTGACTGTGTGAGTGTGTGACTGTGTGAGTGTGTGACTGTGTGAGTGTGTGAGTGTGTGAGTGTGTGAGTGTGTGAGTGTGTGAGTGTGTGAGTGTGTGAGTGTGTGAGTGTGTGAGTGTGTGAGTGTGTGAGTGTGTGAGTGTGTGAGTGTGTGAGTGTGTGACTGTGTGAGTGTGTGACTGTGTGAGTGTGTGACTGTGTGAGTGTGTGACTGTGTGAGTGTATGCGTGTGTGCGTGTGTGAGTGTGTGAGTGTGTGAGTGTGTGAGTGTGTGAGTGTGTGAGTGTGTGAGTGTGTGAGTGTGTGAGTGTGTGAGTGTGTGAGTGTGTGAGTGTGTGAGTGTGTGAGTGTGTGAGTGTGTGAGTGTGTGAGTGTGTGAGTGTGTGAGTGTGTGAGTGTGTGAGTGTGTGAGTGTGTGAGTGTGTGAGTGTGTGAGTGTGTGAGTGTGTGAGTGTGTGAGTGTGTGAGTGTGTGAGTGTGTGAGTGTGTGAGTGTGTGAGTGTGTGAGTGTGTGAGTGTGTGAGTGTGTGAGTGTGTGAGTGTGTGAGTGTGTGAGTGTGTGAGTGTGTGAGTGTGTGAGTGTGTGAGTGTGTGAGTGTGTGAGTGTGTGAGTGTGTGAGTGTGTGAGTGTGTGAGTGTGTGAGTGTGTGAGTGTGTGAGTGTGTGAGTGTGTGAGTGTGTGAGTGTGTGAGTGTGTGAGTGTGTGAGTGTGTGAGTGTGTGAGTGTGTGAGTGTGTGAGTGTGTGAGTGTGTGAGTGTGTGAGTGTGTGAGTGTGTGAGTGTGTGAGTGTGTGACTGTGTGAGTGTGTGACTGTGTGAGTGTGTGACTGTGTGAGTGTGTGACTGTGTGAGTGTGTGACTGTGTGAGTGTGTGACTGTGTGAGTGTATGCGTGTGTGCGTGTGTGCGTGTGTGAGTGTGTGAGTGTGTGAGTGTGTGACTGTGTGAGTGTGTGACTGTGTGAGTGTGTGACTGTGTGAGTGTGTGACTGTGTGAGTGTATGCGTGTGTGCGTGTGTGCGTGTGTGCGTGTGTGAGTGTGTGAGTGTGTGAGTGTGTGAGTGTGTGAGTGTGTGACTGTGTGAGTGTGTGACTGTGTGAGTGTGTGACTGTGTGAGTGTATGCGTGTGTGCGTGTGTGCGTGTGTGCGTGTGTGCGTGTGTGAGTGTGTGAGTGTGTGAGTGTGTGAGTGTGTGACTGTGTGAGTGTGTGACTGTGTGAGTGTGTGACTGTGTGAGTGTGTGACTGTGTGAGTGTATGCGTGTGTGCGTGTGTGCGTGTGTGCGTGTGTGCGTGTGTGAGTGTGTGAGTGTGTGAGTGTGTGAGTGTGTGAGTGTGTGAGTGTGTGAGTGTGTGAGTGTGTGAGTGTGTGAGTGTGTGAGTGTGTGAGTGTGTGAGTGTGTGAGTGTGTGAGTGTGTGAGTGTGTGAGTGTGTGAGTGTGTGTGTGTGAGTGTGTGAGTGTGTGAGTGTGTGAGTGTGTGAGTGTGTGAGTGTATGAGTGTGTGACTGTGTGAGTGTGTGACTGTGTGAGTGTGTGACTGTGTGAGTGTGTGACTGTGTGAGTGTATGCGTGTGTGCGTGTGTGCGTGTGTGAGTGTGTGAGTGTGTGAGTGTGTGACTGTGTGAGTGTGTGACTGTGTGAGTGTGTGACTGTGTGAGTGTGTGACTGTGTGAGTGTGTGAGTGTGTGAGTGTGTGAGTGTGTGAGTGTGTGAGTGTGTGAGTGTGTGAGTGTGTGAGTGTGTGTGTGTGAGTGTGTGAGTGTGTGAGTGTGTGAGTGTGTGAGTGTGTGAGTGTGTGTGTGTGAGTGTGTGAGTGTGTGAGTGTGTGAGTGTGTGAGTGTGTGAGTGTGTGAGTGTGTGAGTGTGTGAGTGTGTGAGTGTGTGAGTGTGTGAGTGTGTGAGTGTGTGAGTGTGTGAGTGTGTGAGTGTGTGAGTGTGTGAGTGTGTGAGTGTGTGAGTGTGTGAGTGTGTGAGTGTGTGAGTGTGTGAGTGTGTGAGTGTGTGAGTGTGTGAGTGTGTGACTGTGTGAGTGTGTGACTGTGTGAGTGTGTGACTGTGTGAGTGTGTGACTGTGTGAGTGTATGCGTGTGTGCGTGTGTGCGTGTGTGAGTGTGTGAGTGTGTGAGTGTGTGACTGTGTGAGTGTGTGACTGTGTGAGTGTGTGACTGTGTGAGTGTGTGACTGTGTGAGTGTATGCGTGTGTGCGTGTGTGCGTGTGTGCGTGTGTGAGTGTGTGAGTGTGTGAGTGTGTGAGTGTGTGAGTGTGTGACTGTGTGAGTGTGTGACTGTGTGAGTGTGTGACTGTGTGAGTGTGTGACTGTGTGAGTGTATGCGTGTGTGCGTGTGTGCGTGTGTGCGTGTGTGAGTGTGTGAGTGTGTGAGTGTGTGAGTGTGTGACTGTGTGAGTGTGTGACTGTGTGAGTGTGTGACTGTGTGAGTGTGTGACTGTGTGAGTGTATGCGTGTGTGCGTGTGTGCGTGTGTGCGTGTGTGAGTGTGTGAGTGTGTGAGTGTGTGAGTGTGTGACTGTGTGAGTGTGTGACTGTGTGAGTGTGTGACTGTGTGAGTGTGTGACTGTGTGAGTGTATGCGTGTGTGCGTGTGTGCGTGTGTGCGTGTGTGCGTGTGTGAGTGTGTGAGTGTGTGAGTGTGTGACTGTGTGAGTGTGTGACTGTGTGAGTGTGTGACTGTGTGAGTGTGTGACTGTGTGAGTGTATGCGTGTGTGCGTGTGTGCGTGTGTGCGTGTGTGCGTGTGTGAGTGTGTGAGTGTGTGACTGTGTGACTGTGTGAGTGTGTGAGTGTGTGAGTGTGTGAGTGTGTGAGTGTATGCGTGTGTGCGTGTGTGCGTGTGTGCGTGTGTGCGTGTGTGCGTGTGTGAGTGTGTGAGTGTGTGAGTGTGTGAGTGTGTGACTGTGTGAGTGTGTGACTGTGTGAGTGTGTGACTGTGTGACTGTGTGAGTGTATGCGTGTGTGCGTGTGTGCGTGTGTGCGTGTGTGCGTGTGTGCGTGTGTGAGTGTGTGACTGTGTGAGTGTGTGACTGTGTGAGTGTGTGACTGTGTGAGTGTGTGACTGTGTGAGTGTATGCGTGTGTGCGTGTGTGCGTGTGTGCGTGTGTGAGTGTGTGAGTGTGTGAGTGTGTGAGTGTGTGACTGTGTGACTGTGTGAGTGTGTGACTGTGTGAGTGTGTGACTGTGTGAGTGTGTGACTGTGTGAGTGTATGCGTGTGTGCGTGTGTGCGTGTGTGCGTGTGTGCGTGTGTGAGTGTGTGAGTGTGTGAGTGTGTGACTGTGTGAGTGTGTGACTGTGTGAGTGTGTGACTGTGTGAGTGTGTGACTGTGTGAGTGTATGCGTGTGTGCGTGTGTGCGTGTGTGCGTGTGTGCGTGTGTGAGTGTGTGAGTGTGTGAGTGTGTGACTGTGTGAGTGTGTGACTGTGTGAGTGTGTGACTGTGTGAGTGTGTGACTGTGTGAGTGTATGCGTGTGTGCGTGTGTGCGTGTGTGCGTGTGTGCGTGTGTGAGTGTGTGAGTGTGTGAGTGTGTGAGTGTGTGACTGTGTGAGTGTGTGACTGTGTGAGTGTGTGACTGTGTGAGTGTGTGAGTGTGTGACTGTGTGAGTGTGTGACTGTGTGAGTGTATGCGTGTGTGCGTGTGTGCGTGTGTGCGTGTGTGAGTGTGTGAGTGTGTGAGTGTGTGAGTGTGTGACTGTGTGAGTGTGTGACTGTGTGAGTGTATGCGTGTGTGCGTGTGTGCGTGTGTGCGTGTGTGCGTGTGTGAGTGTGTGAGTGTGTGAGTGTGTGACTGTGTGAGTGTGTGACTGTGTGAGTGTGTGACTGTGTGAGTGTGTGACTGTGTGAGTGTATGCGTGTGTGCGTGTGTGCGTGTGTGCGTGTGTGCGTGTGTGAGTGTGTGACTGTGTGAGTGTGTGACTGTGTGAGTGTATGCGTGTGTGACTGTGTGAGTGTGTGACTGTGTGACTGTGTGAGTGTATGCGTGTGTGCGTGTGTGCGTGTGTGCGTGTGTGCGTGTGTGCGTGTGTGAGTGTGTGACTGTGTGAGTGTGTGACTGTGTGAGTGTGTGACTGTGTGAGTGTGTGACTGTGTGAGTGTATGCGTGTGTGCGTGTGTGCGTGTGTGCGTGTGTGAGTGTGTGAGTGTGTGAGTGTGTGAGTGTGTGAGTGTGTGAGTGTGTGACTGTGTGAGTGTGTGACTGTGTGAGTGTGTGACTGTGTGAGTGTGTGACTGTGTGAGTGTATGCGTGTGTGCGTGTGTGCGTGTGTGCGTGTGTGCGTGTGTGAGTGTGTGAGTGTGTGAGTGTGTGACTGTGTGAGTGTGTGACTGTGTGAGTGTGTGACTGTGTGAGTGTGTGACTGTGTGAGTGTATGCGTGTGTGCGTGTGTGCGTGTGTGCGTGTGTGCGTGTGTGAGTGTGTGAGTGTGTGAGTGTGTGACTGTGTGAGTGTGTGACTGTGTGAGTGTGTGACTGTGTGAGTGTGTGACTGTGTGAGTGTATGCGTGTGTGCGTGTGTGCGTGTGTGCGTGTGTGCGTGTGTGAGTGTGTGAGTGTGTGAGTGTGTGAGTGTGTGACTGTGTGAGTGTGTGACTGTGTGAGTGTGTGACTGTGTGAGTGTGTGACTGTGTGAGTGTATGCGTGTGTGCGTGTGTGCGTGTGTGCGTGTGTGAGTGTGTGAGTGTGTGAGTGTGTGAGTGTGTGAGTGTGTGACTGTGTGAGTGTGTGACTGTGTGAGTGTGTGACTGTGTGAGTGTGTGACTGTGTGAGTGTATGCGTGTGTGCGTGTGTGCGTGTGTGCGTGTGTGCGTGTGTGAGTGTGTGAGTGTGTGAGTGTGTGACTGTGTGAGTGTGTGACTGTGTGAGTGTGTGACTGTGTGAGTGTGTGACTGTGTGAGTGTATGCGTGTGTGCGTGTGTGCGTGTGTGCGTGTGTGCGTGTGTGAGTGTGTGACTGTGTGAGTGTGTGACTGTGTGAGTGTATGCGTGTGTGAGTGTGTGAGTGTGTGACTGTGTGAGTGTATGCGTGTGTGCGTGTGTGCGTGTGTGCGTGTGTGAGTGTGTGAGTGTGTGAGTGTGTGACTGTGTGAGTGTGTGACTGTGTGAGTGTATGCGTGTGTGAGTGTGTGAGTGTGTGAGTGTGTGAGTGTGTGAGTGTGTGAGTGTGTGAGTGTGTGAGTGTGTGAGTGTGTGAGTGTGTGAGTGTGTGAGTGTGTGAGTGTGTGAGTGTGTGAGTGTGTGAGTGTGTGAGTGTGTGAGTGTGTGAGTGTGTGAGTGTGTGAGTGTGTGAGTGTGTGAGTGTGTGAGTGTGTGAGTGTGTGAGTGTGTGAGTGTGTGAGTGTGTGAGTGTGTGAGTGTGTGAGTGTGTGAGTGTGTGAGTGTGTGAGTGTGTGAGTGTGTGAGTGTGTGAGTGTGTGAGTGTATGCGTGTGTGCGTGTGTGCGTGTGTGAGTGTGTGAGTGTGTGAGTGTGTGACTGTGTGAGTGTGTGACTGTGTGAGTGTGTGACTGTGTGAGTGTGTGACTGTGTGAGTGTATGCGTGTGTGCGTGTGTGCGTGTGTGCGTGTGTGAGTGTGTGAGTGTGTGAGTGTGTGAGTGTGTGAGTGTGTGACTGTGTGAGTGTGTGACTGTGTGAGTGTATGCGTGTGTGCGTGTGTGCGTGTGTGCGTGTGTGCGTGTGTGAGTGTGTGAGTGTGTGAGTGTGTGACTGTGTGAGTGTGTGACTGTGTGAGTGTGTGACTGTGTGAGTGTGTGACTGTGTGAGTGTATGCGTGTGTGCGTGTGTGCGTGTGTGCGTGTGTGCGTGTGTGCGTGTGTGAGTGTGTGACTGTGTGAGTGTGTGACTGTGTGAGTGTATGCGTGTGTGAGTGTGTGAGTGTGTGACTGTGTGAGTGTATGCGTGTGTGCGTGTGTGCGTGTGTGCGTGTGTGAGTGTGTGAGTGTGTGAGTGTGTGACTGTGTGAGTGTGTGACTGTGTGAGTGTGTGAGTGTGTGAGTGTGTGAGTGTGTGAGTGTGTGAGTGTGTGAGTGTGTGAGTGTGTGAGTGTGTGAGTGTGTGAGTGTGTGAGTGTGTGAGTGTGTGAGTGTGTGAGTGTGTGAGTGTGTGAGTGTGTGAGTGTGTGAGTGTGTGAGTGTGTGAGTGTGTGAGTGTGTGAGTGTGTGAGTGTGTGAGTGTGTGAGTGTGTGAGTGTGTGAGTGTGTGAGTGTGTGAGTGTGTGAGTGTGTGAGTGTGTGAGTGTGTGAGTGTGTGAGTGTGTGAGTGTATGCGTGTGTGCGTGTGTGCGTGTGTGAGTGTGTGAGTGTGTGAGTGTGTGACTGTGTGAGTGTGTGACTGTGTGAGTGTGTGACTGTGTGAGTGTGTGACTGTGTGAGTGTATGCGTGTGTGCGTGTGTGCGTGTGTGCGTGTGTGAGTGTGTGAGTGTGTGAGTGTGTGAGTGTGTGAGTGTGTGACTGTGTGAGTGTGTGACTGTGTGAGTGTGTGACTGTGTGAGTGTGTGACTGTGTGAGTGTATGCGTGTGTGCGTGTGTGCGTGTGTGCGTGTGTGAGTGTGTGAGTGTGTGAGTGTGTGAGTGTGTGACTGTGTGAGTGTGTGACTGTGTGAGTGTGTGACTGTGTGAGTGTGTGACTGTGTGAGTGTATGCGTGTGTGCGTGTGTGCGTGTGTGCGTGTGTGAGTGTGTGAGTGGTGAGTGTGTGAGTGTGTGACTGTGTGAGTGTGTGACTGTGTGAGTGTGTGACTGTGTGAGTGTGTGACTGTGTGAGTGTATGCGTGTGTGCGTGTGTGCGTGTGTGCGTGTGTGCGTGTGTGAGTGTGTGAGTGTGTGAGTGTGTGAGTGTGTGAGTGTGTGAGTGTGTGACTGTGTGAGTGTGTGACTGTGTGAGTGTGTGACTGTGTGAGTGTGTGACTGTGTGAGTGTATGCGTGTGTGCGTGTGTGAGTGTGTGAGTGTGTGAGTGTGTGACTGTGTGAGTGTGTGAGTGTGTGAGTGTGTGAGTGTGTGAGTGTGTGAGTGTGTGAGTGTGTGAGTGTATGCGTGTGTGCGTGTGTGCGTGTGTGCGTGTGTGCGTGTGTGCGTGTGTGAGTGTGTGAGTGTGTGAGTGTGTGACTGTGTGAGTGTGTGACTGTGTGAGTGTGTGACTGTGTGACTGTGTGAGTGTATGCGTGTGTGCGTGTGTGCGTGTGTGCGTGTGTGCGTGTGTGCGTGTGTGAGTGTGTGAGTGTGTGAGTGTGTGACTGTGTGAGTGTGTGACTGTGTGAGTGTGTGACTGTGTGAGTGTGTGACTGTGTGAGTGTATGCGTGTGTGCGTGTGTGCGTGTGTGCGTGTGTGAGTGTGTGAGTGTGTGAGTGTGTGAGTGTGTGACTGTGTGAGTGTGTGACTGTGTGAGTGTGTGACTGTGTGAGTGTGTGACTGTGTGAGTGTATGCGTGTGTGCGTGTGTGCGTGTGTGCGTGTGTGAGTGTGTGAGTGTGTGAGTGTGTGAGTGTGTGAGTGTGTGAGTGTGTGACTGTGTGAGTGTGTGACTGTGTGAGTGTGTGACTGTGTGAGTGTGTGACTGTGTGAGTGTATGCGTGTGTGCGTGTGTGCGTGTGTGCGTGTGTGCGTGTGTGAGTGTGTGAGTGTGTGAGTGTGTGACTGTGTGAGTGTGTGACTGTGTGAGTGTGTGACTGTGTGAGTGTGTGACTGTGTGAGTGTATGCGTGTGTGCGTGTGTGCGTGTGTGCGTGTGTGCGTGTGTGAGTGTGTGAGTGTGTGAGTGTGTGACTGTGTGAGTGTGTGACTGTGTGAGTGTGTGACTGTGTGAGTGTGTGACTGTGTGAGTGTATGCGTGTTTGCGTGTGTGCGTGTGTGCGTGTGTGCGTGTGTGAGTGTGTGAGTGTGTGAGTGTGTGAGTGTGTGAGTGTGTGACTGTGTGAGTGTGTGACTGTGTGAGTGTGTGACTGTGTGAGTGTGTGACTGTGTGAGTGTATGCGTGTGTGCGTGTGTGCGTGTGTGCGTGTGTGAGTGTGTGAGTGTGTGAGTGTGTGAGTGTGTGAGTGTGTGAGTGTGTGAGTGTGTGAGTGTGTGACTGTGTGAGTGTGTGACTGTGTGAGTGTGTGACTGTGTGAGTGTGTGACTGTGTGAGTGTATGCGTGTGTGCGTGTGTGCGTGTGTGCGTGTGTGCGTGTGTGAGTGTGTGAGTGTGTGAGTGTGTGACTGTGTGAGTGTGTGACTGTGTGAGTGTGTGACTGTGTGAGTGTGTGACTGTGTGAGTGTATGCGTGTGTGCGTGTGTGCGTGTGTGCGTGTGTGCGTGTGTGAGTGTGTGAGTGTGTGACTGTGTGAGTGTGTGACTGTGTGAGTGTATGCGTGTGTGAGTGTGTGAGTGTGTGACTGTGTGAGTGTATGCGTGTGTGCGTGTGTGCGTGTGTGCGTGTGTGAGTGTGTGAGTGTGTGAGTGTGTGACTGTGTGAGTGTGTGACTGTGTGAGTGTATGCGTGTGTGAGTGTGTGAGTGTGTGAGTGTGTGAGTGTGTGAGTGTGTGAGTGTGTGAGTGTGTGAGTGTGTGAGTGTGTGAGTGTGTGAGTGTGTGAGTGTGTGAGTGTGTGAGTGTGTGAGTGTGTGAGTGTGTGAGTGTGTGAGTGTGTGAGTGTGTGAGTGTGTGAGTGTGTGAGTGTGTGAGTGTGTGAGTGTGTGAGTGTGTGAGTGTGTGAGTGTGTGAGTGTGTGAGTGTGTGAGTGTGTGAGTGTGTGAGTGTGTGAGTGTGTGAGTGTGTGAGTGTGTGAGTGTGTGAGTGTGTGAGTGTGTGAGTGTGTGAGTGTGTGAGTGTGTGAGTGTGTGACTGTGTGAGTGTGTGACTGTGTGAGTGTGTGACTGTGTGAGTGTGTGACTGTGTGAGTGTATGCGTGTGTGCGTGTGTGCGTGTGTGAGTGTGTGAGTGTGTGAGTGTGTGAGTGTGTGAGTGTGTGAGTGTGTGACTGTGTGAGTGTGTGACTGTGTGAGTGTGTGACTGTGGGAGTGTGTGACTGTGTGAGTGTATGCGTGTGTGCGTGTGTGAGTGTGTGAGTGTGTGAGTGTGTGAGTGTGTGAGTGTGTGAGTGTGTGAGTGTGTGAGTGTGTGAGTGTGTGAGTGTGTGAGTGTGTGAGTGTGTGAGTGTGTGAGTGTGTGAGTGTGTGAGTGTGTGAGTGTGTGAGTGTGTGAGTGTGTGAGTGTGTGAGTGTGTGACTGTGTGAGTGTGTGACTGTGTGACTGTGTGAGTGTGTGACTGTGTGAGTGTATGCGTGTGTGCGTGTGTGCGTGTGTGCGTGTGTGCGTGTGTGCGTGTGTGAGTGTGTGAGTGTGTGAGTGTGTGACTGTGTGAGTGTGTGACTGTGTGAGTGTGTGACTGTGTGAGTGTGTGACTGTGTGAGTGTATGCGTGTGTGCGTGTGTGCGTGTGTGCGTGTGTGCGTGTGTGAGTGTGTGAGTGTGTGACTGTGTGAGTGTGTGACTGTGTGAGTGTGTGAGTGTGTGAGTGTGTGAGTGTGTGACTGTGTGAGTGTATGCGTGTGTGCGTGTGTGCGTGTGTGCGTGTGTGAGTGTGTGAGTGTGTGAGTGTGTGACTGTGTGAGTGTGTGACTGTGTGAGTGTATGCGTGTGTGAGTGTGTGAGTGTGTGAGTGTGTGAGTGTGTGAGTGTGTGAGTGTGTGAGTGTGTGAGTGTGTGAGTGTGTGAGTGTGTGAGTGTGTGAGTGTGTGAGTGTGTGAGTGTGTGAGTGTGTGAGTGTGTGAGTGTGTGAGTGTGTGAGTGTGTGAGTGTGTGAGTGTGTGAGTGTGTGAGTGTGTGAGTGTGTGAGTGTGTGAGTGTGTGAGTGTGTGAGTGTGTGAGTGTGTGAGTGTGTGAGTGTGTGAGTGTGTGAGTGTGTGAGTGTGTGACTGTGTGAGTGTGTGACTGTGTGAGTGTGTGACTGTGTGAGTGTGTGACTGTGTGAGTGTATGCGTGTGTGCGTGTGTGCGTGTGTGAGTGTGTGAGTGTGTGAGTGTGTGAGTGTGTGAGTGTGTGAGTGTGTGAGTGTGTGAGTGTGTGACTGTGTGAGTGTGTGAGTGTGTGACTGTGTGAGTGTGTGACTGTGGGAGTGTGTGACTGTGTGAGTGTATGCGTGTGTGCGTGTGTGAGTGTGTGAGTGTGTGAGTGTGTGAGTGTGTGAGTGTGTGACTGTGTGAGTGTGTGACTGTGTGAGTGTGTGACTGTGTGAGTGTGTGACTGTGTGAGTGTATGCGTGTGTGCGTGTGTGCGTGTGTGCGTATGTGCATGTGTACGTGTGTACATGTATTTTATGTTTTATCTTGTTTTTGTCTGTTTTTTTTTTCAATCTACCATTTATTGCTCCTGCAGCCGGTTGAAACAAAACAGTAGCTTTCAACGATGTTCTGTCTTGGCAGTAGGCAATACACCAACCTCGGCTGAAAACCAGATACACTACAAATGTAAAAAGATTTTCAAACCGAGTGGCATTTGCTCCAGAAGTTCGAAAGGTCGCAATGGGAATTGCATTTTCCACCACTTCGTCTCCGGTGGCAGTGTAATTGCAAACTAAAACAGTATTTCTAATTTCAAAAGTGAGTTTTGGTATTTAAAGGTTTCGTTTTCAATTGCTACATCGGTTTTTTGGAAGATCAACACTAACCGAGTAGAATAAACACTAGCTATACTCCTTGCCAAATCTACTTCAGTCTTTTGGCTGCGTATACGGCCTGAGTATCCTATCCTACTTTAGAAACAACATGATAACACTGGCACTTTGTTCTGAAGTAGTTTTGGCACAAACTACATATTTTTCGTGAGGATCAAAAACTAATTCCATTATTGGTTCAAAACTCCAATATATTTTTTGTGGTAAATTATTTTAAATGTTTCGTTTATTGAGGGTCATCCGGAAAAATTTAACTCACATTCTCCTCCCATTCCGTCAGATTGTGCAGAAACCACGACAAATAGAACCACCGTCAATGCTATTTGCCGCATCTGAACATTTGTATTCATTGGTTCGCTGTAATTCAATGGGTTGTGTAATTTAAATGTTTAAATAGTAAAACTGGACAGAAAACGGCCACACCTTGTTGTGCCCTTATCAGCCAGCTGAGCTATCTTTTGTAAAAATTGGTCGCCTTTGATACGTTAACTCCTAGAGTCAATTTCGTTGCCAGGTTGTTTAAACGTGGCCCCGCGTGACCATTCCCTGAGCAAAGACTGATTTTACAGAAAAGCACAAAATGAAGATGTGTGGTGTTAAAAATTTGGTTTTAAATGGTTGCTCAGCGGCAATCATACAATACTTTCTGCATATTTAGTTCTAACTGTGGAAGAAAAATGTTCTCAAAAACATTCATTTCATTGAACGATGAGCGTTAATTGATACATATAACATAAGGTTTAATCAAAAACAATTTTCCGCGATGTTCATGTATTTTAGTTCCTTGAACTTTATTAAAAGTAGGTGCTACGAGAATATGTAACTTGCGTACTATAATTAAAAACTGCCCGAATGAAACTTAATGATATGATGAACGTTTAGAAAATCCAATGGTTTAAACAATTTGAAGCATTTATGGATTCCTATGTACACTACTTTTTGACTTCAAAATTTTATTTGAGCCCAGCACGCTCTGCTTGATAACTGAAAACCAATCATTTGTGTGAATTTTATTTTTTCCACGATTTCTGTTTTTCTAACAAATACTTATAGTTATGAACTGTAGAGCAAAAAGTAATCCAAGTGTTGAAAATAAATTTCTTGTCAATGTTTTTTGCCCGTTGTTTTTTGCAAACCTAGTAATACCCACTAAAAGTAAATTTATAAAAATTTTGGTGATTGCTGAATGCTCAAGTTTGCAAAAATGTTTCCAACACTGCAACGTGGTTTTTTAGTTGTTCGGTTAACGCCCCAATCACCTCATCCTTATCGGAGTGATCCAAAAGTTGGCAAAAAGGGCTGTGATTTGTTCCCTAAATGATAAGCGATATAATTTCATGAAACTTCCTTAGTCCACAGATTTCACCGAGAGATTGGCGTTTCAATTTTTCAAAGACTTTTTAGCGTTAAATGAAACAATCCAATAAAACTCTATCTTTATCTTCAAAATTATAATTCAAGAAAAAAGCTACATAAATGTTACTCAAATGGCCAAATCTTATTTTTTTTCTTAGGTCCATTTGCTTTTTAAAATTGCAATCATGCCGTTCTTTCCACCGTTTGAAGTTGTTTTCTGTGCAGAATCTGTTGTTAAAAAAATGAAAATTTATCATTTTGAGTTCAATTTTAGAAACTATTTTTTGAAAAAAATAAAATTAACAAATTACAGCATTTAGATGTGGAAGAGCTCCTTACTGGTGGCTACCATTTATGTTGCTGTCGTTCTGTCGGACTGTAAGTTCATTTTGTTTTTTGTAAAGTTTTTATAATTCAGTTTGTAAAACCGTGAACAATGGATACAACTGGGCAAGTTCCCTTTCGGATGGTGCTAAGGATTTCGCCTACACTGGAGTGGCCTTGAACGACAGCTACTACTGTTTCGAGGGCTGTCTCAACACTGCAATGGTTGTGCAACAATACAAAGTGAGTGTATTAGTAAACTTGTTCAATTGGAGACAAAATATGGATTTCCTTTTCCAACCAAAACAATAACACGTTCATTAGTTCAAGATCTGAAAGGGAAATTCAACAAGTGAAAAGAACGAACGGACTGAAAATTGTTTCTGCGCCCTCTCTAATTACAATAGAATCTCGGAAAGTTGCGAAGACCCGCTTTTCCTGCCGAGATAGCATTGTAATTAATGAAAGCGCAGAAAAATCTTAAAGCGCGGGAATTCTCTTTACGTGCGTTTGGCTTTGTCATTTTTAAAATTTCTTTAGTGCTTTTGATTCTTGATTTATGAGCTAATTATGAAAAATACTCTCTAAGCAAAACAACAGGTGTATTTTGAAATACAAAAAAGTGGTCATAACATGAGAACCGTTCTGCGATTTCCGACGCGCTAAGCAAATTTTTAAAAAAAATCTCGTCTTTTTAAACGAAAGAAACACTATTGCAAAGATACAAAGATTGCATAAACCAGAGTGAAACAGCCGAAACATTGAAAAAAAAATTTCAAGTTGAGTTTTCCCTTACTGAGCACTTTAATATTTTTTAAGAGCAGGTTTTTTTTTAATTTCTTATTTTTGGAAACTAGTGAGCTGTTTCAGACATGATATTTGCGCAACCTTTGTGATTATCCGATATTAGGTTATACATAATCGCAATGCAAAAAAAAGTTAGATAAATAAATGTTTTCAATACGTTCGTCAATTCAAAAATTACACTCATATTGCAAGCTATTTTTATGTTTTTATTAAACTATGTTTTTTCTAATGAAAAGCGTCTTTCTTAACAAAATTTATAATGTGTTGCGAGAAAGGTTAAGGCTATCGAACCATTTGACTCATTTTGCAGCAATGACCATAACAGATACGCGGCCTACTGTCGATACGCGGTTTTTGGCCGCTCAATTTGACCGCTTCCTTAGCTTCCTTAGAAAGACTCCTCCGTCTGCACAAACAGGCGATCAGTGGCCGCTAGCAGTCGTCTCCTATCAATAAAAGTACCAAACAATTTGTAACGTTTTTTCGTACTTGAAATTAAAGCAATAAAAGAAACTGTTGATCAAAGAGCCTAAATAGAAAACCGTTATTCAAAATTGCCGTATGTTTCATTATTAATTTTGTGGTTCGTCCAAATCAAGTGCTAGACTTGGCCAAAAATTGAACCAAGTGTTATGGAATGCAACAAAAATTGTAAGTTTCGCCGTGATTTTATGAAAACAAAGCTAAAACATTGAAGATTTTTAAAGTTGAAACAGCTGCTTATGATGAAAAAAATCTTTTGCGAATCAGTCGGATTTTTCTTGTGATGGGGTATGTTCGAAAATTCTCCCTTCAAGCCTCGAAACATTTTTCTGAGTTTAATCCTTGCTAGTCGACTGCTAGTATTTATCTACAAGTTTTGCAAAATTCTGTTTTTTTTTTGGTTATTTGGAATATACTTGAGCACCGTTTCACTATTAAAGTTTTGCAAAATCTCGCATTTTTATATTTTAGGTGAAACTTGCATCTGCTAGTGCTCGTAGGGTTGTTCGGCAACTAACGTATGCAGAGATGGTGGAGCGTTTCAAAAGTCCTATGAAACCAGACGGTAAATTTGTTTTCAATACAAACTAATTAATGTAGATAACACCGCAACGTGTATGGACACAGTTCTTCGTCAAGATGTTAACAACGCTCTTCAGAAAGTGACTAATCATAGTGCAAAGGTATCTAAATTAATGAGGAATGTTGAACACACTCACACATACAAAAAGAGAGAGAAGAGAGAGAGAGAGAGAGAGAGAGAGAGAGAGAGAGAAAGAGAGAGAAAGAGAGAGAGAGAGAGAGAGAGAGAGAGAAAGAGAGAGAAAGAGAGAGAGAGAGAGAGAGAGAGAGAAAGAGAGAGAAAGAGAGAGAGAAAGGGCAAAAGAAAGAAATGGATTTAGGCCATTGCTCGTACCATCCAATACGAGATTAACCGACCTGGCTGGTGCATAAACGTGGTTGAGCTAGAGGGAGGATTGAACACAGCCAACTACTTTGAAGACATGAACTTCTGTCAATACACCTCCTACGTTGGAGAATACTTCTACGATATTCGCCTTGCAGCAGTAGACTTCAGTCTTTAATGTAACTAGTTGAATGAGAGGAAATAATGTATCAATTTTCACCAATTTTGTTCGTAACTTGAATGTAACATTAAAATGCATAAAGCATATAATGTCAAATCATCAAAGGTCTTAGTTTCACATGAACTCAAGTCTCAATTGAAATATTTCATTGAACCGTACTCTTCCGAATTACGTAAAACATTAACCCAATTGTTGCAACTATCGCAAAATTAAACATTTGTAGGAAGTTTTTAAAAACACACTTTTTACAAACTAAAGAAGTTACAAAAAACCCAACTTTGAGTATGCGAAATTTGAAAACGTACTCTGGAGTCAGTTGAAAATTTATATGCATTGAAGCTAAACATTTTAATTTGAAAAATAAGAAGCTAAATTTTGTTTAAGAAAACAAAACTCTTTGCCCCAGCGAGGAATCAAATAACATTAAAAAAATACTTTCTTATTTCTCTTATGATTATAAAAGATTCACACTCGTTTTTTTGAATATGAACAGAACTGCAGCAACACTAAAACAATGTTTTAAACGGAATAGAATAGTGAGTGCATCACTTGATTTTTCCCAAAAAAAAGTAATTCGGTTTTTTAAAAACAAAATGACTTTTCACACAGGCGGGGACTGGGTAAACACAAGGACACAAGCAAAAAGCGACCGTCTTTTAGGGCTGAAGTCCAAAAGACAAAGAGATATAATTAAACCAACTTTACAAAACAATGTGAATTTTACAAATTCAAGGCCCGGAAAGCCCAGAAGATTTGATTTTTCACAAGAATATATTTTTACGCTTGTCAATGTTTCACGTTTTTGTGTTCAATAAAATTTTTCGTTTAAAAAAGGTAAAATGAAAGCTTTACCAAGCGATTGATAAAAATTTCATTTGGCTTAAAATTTTGCCTCTTGTGGAATTGTTTTACAACCGCGGGGGGGGGGGGCGAGGATTAGAGCGGAATAAAAACGAGCGACCATGATTTTCAATAAATGTTTAACCTTTATAATTGTTTCTTATAATTTTATTTTTTCATTCCAACGTTTAATTTACCATGAAACGGTTACGTTGGAACACCCAACCGTCGAGGTCATTCAACCTATAATCCCATTCGCATGCGGATAAACCAAATCCTCTCAACTGCCAAAAAAGTTGGTTAGTTCCAATTTCGGCATTCGGCGGTTTATCGAAATAAAGAAAGGTCTTTGCCACCCGTTTTTGATCACATTTCTTAGCCCAAATGTGTGATAACGCTGATAACAAAGGCTCCACGGCCAGCTGTTTCCATTTTCTCTTTACCTCCTGGTTCATAAAAGGAATTCTTGAAACAATTACATATTCTGAAAATCTTTTGAATTTGGAAAGGATTCTTTCGATTTTTGCAGTTTTCAGAAACTTCTTTTTTTCTGAGAAAAAGATTATTTAAAATTTAAGTTTTCTGAAATAAAAAAAGGATAAAATATCACTAACTGTCGAATTGACGCATTTAAAGTTTATTTGCGTTTATAATACATGAAAACATTATTTTTATTTCACTATTTTAACGGGATCCCACTTTTCACAAAAATTAACCGAAAATTTTGCACAATGTCAATTTTTGATTTTTGCTGTAAAATGATTTTTGCTTGATCATGTCGTTTAAGTTATCTGTTCTTTTCAGTTCCTGACTTAGAAAAAAAAACGAAAAAAATGTCTCCACTATGTTTCACATAAATTATCCATAATCTACTCTTTCTCAATGATCGAATGGCTTAGTGCCTTGGTGTTAATTTCAATTGTTCTTTTCATGTATTCAAATTGTATCACTCTGTTTCACAGGTATTACATAAAATTGCATTGAGATTATTTATGATCGATTTCCTCTTTTGCAGGCTAATTTCAGTTGCTTTGGTTCTTGTTATACTCCTCGCCAAATCTACTTCAGCCACTTTGGCTGCGTACACGGCCTGAGTATCATATATTGCACACTTTGCTCTAGGAACAACATCAAAACATTGGCACGTTGTTCCCAACTAGTTTTGGCACGAACTATAATTGAAATGTTAAAACAAACTCAACGATAGTTCATTTTATTTAAAACCTCACTTTGGGGGTTCTAAACACTGTGCAAATATTTCGCTGTTTTATTTAGTGTTTGCGTCGTTGAAAAAAGTGTAGTTATTGTATGTGTCGTTTATTTGTGATTTTGTTTGGATGGTAAAAGAAATTCGCAAAACGATTGCTTTTTCTGTGAATCTTTTGACGTTGAAATACTTTATTTAGTCTTTTAAGGGGGATTCTTTTTTACCTGGTGTTTTTACTCTCGATAAATTTAAAAAAAAACATGTTCTCTGTGTTTCACGGCAAATATTATAAAAATACATTAGGTCCAACGCCAATTTTATTAACTTTTTTTTCCTAACTGTATAACCTAGTAAGACGTTTATAAAAGCTAGTCGCAATTTCGCGTTATAGCCAACATTTCTTTGAGCGAGTTTGCCAGGTTGTGCCAAAATTTCGCTGTTGTATTCCGAATATCATAGTTTTTTGACATATTTTCGTCAAGATGATAAAAGAATCTTTGACTCAAGGTTGAAATGAATTTAGTTCAGTTGAAACATTGTTGGAATAAGATTAAAGTAACACTCAAATATTTTTGGGCCAATGACCAAAGGATTTTGTGGTGATTTTTATTTATATAATGGTAAAAGGCTGAATAAAGAATCAAACGTCGAAATTTCTTTGCCTAGTATTTGATGTTTTCAGACTTTTTATCAACCAATTGTTTTTATCGTCTCCCACGTGCCATTGTTTGCCAAGTGCCGTCTTTTTCAAACTAAACAAGCAATGGTTTTTTGCGCTGTATTTTTTTCTTTCAATAATAAATTTGGCATATAGTCTCAATTTTTGTTCGGGAAAATACGATAAAATAAGCAACAGTTAAAGGTAAAGAAAATTCTTTTTGGGACGCTGTCATCACAAAAAAGAAATTGTTTTTTCTACAAAAAATTGAAGCACACTATTTCAAACAAAAAATTGGCCATTTTAGGCGACCTTGATACGTACGCATTATTACCCAATATCGTTTTGTAACAACTAAATGTCTCAAGAAAGGGGGTGACGTAACATTGAAACGCTGCAGCCGCTATTTCAATTTTTAAGAGGAAAAGCATTTAGCGCAAAATTCAGTTGCAATGCTAAAAAAATTATTGACAGTGCTAATTATGTTTAAATAACAATGTTTTTCAGCATAAAATTTACATTCGATTCAATTCCTACATTTTTAGTTTTATCTAAAAGATCCCTGGATCGCATAGGGACCATTTGTCCGTTTTTTTTTCGACTTTTTTTTGCCGATATTGTGTGCCTATTTTGCACCGAAATTTATAACAGACAATTAGAATGAGACAACCGATAAAAAACTACAATTAAAAGTTGGCGTGTGAGTGAAAACATTCTACGCAGTTCAGTTAAAACGTCGAAATCAAAGTAAAACAATAAAACAAATTTTTGAAAATGCTACTCAGAGAATATCAGGAAAGCGCCACTCTTGTAATAAACTCGTGCTGAAACTTCTATTTGAATTTTGCATTTTTAAAATCAAAATAATGTAAATAATGAAATTTCAGCGTGTTCATGGACTTATTCACACTAGGAGCAGCTGCTCTTATTTTGTGTTTGTTTTTCTGGCGAAGTCTGCTGGAGTTTGGAAAAGCCCGCTGGCACGTGATAAAATGTCTTCACTATATTCCTGGACCTCTAGCGCTTCCGATTGTGGGAACTGCTTGGCAGTTCAAGTGGAACATGAAGGGTAAAATCTGTTTTTTATATTAAAATTTTTTTGTGAATGTTAATTTTCGGAAGCAGAAATTGAAGGAAAATTTGAAAGAAAAAAAATAACAAGTGTGAAATCTTCACGAAAATGAAAAAGTTGATAACAGAAAACTTTGGCAAAAAATTGCAATGGTTTTTCATAAATTTCGTTGCTAAATAACATTGCCACATCAAATTAAAGGTAAAAATTGAAAGAACATAATATAATACGTTTGAAACATTTATGTGAAGCAACAATTACTATAAACATTTTTGGCAAAAATGATAATGGTTTAAAACATAAATTAAATAGCAACAAAAGTAATGACAAATTTTCAGCCCTCACATTTCAATTTCGTGATTGGGGTTTCTACTATGCATCGCGAGGGCACAGTTTGCTAAAATTCTGGATAGGACCTCGTCCTTTCGTAATGATTATTCGCCCTGAGGCTACAAAGGTGAGTTTTTATTTTGTTGTGCAGAGACCAATATAAGTTGAAAAGATTTTTCGAACAAACAATATAAAACAGTCAAACAATAAAAAAATTGATTCTCCTTTCAGATCTTCTGAAAATATTGGAGGTGCCAATTAATGATAAACTTAAGATTAGGCCGATGTTGACGCTTTGACATCCAAACAAAACGCAAAAAATATGTTTAACGATACAAAATTTGATTTTGATAAAGTGCAATTAATAAGAAATACAATTTCTGTGAAAACATTGAAACACTTTGAAACAAAGAAAAAACTAAAGAAACCAATAAGTTATTATAAATTATTACCGTTGAAATAATAATCCGTTTTATATTGTTAGCGCTTTTCGAAAATTCAAGACCCAAGAAAAATATTTATCTATTTAATTTTCATCTATTTAATTTTTTATAACTAAAATTAAAATTAATTAAAATTAAATTATTGCTAACTTTCCGTAAATTTCAGGTTAAAATTCGAAGGTAATTTTTTTTCTGAACTTTGATTTTGTTTAAAAGGCTGTATTTTTTTAAATCACTTTTCATGGAAATTTCTTCAAAACTTCTTTTGGTAGACATCTTTTTTAGGTTGAAGTATTTTGAAGTATTGTTGAAGTATTTTTTTACAAACAACTTTTTTCTCAAAAGAAAAACGTTCGGTTCTGTTGTCTAAAATAGACTTATATAATAAAAACCGAAATATACTTTTCGTAAATATAGTCTGTTTCCAAATAAATGCCGGCAACTTTTGAGCGGCCTTGATATTTTGCTCCCTTTAACCACTGACGATTTGAAACATTGATCTGAATAGAAACAAAATAAGCGAAACAGCACAGTAAAAGAGGAGTGCGCAGACAATTCAGATATCGCGGTGGGACCTAATGTACCATCCTTTAAAGTTTCCGGTTCCGTTTTTGGGAAACACACTATAAATTACCGTCTGGATAGCAACGACATCGACACATTTTTTGTTCTTTCATTCAAAATGTAACATTCAAATGCTTTAAATTTTCAATTCTCGCAACAAAACCAGTTCCACAAAATTCATAAATGAATCAAAAAAAAAAATTTAAATTTTATAGTGCTAATTCGTTTAACTTTTTGTCCAAATTTCGACAAATATTCTCCGTCTTTTGTTGAAAAAAGACAATATTTCTGTTTTTCAGCATTTGCTTTTTGCTTCAGTCTACTTCAATATAAAAAAATTTTACAGGTTGTGCTTGAAAGTCAATCTCTCTTAACAAAAGGAACAGAATACGACATCCTTATGCCTTGGCTAGGAACTGGTCTTCTAATTTCTACTGGAGAAAAATGGAGAACGCGAAGGAAGCTTCTCACCCCTTCGTTTCACTTCAAAATGCTGAATGACTTTGTTTCTGTGCATAATGAAGAAGCCAAGGTATGTTTGCACAGACATGCTAGTGTCAATTGCGCTAATTGTTTTTTTATATGTTTTGTATTATTTAAATTTTATAAATTTATATTTTAAAAATTGCGAGCATTGAAGAGTACCGATCCCCCGAACACTTTAACTTTCCTGGATGAATGAAACATGGTAGGACAGTTGAAATTTAACCCGAGTTTGCCTGATATGTGAAAAAAGTAAATTAAGAAACGAAACAGAAACATCACAATATTTTTTAAACCGATTGCAACCAAAATGAATCTTGTTAAAAAGTACAGATCACTACTCGATATAACATTTATGAAGAGACAAAACCGATTTTTTTTTTAGAAATTCCGCAAACTATGTAAAAAACGATGTATTGAAGAAAATTTAAACATTTTTGCGATATTTTAGCGAAAAAGCTGGTGTAAATTGTCCTACTTTTTAAAAAAAAAAGTTTTTAAAAACGAAAAGTTTGTTATCCACAAGAAGCTGTCGCAATCTTTGGAACCACATAGTGTAATTTGTAAAAGACCACTGTATTTTTCTAGAGTTCTTAACTATTTGGGTATCAACTAGTAATGGTCAACTGGGAACATAGTTATCTTATGAAAAAAACAAGGAACAAGAAAAAACGGATAAAATTAAAAATCTATTTGAATGAGCCTATGAAACACATATATTTCAACGTATTTCAACGTACGAACTAACAGCGAAAAAATTTTTAAGAATGACGAAAACATGAAACATTGAGAATATTTCAATTTTCGGGACATATTCTCAGGCAACACACGTTTTTTTTTTTTAAATTTTGATTTAAATTCGGTACAGTGTGTTTTGTAGAAGATTTTCTTTCTTTTTTTGTTAAATCGTCATTCTGGAATGTTCGAATAGTAATGGTAAACTTTTAATCTCAGATTTTCGAATCTACCCAACTTTCAATTACTGAACTTTTTTTTTAAAAAAAAATTGTTTACTTATATGTTTCTCCCTTCTTGAATGCTTGGTTTTTTTCAATACGGTGAGTTCGCGGAATTTCCTTACTAATTTTTTTGTGAAAAATGTTTTTTTCCGAAATATAATTGTTTTCTGCCCGCGTGAAACGCCAATTTTTCATAGACCAGAAAAAGTGAAGTTTAATTTAAAATTCATTGCCACGTTTCATCCACCCCAAAAGATATACGGCTCAAACGATTCGTACTTATCTTTTCAAACGTATTTGAGTTTTGAAAAAAAAAGGCCAGTTGTTTCTCAAAATTGGCCCTTTATTTATTGGAAAATGACAAATTTTTGTTTAAAAAAATACGAAAGCGCACATTCAACGAGCATTGTCTTAAAAATTGTTTTATCTAAATGTTATTTTAAGGGGCAGTAAGGGGGCTTTTCATTTCATTTTCGATCGGCAACCGTCGGAAATTATGCAATTTAACTTTGCTAAATTGTCACATTTCTAGCGCTCTCTCGGCCAGTTAGAATGAAATTTGCGCATTAGAATGCCTTGTAAATTCCGGACACGCAAGGCGTACTGCCCGCCTACAAATCTGTAGACGGACACCCGTTTTTGACGACTTTGAAGCGTATTTCCCCGAAAATGCTAAATTTTCAACCCATAGTCATATATATTTTCATGGTCAGCGAATTTTTCTCTCTTAACTCAGTCAATGTTGTAAAACCCGCCTGATTGTCCCTTTAAAGGAACGGTGAACTTTGTTTTTTTGTTTGTTTTTAAATTTCTGTTCATAATGTTCATAGTTTCGAGTTTTCTTTAATGTATCGTAATTTCGGTTTACGAACAATATTCGGAATATCGGAAAATAGATTTTTGTGTGAAATCAATTTCGATTTATGATTGCTTTATATGCAAAGAATATAATTTAAAAGTTGACCAACGTTACATCTTTCCCAAAAGTGAAACGCTAAACCAATCGGTCTTTTTTTTGAAAATATTAACTGATTCTAGCTTTTATTTTGATTTTTGCTTTTGAGAGAGAGAATGTTTTCTTCTGGATACGGATCCAACTACGTCTATGATGTACTATATAAATGCGCAAATACAAAATTTTTAAATATCCTAAAAAAGAAAACTTTTATTTTTGTTAATGTTTTTCTTACGCTGAGAAAATCTTAAGACTCTTCTGTTTTGTTTTTAGAAAACCATTTTCATGCATCTGACGTGAGCTTCAATTTTAACTCTTTCACCATGTTTCATTCATCACAAAAGTAACAGTGCTCGAATGATCCGTGATCAACGGACTTCATCCTTTCACTTTGTCAGCAAAACTAGAAACTGTCTTTTCAAAATTGTAAAATGAGTCATTTTGAATTAAATCCATTTTTCAGATCTTGGTGGAGCAGCTCGAAAAAAATGCCGATCTCGAGGAAAAATTCGACATTTTCCCTTTCATTAAACGTTGTGCTTTGGACATCATCTGCGGTAATTTTATTTTCAAAATTAATAATAATATCTATTTTTAGAAACAGCAATGGGATGTTCAGTCTCCGCCCAGAGAAATCACGACCACCCTTATGTTATCTCTGTTCAGAGAATGAACGAACTAGCTTTTCAATACCTAAGAATGCCGTGGTTGCAATTAAGGCCAATTTGGTAATTAATAATTAATTTAAATGAACTTAATTGATTCAGGTATTTGTCTGGGGTTGGGTATGAGTATGACCGTCATTTGGAGACTGTTACGACTTTTACGAGACAGGTAAAAAAAAAAATCCTCAAAAACAGATTTTGCTCACTTAAACTTTTCAGCAAAACGTTGGAGATAAGAAAAAAATCCCACTCAAACTCTTAACTAACAACTGATTTTAGGCAATTTGAAATTATTGTTATAAATAATTCAAAACGAATGCAGTTAAAAACTAAAATTGGTGAAATTTGGCATCGAAAATTTTGTACGTATTTTATAAAACAACCCGAACCATACGACGCTCTACATTTGCAAAATTGGTGATTCACCAACAACGTTTTAGAAAGCCACCAATAATACGACATTTAATACGAGATAATAATGTTTGACCAAAAACTTGTAAAAAAGAGCCATAAACCATCTCGTAAAATTTAAATCGTTTTAGATACTGCGAAAACAATTTTTTCCCCAAAAAGTTTATCAATCAACATTTTACAAAAACAGCATGAAATATATGGATAAGATAAAACATTTACAACTTGATAATAAATTGAAGAAAAAAAAATTGTTTAGGGCATAAAAACAGTATAGTTTTGACCATGCTCACTTTAGGTGATTTCTGACAGATTGAACGACAACTTTGACAGTGAAGAAAAATCGAAGGTCTTCTTGGACACACTGATTGAATTACACAGAGAAGGAGTTATGAATTACGAAGATATTCGGGAAGAAGTCGACACTTTTATGTTTGAAGGTTTGTTTTTATTGGTTTTTGATAAATAATGGTGTTTTTTTGTGAAAAAAAGAAAAAAGAAATGGAAACATCACGGCCATAGTCTTAAACGAAAAATTGTACCCTAAACCATAAAATTTCACAGTGTTTCAATCGAGCCCATAATCAAAAGAATTGCACGTTTATTTCCAAATCTATTTTTTTTTCAAGCATAAACTTTATTAACTAAATTTTGAGTATATAAATAATGTTTAGTCTCCTGTTCTCTTCAGTATTCTTCGTAAAAAGAGTACTGAAGAGAGCATGAAACATTTGTGCATTTAATAAATTCATCGAATCTACTTTGCATTCAAGGTAAATTAATTTTGGAATTGCCCTTTAAAGGGCTCGTCAGGGGCCTTTTCCAAATCGTATGCTAATGAAGACTTGGCAAGCATTTTGCGCACGGCCGTTGGCTGGAGCGGTGTTGGGGAAAATGATTTCAATTGAAATGACCCGATTAGCATACCCTTCATTTCCAATCCGAAAAGGCCCCTGACGGTGCCTTTAACTGACTGGATTTTTTTTTGTTAAATGGCAGAACAAAATTATTTTTTTTTGGTCAAACAACACAATTATTTACTAAATTTGCTAAGAACAACGATAAAACATAGATGACCAACAGGTTATAAAAACAAAAGCTGAAGTGAAAATAACCTTGGGGCGAAGCTTTTTTTTTACAAGATGTTCAAAACACCTTAAAGGGATTGTTAGGGGCCTTTTTATGCTACAGTATCCCCACGGTAATAAAAACCAACGCGGCACTACCTGCGATTACGATTGCCCGCGACTACTCCTTTGGGATTTGTTGAATTGATTTGGCTGCGAGAATCAAACCTCTCTCTGAGAGACGCAGACTGAACGAGAAACGCCACTGAGAGCCTTTTTCCACAGCCCACTCGGCTACCTGCTATATTTTTATGCATTTTCATATATTTTACGACAGTTATTTAGCGTGTAATTATTTTAAATAGTGTAAAAACCGAAAAACGATTAAAATACACTTTTTAGAGCTAAAATTAAAACCGGACTTGCAAAGAAAATTTTGGCCAATTGCCAGCTTGCCGATTTGCGCACACTTTTCTGTAAACACCGCGACGTCGCCTCTGCGCATGGCCGTTGGCTGAAAGCCGTTGGAACAAAATTTTTCACTTATTCATCATTAAAATACTTTTTTATCGGATACGTGCATGAAAAATGGGTATGGAATCCTGAAATAATAAATTATGAATAATCAAATAGAATAAACTTGCAAAAGGTCCCTGACGGTCCCTTTAACAAAAATAATCGATTTTCGGGTCATTTTTTAATTGGCCCTCAGGGTACCTAAAAAATCACGATTTTGCTACCTTGTTTTGCCTCATTGAACAGTGTGTCCAAAAATGTTTAAGAAAAAAAATCAAAGACTGAAAATCGCTTTGACATTATTGTTACGATACAAATCACAACTTTAAATGATGGAAAAACAAAAAAAAACGTTATACGGTCAAAATAATAACTTTAGGACACGACACAACTTCTGCCAGCATGGGATGGACCATCTGGTGTCTAGCTACCCACCCAGAAATACAGAAACTTGTTCATGAAGAATTGGATGACGTTTTCGGTGCCACGGAACGAGAGTGTACGGTAGAAGACCTCAAAAATTTGAAGTATTTGGAGAAATGTATCAAAGAGTCACTGAGACAAAGGCCTTCCGTCCCGATGTTGTCGAGGAGATGTGACGAAGATATTCAGTTTGGTAAGCCTAATTTATTTTAAATTTTTTTGTAAATCAAACTTTCAGATGGAATGACTATTCCAAAAGGATGTTCTGTTGCTATTTCTACGGCTATGATTCATATGAATGAAACGGTGGGGTTGCGTAAATTTTTTTTAAATTAACACATTTGGAAACAAAAGGTAGCATTTTCAAAACAATTTTTCTTTGCACTTTTTGCTCGCTTAACTCAAATATGACTATTATTCGGAATACCATACGCGTTCCAAATAACTAGACCCGTTGTTTTTTTTTCGTTTTTTTTTGGTAAAACTTTCAAACAATTTTACATTTCCGAAAAAAACATGGACAACATATTTTATCAATAAGTTTATTTTAAAAAATATATTTATATAAAACATGGAAAAAAATTAAATGTAAAAAGTCTTAAAAATGTAATTCGTATCGCAATTTTCATTCACGTTTCTTTGGAAATATTCTACAACGGTGAAGTAAAATTTCCACTTGGAACAATGTCGATTTTTGCAAATGTTAAAAAAATTAACGTAAAAGAACAGTTTTTATCGCATCTGGGGTCTCGGTCTCAGGAAACAAATTCGGAGTCTTAGAATTGACCCAAAATTGGTATTTATGGACCAAATGGGATTGGAAACTTTCAGTTAAAAGTAAATTTTGTGTGATGGATTTTGGGGTATCCGGATAAAATTGTTTTTTTTTTTAAATCTGCTGAAATTTTTACTAGTTCTTTTTTAACCCTTTACAATGAATAGAAAATAAAAATTTAACACTTGAATGGCGAAAAATGTTGTGTACTTGCGCCATTAGAAAAATTTCCAAAGTTGAGAAAACAAAAAAAAGATAAAAGTCTTTGTTTCTCTAACATGTGTGAAATCAAAGAAAGCGAAGCGCAAAGTTTTATGCGGAGAGGTACACCCCTTCATTTCCCCCACACCGACCATGGGGAACATTTCATTGAAATGGGTAGAACAAAGCGGCCGCACAGGCCGCCTATATGAGCAGCCGAAGGCTGCGTACCTAAGCGGCCGCAGGCCGCTTACATGAGCAACCGAAGGCTGCGTACCTAAGCGGCCGCAGACCGCTTACATGAGCAGCCGAAGGCTGCGTACCTGAGCGGCCGCAGGCCGCCTATATGAGCAGCCGAAGGCTGCGGATTAAAGCGGCCGCAGGCCGCTTACATGAGCAGCCGAAGGCTGCGTACCTGAGCGGCCGCAGGCCGCGATCATTGAGGCGGTCGAAGGCCGCCGAACCCAGAAGGCGAAGACCCGCGCAGCGGGGCTTTGGCTTCTGGTGCTGAAACAAAGAAAAGATAAGAATGTTGATGCACCGATTGGATCACAGTTTTTCAACAATGTGCAAGGAAAAGAAATTGAGGAATATGGCCATAAATACAATCTTGCGTTCCATTCATGAAACATTTCCACGTATCCCTTTTTATTGAAATTTAAATTAAACCATTATTACTTTATTGATCAAATTTTCTTTGCAATACAAAGAAACTGTCTGTCGTTGTTAAGAAGTGAAACGGAACCCATAAAAATTATTACTTTTTTTAATTGAAGAAGTCTTTGAAAAAACGGTCTTTTTATTGAAAAGGTTGCAGACCAAGACACAACCGATTTCATCACATTTTCATTTTTTTTATTAAACCGCCTTAAAACAGTCCGTCAATTTCACATTTTCAGTAACAAAAATTTAAGAAAAGGGGGATAATAAAACTAAAAACAGAAATAATTCAAACATGTATCAAAATTCCAGATTTATGAAAACCCTGACGAATTTGACCCGGAACGCTTCAACGAAGAAAACATTGCCAAAAGACATCCATATTCCTATATCCCATTCAGCGCAGGACCCAGGAACTGCATAGGTAACATTTCAATTTTTTATGATATGGAAAATCAGGATAAAAAGGTTTTATTAAATTTATTTTTTACAACTTTAAAAGGAGTTTTATGTTGTAATATTCGATACTCAGGTAAATTACGCAGCCAAATCCACTTTGGCCGATTTGGTTGCGTAATTTACCTAAGTATTACACGATCTACTCTAAGAACAACATCAAAACATTGGCTCGTTGGACCAAAGTAGTTTGGTATCAACAATAACTTTTATTCTGAAATAAACAACATTTATCAAACTTTCAGACAATTTTTTAATATTTCAGGTCAAAAATTCGCCCTGATGGAGGAAAAAACCGTCCTGTCGTGGTTCTTCCGTCGATACCGTGTCTCAACTGATATTCCCTTTTTGGACAACATTCCACTACCGGAGATTATTATAAGACCTTCGATGGGATTTCCTGTCCAAATTCATAGACGTTGATAATTATATGAAGTTTTGTTCAAATAGTATTTTAAATTTGAAAAAAAAGGAAGAAATGGATGTTGTTTGGTCAAATTCAGAAAAATAAACCTTTCGATCTGTGTTTTTTTTGGAAAGATTTTTTCAGAAACAATAGGGAAAATGCAAATTTTTATGTGCTGTTGGAGAAAGCTGAGATCAAACTAAATCATATATGCGAAGTGAAACAAAACTCAACATTAGTTATTCATCATTCGCGATTAAAATTATATGTCAAGAAGTAAAAACCAATTTTTCATGTTGAAACGTAAAAATTTATATTTCCCCGAGCACCGGAAACGCAATAAAAAAAACTGAAGTTTTCGCTAATGATTTGAGGTTTTCGAAAAAAAAACACCTGGTAGTTTACGTTTAAATAACCCATTTTCCGGTCATGTTTCAAAGTAG
This sequence comes from Oscheius myriophilus, assembly GCA_964057215.1. Lineage (NCBI taxonomy): Eukaryota > Metazoa > Nematoda > Chromadorea > Rhabditida > Rhabditidae > Oscheius > Oscheius myriophilus. The sequence goes on from OZ059903.1 coordinate 22,778,475, forward strand.
CAAAGTATTTCTTATTGCACCGTATGGGTACATTTCTTACATTTCTTACGAGATACTTTTCTTTGAAAACTTGCAGCCGTTGGGCTGCAGGTTTTGGAACATTGTTCTTCGATCAGCATTCCTTTGGAAACTTGCAGCCGTTGGCTGCAGTTTTTCGAATATTGTTCTTCGAGCAACATTCCTTTGAAAAAGAGACGATTTCCCTGACGGAGTCCGCGACCAAGTTCAATAGGGACTTTTCGTTCGTTAACAAGTATGCTAGAACTGCTATTTTGGGCTAGGTTTTTGACGAATGATATAACCGCACTGCGCACTCCCTGGGATTCTAATGCTTCAAGAATAGCCGACGTATTCTGGAAGTATGCCGAGCATGCCAAACAACATGTAGCTGTAGGTTATTCGACATTTACAAGGATTGATAATGAACGCAATTTTTTTCAAATTGGATAAGACAGTTTTGAAAAAGGCAAAACAATTTAGCATAGTTGATATGCATGATTTTCGATCGTATCTGGTCGAAATTGAAATAAAAAGCACCCTCACTGCCACTTTAAAAAATTGCTTACCTTTTATTTAAAAGTGAAAACATAAATAAATGGCAACAACCCAGATAGGCTATCCTTCAGATCAAATTTCGTTTAATAATTTCAACTTTTTCTCTACGATTTTTTTGGATAGCACAGTTTTGAATGTAACTTTTCAGGAATCCTACGTTTTCGGTTTTGAAACTTGCAGCTCCAGAACTAAAATACATTTTCACCCAAAAAAATTATTTTTAAACAAACAATCCATATTTGACTTAAAAACTCATATATTGTTCAATATTGACCAATTTTTTATACAAAAATTTTTTATTACTGATTTTTTTAATCATTTTCTTTATATTCAATGAAATGCATGTATCTTGAAAGGTTGTATTCAGTTAGTTTGCTGAAAAAATAGTTAACCAAGTAAAACCTATTTCCCACTTTTTGACTGTACAAATATCAGATTCTTCTTCAGAAAATTATCCTTGTTTATAAAACCAAAGCAAGCTTTTCTAATCTCCTGTGAGAAAATGAAATAAATGAACTAAACACAACATAATTTAATGAATCAAGTGTCTGTAAAAACCGGAGTTATTCCTGTGGTACTAGGCCTAGCCGTGTAACTCAAGTTGGCGTTGAATTCTCGCGATCCCAAGTCGAAGTAAATGTATCCAACCCACATTGAACTGTAGAGGAATACCAGTTCACTTAAGAAAATAAATAGAGCCATTAGAAGGATTTGCAACTTTTTGTTCAAGGACATTGTGCTGTGAAGCATTTTCATCTGAAATTGTCATGTTGAAAACTAGTTTCGAAAATCAGTTCCATATCAGTTAAAGGTATTTTTTTTTATTTTGTATGGACCCTAAGTAACCTATAAATAAACTTCGGGCTTGATGATGTCACTTTGAATTATTAGATCGCAAAGTTGATCGACAGAGTGTTACAAATTAAACAGTTGTCATATTTGCTTTCACTGAAACATTACCTTGATAAATATTAAAAATGCCGCAACATATATCAACAATGTGAGTCCGACTTGAATAAGTTGAAAAGGAGCGTGGAGTTCTTTAAAAGGAGATAGAAACTCCTGACTGTATATGTCGTCTCCAGCGAACCAGATCTTTTTCACGTAACCGTTGTGCTTCAGAATGCCAAGAAGAAGTGGCCAGAGGAAAGAAAAGGCTACAAATGAATTCATGATAATGGTTTGCATCTGAAACATGAGAAAAGGAAGTTGTGTGTTGTGCCTAATTATACCATTCCATCCGCTTGGGTAATTACAGTCAGTGCTCGAATTCTCACAACGGCAATTATAAAATTGACTGAAATTAGGCTGTCCATGCAAAATGCACCGACTGCCTCCCACGCAAGGCTCATCGCGGGTTGGTTGGCCAGAACACAGGCTTGAACGGTGCCTTCTGAAGTTGAAGTGATTGTGAGTGTGTGAGTGTGTGAGTGTGTGAGTGTGTGAGTGTGTGAGTGTGTGAGTGTGTGAGTGTGTGAGTGTGTGAGTGTGTGAGTGTGTGAGTGTGTGAGTGTGTGAGTGTGTGAGTGTGTGAGTGTGTGAGTGTGTGAGTGTGTGAGTGTGTGAGTGTGTGCGTGTGTGAGTGTGTGAGTGTGTGAGTGTGTGAGTGTGTGAGTGTGTGAGTGTGTGAGTGTGTGAGAGTGTGTGTGTGAGAGTGTGTGAGGGTGTGACTCTGTAAATCGGTCTCTTTTTTCCAACCTTTTGCAGAAGTAATTAGGGTAATTATGTCCCCAAAAGCCAAAATCAACACACACTTATAGAAAGGTCCTTTCACTGACTTTCGAATCATTAGAACAATAATTACAAAAGTTGTGTATAAATACAAAAGTGTCATAAAAACACACATCCAAAATAGCAATCTCCCCAGCCATTGTGGTTGTGCCCACGATTCACAAGTGCTCCAATTATCAATCTAAACCCATATTTTTTAATTAACGCACTTTTTTCTTACAATTGAATCCAATATATCCACGTAAGTGTGAAGTGTTGGATAGACAAATGTGTTGTTGGGAAGTGGCGGCGCTGAGGTCTTCATCTTTAGCTTGACGATTGAAGAATGAAGGGTGGTCTCAGTGACTTGTGATCTTGCGGAAATCTCGAGATTGAAAAGTTATTGGTGGCAAAGAGCAATTTTCGAGCTAACTATTGTCAATTATAGGTAGGAAATGAGTGGGTAAGCAGGATGTTTGTTGTAGAAATAGGTATTGATCAGTTCCTAGTTCTAACTTCTGCAAAAGAAAATTAGTACAACGTATTGGAAAAGGGCAAGAGATGAAAGAAAAATAGAAGTTCTCTAAATACATTGCGTAGTTTTCTGTTTGTCGGTTGGAAACGCAGCGTAAAGAGAGCAGATTCTGGAAATTGGAAAAGACGTTTGGGCACGAAAGATCGAATGGTACGAAAGTGCGGCCGGGAACCGCTCAGCGCGAAGCCCCACAGTGTTCGGGCACGCTTACCCGATCCAAGCGGTAATATAGTGCATTTCCAAAAAAGAGTCAAGGAAAAAGGGATTTTCTAAAAGGATAGGTACATTTGGTCCCGCCGCGATTGCTTAATTGTCTGCGCACTCTTCTTTTACAGTGCACTTTCGCTTGTTAATTTTCTTTTCACTTCAATGTTTCAAACTGGCAGTGGTTAAATATGGGAGACATCAAGGTCGTTAAGAAATTCTTCGTTGGAAATGGACTATATTCATATCTAAGTAATTCGGTCTAATGCGGCCGAAGGCGGTTGTTATCCTGGGTGATGATGGCAAAGACCCGCAAAGCGTTTCTTTGACTTCTAGTATTAAAACGCAATTTCTGCAAAATACATAATATACCATTGTCTTTGAAATTCAAAATACTTTGATTGGGCTGAAACTTGGCTGAAAACCTTTTCGTCATTTTGTTTTTATGGGTTGGACGCATCGCGGCGCGTCTGTACACAATAGTGACACTTTTTATGTGTTATTTTTCAAATGAGCAGGAAAATATGACCTTGTTCGGCTGAATTCAATTCCTGGACCTGGAGATTCTTGGAGAAACTTTTAAAACGGAGCTAACGAAAAAAATTCAGTTTTCCCCGATTTTTCTTAAAACTATTTTTGCTCTTTTTAATGATTTTTAGACAAAACTAGTCATTAAAAAACGCCAAATTAAGTGTAAAGTGGTGTAAATATCTTTTCTACGCGAATCTTTGACGTCAAAAACCTGGTTCTCGGATGTTTTTCGAGGGCTAACTTTTTTCTGGGAAAAAAATCAAGGTCTCTTTAAAGGAACAGTCAGGCGGGTTTAACGAAATTGGCTCAATTATGAGAAAAAAAATTTGATCATGAAAATATATGACTTTGGGTCGAAAATTTACCGTTTTCGAGAAAATACGCTCCAAAGTCTCCAAAAACGGGTCCCCGTCTACAGATTTGTAGACGGGCAGTACCCCCTGCGTGTCCGGCATTTACAAGGCATGTTGATGAGCCAAATTGCCTGAGAGAACGCTGGAAACTGAGGAGGGAACGAGACAATTTAGCATAGTTTATTCGCATAATTTCCGACCGTAGCCGTACGAAAATGAAGTGAAACACCCTCCTTACTGCCCCTTTAAGAGTTGAAGTTTTTTTTATAAACAAAACTTACTACAAAACGCAATTTTCAGACTGAAATTTGGTTAACGTTGGAGTTTTTACAGTATCGTTTGGGCACATACAGTAACACCTGTTGAATGATCGATACCGATCCAAAGTTTCAGTTTGTGTTTTTCAGGCAATCGGAAGGTTTTCAGCAAAGTTAAATTCCAAAATCAGTTTTGCAAACTGTTGTTTAAACAAAAAACATAATTTAAATAAATCTCGGTTATTTGATACATGGATCAGAGTCGGAAATACCGTATGCCAGTCGTGTGACAAATAACTTAATAAATAAATATGCGCTGAAGGACAATCAACGGAGACCAAAAATTGGTTCTGATCAAAAGCACTTCAATTTTTATAATGCGACTCAATCATGGCGGAAGAATAATCAAGTTCACAAAGATATTTAGTCTTTGCTGTCGAAAAAAAACATTAAAGGTAAAAGCCGGCATAAATGTTTACACTGACTCTCTGCAAAATTAGTTTTTTGTAATTCATAAGAGTAAAATTTGCATTAAAATATCAAACTAACTTTCAAAAGTTAATCTTATTTCCGTTCAAATCAACGCAGTAAACTTTGATAAAAAGTCATTTTTTTATCCAAGCTATTGTAAGTTTTTTTTAGATGTGCACAATAAATTTCGTGTTCATGGCATTCAGGACACAAATTCAATTTTAAACCCAAAAAAAAGCGTTTTCATAATAAGCATACGCATTTCAAGGTGTTTTCCTCCAAGATTCTCATTTTATCAACTCACACAAAATCAGTTATTTTTCAACTACAAATTTTGAAAGTTTCTTGAGAGCCTAATAGTAAAATCTTAGCACCACCATAGTCGTTTGAAAAATCTCCAAATGCGTTTTTTTCCTTGTTTCTAGTTTAGAACAGAATTGCGAATATTTATGTTGATCAAACAGAACAAACATCAAAAGCACTGCAATTTTCATAATGCAACTCAATTATCACGGAAAAGATCAGAAAGTCATATAACCTTTGCTGTTTAAAAGAGAATTTATATACGAAGCAGTGAAAAAAAAATATATTGGTAGAATAAAGAACCTCTGAAGACATCCTTTCAATTCTTTCATTTCTTAAATGCAAACATAAAAAATGCTTTGCAACATTGGCTCAACGTCCAAAATTATTAATATTGTGTTTTGTGTTTTTCAAGAGAGTCGAGCACTACATCCCTTTTCAAAATTTCTGTAATCTCCATCAAACCATCCAATCTCCCCGCATCACAAACCTCGGCACCTGGCATGAAATGAAACATTGCCCTCCCAACATGTATGCAACTGGAATACAAATAAAAGTAGAGGCTTTCCAAAAGGACGGCGATGATACTTCCCTGAACGCGGTTTCTCTCTACTGCCAACCGCTCAATTCAAGTAAGAAAAAACTTCCTTGAATGAGAAATTCAACATTATCAGCTATGACGAACAACAATAATTGGATCATGAGTGGAGAGGGCTCGTTTGGCTACTGGCTGAAAATTTCCTGGTGCCCCCAGGAACAAGTAATTGTTGGATTCCAACTCCGATCGGAGAAGGATCAAGGCGCAGGCGATGACGCGGGAGCGGTCAACTTTGCAGCCTATTGTGGATCACCTTTTGGTGAAAGGAAGAATCTTACGAGGATCCAATGTGAGCTTTATCAGATTCATCATAAGTAGTTATCTTGAATCAATGTTGTCTTACCTTTCTATTTTTAAATTACCTTTAACGTTCTACAAACATTCCAGAAAGGAATTTAGAAAACCTGTAACAAAATACGTCGATTCAAACCTAATCTTTTTCAATGTTTCGTTTTCTTAAAATTAGCAATGTTGACTGATAAAAACTCACAACCGTTTTCATGTTCTGAAAAGTTGCCGATAAATATATATAGTTACCGCTTTTTACCGCGTTATGCATATGAATTCAATGTTTCACAATAACTTTTTTGAGCATATTTTGAATTGTTTTAACCATGAAATGTAAATATAGCAGTTACTAAAGTTGAATGCCAATTATGGCCAGCGCAAAGCGCTGGGTAGATTTGTTTTCAAATTTCCCATTTGCAAACTGATTTTTTTGGCTTTTTAGCGATTGGAAGCATTTTGTTGCTTTTTTGCTTTTTGTTGCTTTTTTGCAATTTTAACAGTCATATTATTACTCAGTTACTCAAGACGATAACTTTGCGATTGTCGAACTCGGGAAAATAAAGGGGCGTATTGTTATAAAAGATTTCACTTCACTTTTTTATGCTGATTTTAGTTTTACATTAAAAAAAACACATATTGTTATAAAAGATTTCACATCACTTTTTTATGCTGATTTTAGTTTTACTGTCTTCTTGCAAAATAAAACATTATCTTAACTTTTCAGGTGAACACAGTACAAACTGGGGCGATTGGAGTGCCGATCAAATGTGTCCTAAGGGATTTGTCGCATGTGGTATCCAATCCCAAATCGAGCCTCACCAAGGAGCTGGAGATGACACAAGCCTGAACAACATAAACATGGACTGCTGCCAAATACCCAAAGCCCAACCACGTGTAACTTTGAAATCTCCTAGGATGACCAATTTCGGAGAATGGCTCAACATGGCCCACTGCCCTCAGGGCATGTACGCAAGAGGCTATCAGATGAAAGTGGAAAGTTATAAACCAGGAGGAGATAATACTATTTTGGGAGCTGTTTCTCTCTATTGCCAGCCGCTGAATTCAGGTTTGTTTGTGAACTTTCAAATGCTTTTTCTGTGAAAATTGAGCAGCGTGTCAAGTAGTTTCGATTTTTCGAGAGAGGAACAAGTATAATATTGCCAAAAATGACTTTAGGCGAATTTTGGGATTTAAGGCGGCCGTTTTCGGCGCATAACAGTATGTTTCCTTAACGTAAACTGAATAAAAATATTTTTTCAATGCAATGCCACCAATTTTTTTGTAATCTTGAACTACAATTCATTAAAAAATCATAAAAACCATAAAATAGTGTTTCAGGATCAGTTTTTACAAAACTTAGAGTTTGAAAACTCTAAGATCTATCGTCTATATGTGTACGAAAAAACACGAAAAAAAAACATGTCTCACGAAACTAGCTTGTAAATAAATAAAATTAAATAAAAGTTTTCGCTTACTAAAACCTTTCGATATCTGTGCTTAATCTGTTTTAGACAAAACATTTTTATCTGCATTTTGAAGCTAATTTTATGAGAAACTAAAAGGTAAACTGAATATATTTAGTATAAACTAGAAATTCGGGGAAAATGCTTTTCGTCTTCGAATTTGAAAACTTTCTCTGATCAGTTTTTTTTTATCGATTTCATTTTAAACGTAATTTGGTATTCATTGAACTGACGTTTTTTTTAAACATAATCCGTCTTTTCTTTTAGAAGACTAGATAAGCTGAACTTAGACTAATAAAACTCTTTTTGGGCGGGTTTAATTTTTCTTTCGAAAATCGACAACATGGTTTGTTTACTGTGTCATTATATATCAGTTTATGGTAAAAAACAACTTAGTTTCAACTTCACACGATGCTCAAGTGGCTTTTCATTTGGAAGACTAGATAAGCTGAATTTTCAATTTTCCTTCTAATCAATAAATTCAGCTCTTGCCACGAAGAACAATTGGATCGTCAGTGGATACTGCCCCGTGGGTTTCTGGACAGAAGTCACTTGGTGCCCTGAGGGAAAATTCATCTATGGATTTGCTTGGCAAGCTGCCAAAGATCAAGGAAAGGGAGACGACGTAGGAGCCGTAAATTTTGCAGCATACTGTGGACTTCCATTCGGAGTGAGAGATAATAAGACCCGGATTCAGAGTGAGTTTATTTTAAATGCAAAAGTTTTCGACCACACTGATTTTTGTGGACAAAAACAGGGTCACCCGGTTTAGCAGCCTGCGGCCTTCTAAGTTATGCGACCTTAGGCCGCCTCTGACCGCATCGTGATCGAACGCCGGCGTGCCCGCGCGTCGTCGTTCCAGAACGACGACAAAAATTTAATTTATTCCGTTATAAACAACGAGTTTTTACAGCTCAAAAGTGGGCTTTAAGTATTTTTTCTTAGAAATATTATTTTCGCCTAATTCTGTGAAATGTTTCAACTGCAACTGAAAAGTTTTGGGAATATGCACCTCCAATTTGGTTACCCTTTCTGGTCTTAATTAAAAACAATTTTCGGTGTCTTAAAACACTTTTACTATACAATTTGTATAGAATCAAATTAATGGGACGTTAAAAGTATTTTTCAATTTCTGAAAAAAAAATATTACAAATCTTGTTTAATCTTGCTCACTGTATCAAGAGTTTAAAAAAATGTTTTTTTCATTTTTTGGTAACCGAACAACGCGGTTTCTCGCCAATTTCAAAAAATTAAAGTACTTTTGTCAACACGCAAATTTGAGAATTCCTGTGTACCACAGAATATTTTTTGATATTTTGGCAGACCTTGAGCAAAAATTACATAATCTCATCATTGTTTCGATGTTGTTGGCAGATGACTAATAACTTTGTATAACATTCACTGAGTTTTGTTTTTTCTTGACAAAAGTTTTATACATTAATAAATTTTGTTCTTTTTCTAAAAAAAAAGTGGTATAAAAATTGCGTCGTTAAAGTCCCCTTAAATTTAATAGATGTAAAAAAATTATATATAACTTTCTTTGGAGGAAATCGCATTACCTTGTCACTTTTTGAGGAAAACTGTAGACCTTTTTGAAAGGAGGACAAATTTAAATTTAATTTAAATTGCATTAAATGTTCAGGCTATGTCGTGAGAATTTCATAAAGCTCATCTTCTCTTTAGAAGTAAATTAAAACGCATAATATTTGAGTTTCGGTTGCATAGTTTTATCGTTTTTTTATTCCTAGCCTTCTCTGTTTAAGCCAAAAATACCGAAAATTCTCTTTCAGGTCCTTTCTACTCCGGCATGGGTGCCTGGACGGAAGATCGTTTCTGTCCCGACGGCTATATCGCTTGCGGCCTCCAATCCCAATTCCAATACGATCAAGGCAAAGGAGACGACACCACTCTGAACAACGTAAATGTGGACTGTTGCCAAGTTTCGCCTCCCGAACCCCGAATCCTTCTTCAGTCCCCAAGGTTGACCAACTTCGGCCCTTGGCACAATATGACTTCCTGTCCCAAGGACACGTTCGCGACTGGAATTCAGATCAAAGCTGAAGCTTATATACCTGGAGGTGACAACACTCTTCTGAATTCGGTTTCGCTCTATTGTCAGCCGTTAGATACGCGTAAGAAAAATGGATTTTTTTAAACACTTTTCGGATTTTAGCTAGTGCAAGTAAGGAAATCTGGATCATGAGTGGGGATGGACCATGGGGAAGTTGGAAACCTGTAAAATGGTGCCCCGAGGGACAAGCAATCATTGGATTTGCACTTCAATCCACTACATATCAAAGAAATGGAGACGATATTGGAGCTGTGAACTTTGCTGCTTACTGTGGAGATCCTTACGGACCTAGGAATAAGAATAACCAAATTACTTGTAAGTGTTTATTCTATTTTATTAGAAATTGATCTTTTCCTTTGAAAAAAGCTAACGCTTTCGCTAACAACTGCTACTTTTTCGAAAGGCAATGGTCATTTCAGCGATATTTTTTTTTGCCAGTTTCGATGGATAAACGCGCCCCATTGCGAAAAAATACTGTGGCCCGTTGTTAAATGAAGCAATGCTGAACCCGGAAATATTTTGGGAAAACAAACAGTTGTAGGGTTTGGCTTTTTTATGGCGAGTGACTTTGTAACATAAAAATTCAATAATGTTTTTTTAAGTTTAATGAAACAAAAGCAAACTGCTAGAAAAGTACTTGTTGATAAAAAGTTTAAATTTTTTGAAACATTTCCTAAAACAAAAAAAATCCGGCCAATCACAAACAGATATGCAATGTGAATGGTAAAACATTGTTATGTGAAATAAATTGATATTGGCGTAAATAAAAAAACCTGCAAACACAAAACAGCTTAGTGTGGAACTTTTGTTTTTTTGTTTGAAACCATATAATATTACTACACGTAAAATAAAATTTGCGTAATTATTAATGAATCAGAAAAGCGCCTCGGATCAAAAAATACCTAATGATTTGTTTGGATAAACCTGTCGAAACATTTACTTGGAGTAAAATTTTCATTACGAAAAATTGAAAGAAAACACGCAAAGAAAAGCAAATAATTAGAAAAAAAGCGAGAGAAAAAAGCAGAACGCGGAGAGCTGCTAAAAACATTTTTGAGAAACTTTTTTATTTGTCTAAAAATGAATTTTCAGAAAAAACCGTAACATAAATTTTTTAGTGAGCTGTTTTGCGACAGAAAAAAATAGTTGTTTTAAGACCCGTTTCCAAAATATTTCAAAAAACCAACCTATTTTTTTCAGGTGACTACTCATCAGAAATCGGCAGCTGGACTGAAGATCGCTTCTGCCCCGAAGGATTCGTTGCCTGCGGCTTCCAATCTCAAATCGAGCCCAATCAGGGCAAAGGAGACGACACTTCGCTGAACAACGTCAATGTGGAATGCTGAAAGCACCTCCACCGAAACCTCGCAAAGAAATAATTCAAACGAGCCAATGGACGAATTTCGGACTTTGGCACAAAATGGCCGTCTGCCCCGAAAATACTTATGCCACTGGAATCCAGATTAAAGGAGAAACCTACAAATCTTCAATCGATAACACTATGCTGAACGCTGTGTCGCTCTACTGTCAGCCGCTGAATTGTGAGTTGTATTTAAAAAAAAAATAAAGGAAATCATTATTTCCAAACTTTAGTTTTGCCGCGTGAAGCAAAAATGGAAAAGAAAAAAAACTTTGATATTTAATTATGGTGAATGTGTTGAAACACACGAACAAACAAATCATTACAACACCAAAAAAAATCATTCTGAAAAATTGAACAATATTTTGGTGAAGCTATGAGAAAGAAGGATCAAAAAACACCTGAAGTTTGTGAGTGTGTTGAAACATTTATGATTTTTTTTTTTTGAGAAAAAATTTTTTCTTTTAAATAGATCAAAAACAAATAAAATCAATATTTGATTGAATTTTATTTTGCTGATTTCTTTCGGTGGGGGGTTCAATTGAAATCAAGGCCGTTTTAATACAAAATTTGATAATATAGTGGGCTTAATTACTTACTTAATGACGAAATTTAATTTTCAAAACATTTGGGAACAATGTTAATGCAAAAAATATTTTTTTTAACCTATATTTTCGCAAAGAAAAATTTTATTTTTCAGAAAAAAAGTAATTTTTTTTTATAAAGCCGTAATCATAAAGAAACTTTTGAGTTGAACGTATTGTACATGTTTTTATCTAACTGTGACAAATACTTTATATTTGAACGAAAATTGAACAAGGGATCCAAGAGTACCGGTTGAGTTTTATTAGAAAAAGTGTTGAAACCGTTACTAAAATTGAATTTTTCAATCAGAAAATGCTTTTTGTCTGCTTATTTAATTCTATTGCTTTCGCTTTAACCGAGTTTTTCAGTGCCTGAGAACCAAGAATTATTTAGAATTTGCTGTAAATCAATTTTTGTAAAAAAAAAACTGAATCTCGCATTTTAATTTGCGTTTTTCCTGTATGAAACATTGTATTTAGCCATGTTCATATAGTGTCTATAGCTAATTGCGGTGAATATATTTTTATTTGATGCAAGGGGGTGAAAGACAGATCGAAAAGTATCTGTTGACTCAGTTGTGCAATTATGTTGAAACATTTACTAAAGCTAAAACCACAACTCAGAATTTTTTTATTTATTTATTTATTTTTTTTTTAAATTTAGACTATGGATACATGAGTCTGTACTGAAATTGTTTTTGTGAGAAATTATTCATAAGAAATGGTTTATAAATTCGGTTAGGCATAGGAAAGGTAAATGTTTCATTCTGAAATAACAACTTCAATCATTTTTTTAAAAAGTCAAAAACAACTTTAGGTTTTTGCAGGGTTGGTCATCAGGCCGCTCAGGCCGGCCTGTTAGTTGGAAACGCAGGCCCAGGCCGCGGCCTGGGCCATGTTGATAAATGGCAAACAAATTCGTATAACTTTTTTTTGTTTAAATTCATTGTTTAACGAAAATATAACCCATATCAAAATTTATTGTGTTCGTAAAAACTAACCGATCGTATTTATTAAACAAGCGAGACAAGCCGCATTGAATAAATATTTTTGAAACGGATAATTTAATATTACAAGTTTGAACTGGCCTCACAATTTCGTAAATAATTTTGATAAAACGCTGAACCGAACATTTTCCTACCGTATATAGTCAATTTCCAACAAAGAATCGACGAATTTTCCACTACCTTGATGTCTACCCTTATTTAACCACTGTCGGTTTGAAACATTGAAAAGAAAAGAAATTTATCAAACGAAAGAGCACAGGAAAAGAGGAGTGCGCAGACAATAAAGCAATCGTGGCGGGACCAAATGTACCTGTACTTTAGGAAAATCCCTTTCCCTTGACTCTTTTTTGGAAACGCATTATACCGATAACGCTGTAATGCTTTCACTTTTTGCTGCAATTGGAAACTCACAACCGCACTAAAAAAAATCTTTAAAAAAACCTTTTTTAGCTACCGCCGACAAGAAAAACTGGATCATGAGCGGAGAAGGCCACCTCGGAGAATGGAAACCCGTAACCTGGTGCCCGGCTGGTCAAGCGATTATTGGTTTCGTAATGCAGCAAATGAAATCACCAAGGAAACAAAGACGACTACGGTGCAGTGAACTTTGTCGCTTATTGTGGTTTACCCCACAAAGTTCGTATTTTGTACAACAAAACGACGAAAACGAAGCACTAAAAGAGGTTCGGCCACTTACAAGGGGAATTCCGAAGGCGTCGTGCTGCCCCAGATGTCGTAGAGCATCCGCGCCAATGTGATTCAAACTTCACCTGTTCAAATGGTAAAAACTATATCTTAGATTTTTCTGGCTTACTGGGGTAAGAAACCGACGTAGAATCAGATGAAAATGTTTCCAGAGAGGTTTTTTTTTTCAACAAAAAAGGCCCGTTTTGACCTTTCTAATTGTTGAAAAAAAGGTTTTCGTCATTTTTCACCGCTTTGTTGATGAAAATACTATTCAAAGTACAATTTTGCATCAAATGGTTTTTTTTAAAAGTTGTTTGGCGCCACGTTGAATGATGTTACAGTGAGCGCGGGCTTAATTACTGAAATCGTGCCTACAGTATCCCATGAAGCCAAAAAACCGGCTTAATCGATTTTTTTGCAATCTTCTCACATCACACAAACAAGAAATCACCACAGGTCCAAAAATGGAAATCCCATATCAAACGTTTTTATGAGTAAGGTAGAGCTTTATGAAAATCATGTCTTAACGACATATAATTGCCTAAACCTATTTTAGGCAATTATATGTCCTACCAGGGATCTTGGAGTGAAGATCACTTTTGTCCAAAAGGATTTGTGGCCTGTGGAATTCAATCCCAAATTGAGCCAAATCAAGGAAAAGGAGATGATACGACCCTCAACAATATCAAAATTCAATGCTGTGAAGTTCCGCTAGACAAAGTGCAAAGCGACCTGGCTGTGAATATTCTTAAAACTAAGGGTGGGTTTTTCGTGAGTTTTTTTCTGTTTGTTTCAATGTTTTGACGTGTCAGCATTTTTGTGTTTTATGTTGGTGTGCAATGTCTCTTCAACCGCTGCTTGTACTGCATAATAGCTTGTATGTTTTTTTTTTAGATTTGTTGTAAGAATTCATCAGATTGTTCAAAAGGTAAGCTAAATGGAGTGTTACCAATTTTAGTCCAGGGTTCTCAACGCATAGCATTTGCGATCAGCCGAATCCTTCATTTCATAGGGAAAACCGTTAGCTGAAAAACTTCTGTGTTACGGATAGAAGAAAATTCCTACGCAGCTATATATTAGGGTAAAAAAAATTTTTTTTGATATATATTTTTTTTTCAATTCATTTATATTTCTTTGCGTTTCCCAAACTGGAAAAATCTGTTTAATCGAAACACCATAATTATTGAACTTAGGCGAAATTAAAAATTTACAAGAATTTTCTGAAACATTTATTTTACTTCTATTTTTTACGCACACTCGGCGCCGGGTCAACTTTTTTCAAAAACGCGTTTTTGAAAACTTTCCGCTTTTTAAGGTGTTAAAATAAAAGTTACTTGAACTAATCAAAAACACTAATTAGCCTATTCCCGTTTTTGAAAATTTTTGAGAAAGAACTGAAAACATCCAAAAAAAGGCAAATTTTTCAATTTTTGAAAAATTTAGTTGTGCGGTTTTCGGCTACACTATATTTCAGAAATTCGGATATTTATTCGATGTCACTGGTCTCACATTTTTCTGTGTGAATAATTTTAAATCGAAGGGTGGGGTTTTGTGGTTCTTTTTTCTTTGTGTTTGAATGTTTCGTTAGCATTTTTGGGTCCCAGGTTGGCGTCCAGTGTTTCTTCATCACACTGCATTTAGCTTGTATGTTTTTAACGTAAGTTTTCATCAAAATGTTCTAAAGGTAAGAAAATTTTGGAATGGCCGCTGAAACCAGTTGACAGAAAGTATTTCTGCTATGCAAATGAACAATTTTTCACCTATATAGCCTATTACCAACGAAAGGTCGTCGACTTTTCAGTGACTTTGATAATTACTCATATTTATCCACCAGTAAATCGAAAAAAAAACAAAACAAACGAAGTAGCGTAGCGGCATTACCCAAAAAAGCGATCGCTGGGGACACTATAAAGCCATCGCGGCGGGACCCAAACTAGTTTTTGCAATCGTGGCGGGACCCAATAAAGCCATCGCTGTGCAATTATACAACTCATTTTTGATTGTAATTCATGAAAACACGAAACATTTACATGATATGTTTTAAACATTTCGTATTTAAAGTATGAACTGTTATCTTAACGATATTGAAATTGCTATATTTTTTGTTAACTTGAAAAACAATAAAAACTGAACTTTACAAAATGAGTGATCTTCGCAATCCACGTCCGTGTACTTGATGTGAAAAAAACATGTTTGCATCGAAGGACTGTCTATCGACTTCAGTGTTATCTATTTCCTTTTCACAGGCGCCATGGCAGAGGTTGGTTATTTTTAATTTTTTTGTTTTTTTTTTAAAGTTTTATAACACAATTTAAAACAATATGTTTTGAACCGATTTTACTTTTGGGAAAAAATGATTTATATATCGTGCCAATGTTTTATTGTTGCAGAGTGTTAGGAATTTAGTGGAATAATGGTCGACGTACCTCGATTAGATTTTTGTTAGCTGAAAGTTTTGGTAAAGTACATTTTGGAAAACATTTTATTAAAAGGACGGTTTAGCTATCAATTTTCCGTACGAATTTACAATTTTTTTAGCCAGCTTTACTCCTTGTAAAACAAACCTTAACCAGGTCATCGTCATCAAAGGTGCTGATTCAGGTTTTTTGGTTTTATTTTAAAGTAAAAATAGATTAATTTTAGAAAGACCTTCTAGACGTATCTGTGGAAAAGAAAAGCGAGTTTGCAGGTAGTTTTTCAGACCAGATTGGAACAGCTATTGGACTTTTTGAAAATGTTGGAGGGAGACCGAAAAAAGCGAGTTCTCTGGTTTTCTCACTCTGTCTCTTTCTATGTTTCTCCCTCTCAATCTGTGTTTCTCTTTTAATCTCTCTCTTGCTCGATTTTTGTCTTCAAGTCTCTCCTCTCTAAGTTTCGCGGATTCTCTCTCTCTCTCTCTCTCTCTCTCTCTCTCTCTCTCTCTCTCTCTCTCTTTCTCTCTCATTGAGCATAAATTTCAGACAACCCCTCCCACAGCCCTCTGTCGCTCTCAAACAACGGCATGTCTGCAACAAACAGATCACATTCAGAAACACCATCCCAATCTCTTATGTGACCCCCACTTAACACATCCGCACGTCTTAGATTTAGCCCATTATAGAACGAAATAAATCTTTAAAACAATTTTTAATTAAGTTTGAGCCTCCACTATTTATTTAAAGACCTCAAATAATATATCGAACTCGTTAAACATTGAAAGCAGTAAGTAAAATCTATAGATAAAAAGCAGTAAACAGATAAAAATCTATTTTTTGGGTCATCAAAGGTGCACATCGTTTGATTTTTTTTATTTATCGGAGGGTTTTTTTTTGTTATAATTGGTAATCGTACATTTTCCAATGTTTCATTTTTTAAACACAAATGAACAAGATTTTCAAACATTTCTGAGAAAGAGAATGTTTTGTCAAAGAATGCACACGTGAAGTGTGCTCTTTGCGCCCATCCATCAACAAGTTGTTGTGTTTTGGTGGAGTACTGGACATTGATTGAAACCACGAGTTTCATCTGTCGTCATGCCGGCGGAGGTGAGTTTCGCGGAAACTCCATGAAAAGTCACAGCAAAAAAACCGCAAAGAAAGGAAATGAAAAAAGCTATGTAGCTATTTCCATCCCAACCCGTATCTGAATTAAAACGATATTGCAGTCAAGACAGTGAAAAATTTCAAGATCATAGAATTTCATGATACAGTGAAAGTTTTCAAAAACATTATTGTTTTAATGTGCGTTTCCCAAAAAGAGACAAGGAAAATGGGATTTATTAAAGGACTAGGTGCATTTGGTGCTGCCGCGATTATTTAAATGTCTGCGCACTCCTCTGTTACAGCTCTATTTCGTATATTTTTCTGAAATTCACATTAATGTTTCAGATCGAGAGAGGATAAATACGATTTGTTATCAAAGTCGATGAAAAGTCTAAAACGTTTCGTTGAAAACAGACTATAATGTTAATAAAGAGAAATATGGAGATGTACTGCAAAAACTCGTGAATCAAAGTAATGTGAAACATCCATTTGTTTTAAAAATCTCACATGATGGAAATCGTTGCCCATCTGGTGTGATTGCATTATAGTGTGTTTCCGAAAAACGGCACCGGCTCAGTTAAAGGATGGTACATTAGGTCCCGCCGCGATTGCTTGGGACGGGTAGGAAATGGAACCGCAAAATATAGAACTGCGGGAAAATAGAACTGCGCCCGGATATGGAACCGCGGGAAATGGAACCGTTTGGAATTAGAACTGCTGGAAAATAGAACCGGAAGTCAATAGAACCACTCTGATTATTCAAATACTGTCTCTTCAATTACGAACTGATATTAGAATATAATTAGCAGTTCTATTTTGGTTCTATTTCCTTCGGTTCTATTTTCTAGCAGTTCTAATTCCAAACGGTTCCATTTCCCGCAGTTCCATTTCCTCGCGCAGTTCTATTTTCCCGCAGTTCTATATTTTGCGGTTCCATTTCCTACCCGCCCCGATTGCTTATTTTTCTGCGCTCTCCTCTTTTACTACGCTATTTCGCATAATTTTTCTCAATTTACATCAATGTTTCAAATCGTTAGTGGTTAAAATAGAGTAAAATATCAACGCAGTTCAAACGTCACCGACCTTCATTTGGAAACAGACTATAGCCTTATTGGGACTAAAACTAAGAAAAAAAGAAAAGGCCCCAGGCGTTTCTATAAAAGACTAGATAAAAGTGGTACGCTTTTCAGCAAAATCAACAAAACATGTCGTATGAAAAAGTTCTCAGCGATTTCAAAAAATGTGATTTTTTATTGTTTGGCATTTAAATAGTAAAAACCCCATGTTTTTTTCGGTCTAAGCTTCAGACTAACAATGAAAAAAGCAAAAAAAAAATGCACGCTTGCTAGTTATCATAAAGAATTCATGACACGGCTAGTTTATTTTAAGATTTATCGAAAAATCAGAATTTTATAACAATAGAGTCAATCAAAAATTTTATTTTCTAGCCCCGTAATTCGTATTTTTTTGCTAAGAGAATAAAAATAAAATGTTATTTTTTTGTTTAGGTTTTGGGTCCGTTCCTAGCCAAAATTTGAGCTCATTTTGCCGCTTTTAACTCACCTGAAAATTAGGTTCTTGAAGAAACCGACTTCTACTTTGTGTTAAAACTAACTTGTTTTGTGAGTCTTGACTGAGTAGTATATAACAACGGCAAAATTATTTTTTTTCCCTTTCCCCTAATTTCCTTTTCCCCTTTTTTCCCTACAGTTAAACTTGGTGAGGGAGGAACCATGTACATACATATCCCACTTAGAGCTTGCAACTCCAAGCGCCTAGGTAATCCAGAAAAAAAGCGTAGCTTCCTAGTTCATTAAATGCACAATTTCTAACAACCCTGAAAGACGTTAAGACGTCGTCTCTATAAATGTCGAGTATACCACTGTCAGAACTTTTAAAAATGCTTTGATTGGGCTGAAAATTTGTGTACAACCTTAATATAGCCTAAAAACCTCAACCTGAAACTGTTGGTCCGAAAAATAAATTTTTGACCATGGTTACGGTAGGTGCCCAAATGGTACTGTAAAATTTTCAACGTAGTCCGAAATCAAGTTTGAAAGATTCATTTTGTAGCAAATTCAATTTCCAAAAACTTTAACTTTTGGACCTACCACGAATTCGCATCTGACAAAAAGAAAAACTCAAAAAACTGTTTGGAAAACAGGTTTTTTGAGGTTTTCGACCTTTCACTAAATTGCGTGCAAATTTGGCATCGAATAAGTTTTTCAAATCAAAAGTCGAAGGTGACCGTATTTTCGAAAAATCTACTGGAAAGTGTAACAAACGCCCAAAATGGCCCAAAAATATCGAAAAATACAATTTTTCGGTTCCCTATGTTTCAATGTTTCATGTGTCGTTTATAACATTTTTGACCATTATCTTCAACTGAGTGTTTCTAGGTGAATTTTTTTATGCTAAATTCAAAAATAACAATTTAAATTATTCAATATCAACAAAAAACATCCGCGATAGGTACAAAACTTAACAAGGCACAAAAACTGAAAAAAAAACGTGTTATACGGTGCTTTCACGAATTTTAACGCATCGCGGCGTGTTTGTGGTTGACACTGTGCATAAAGGCCTTGCTCGAGTTTTACAGAGACGGCGTCTTAATCACATCAAATAGTTTTTCAAAAACTGTTGTTGCTTTCAACTTCATCAAAACATCGGTTTGATATGCAAAAAAAACATGTTAAAAAACGCTATTTTCGTTGAGAAAACCACGTATAGTCGTAGCCAATGCTACTTCACCCAATTTCGCTCTTAGCGCTGTGCAAATGACACCAGACGCGAAATTGCGTACGAAAATCCTGTGTTTTAGGATACGTACGCAATACTGCGTCAGGGTTACATTTGCAAATCAGCCAAGAAGTAAAATTGGCGAAGACTATAACCTGAGATTTATGTGTTTTTAAATCCTAGTTCCAAGAATTTGTAACAGAATGACGTTTCATCTCATTAATCAAAAGTTTTCAATTTTAAAAAAACCGTGTTTTATTTGAATTTCCAAAAAGTATTTGACATTTTATCATATTTAACCAATAACGATGTGCAACATTGGAGTGAATAACACTTCAATTAGTAAAACATCCCTGTAAAAGAACGCTTCGGGACCAAAAGTACCTAGCCCTTAAAAAGCCGTTTTCCTTGACTGTTTTTTTTTGGAAACTCACTATAACAGATTTTGTTCTATTCTGGCAATATAACAAACCTTCAGTTCTGAACAAGCCGTTCAAGAAAAGAAACTCGCAAACCAGAAATTATAACAAAAAGAAAGAAAAGAAAATAAATTTTGGCACTTTAAGAGAAGCTGAATTCACTGAATTTTATATATATATTTCTCGCGTATAAACATTTGGTGATACATCGGTTTCCTTTCAAAAATTTCAATAAACGCGGTCAATTTGAATTTGAAAACACAATTGATTTTTGCAAACACGTTGTGTCTGAAAGGCTTTAAATCACAGAATTCAAACAGACAATTTCGAATTTTTTCTTTAGACTAGAGAAGTTGGAAATCGGTGGCATCGACATTTTTGATTGATTAAAAATGATTTTTATTCATCTCTATTTCGAAAAATGATTTATTTTATGAAAACAAGGCGAATGTTTCGTCACATTTTTGAATCTTCAAGTTTTTCAACTTGCTTGTTTTGGTTTTTCTTGAGGTTGGAAATAGATAATAATAAAAGTTTAACCAAAAGACCATA
The DNA here is from genome assembly GCA_964057215.1 of Oscheius myriophilus. Lineage (NCBI taxonomy): Eukaryota > Metazoa > Nematoda > Chromadorea > Rhabditida > Rhabditidae > Oscheius > Oscheius myriophilus. The sequence goes on from OZ059903.1 coordinate 22,798,683, forward strand.
AATTGGAACAAATTGGATTCATTTTTCTCATTTAGTATTTAAGAAAGCCTTCCTCGCAGTTAAAGGATTGGTTCGCTCTTCTTCAGCTCGCAACTTGCTTCAGGTGATTAAATTTTCAAAGGCAAAGTCTTATTTTTGACATGTTTAGAAAGAGTTCATGGAAACAACAGAAAAGAAAACCGAGTTTGTTGGTAATTTTTCGGAACAAATTGGAAATGCGGTGGAGGGGCTGATTTTCGGAAGATCGGAAGTCACTAAACAACCTCAGGTGAACAGTTTTCGGTGAAATATGTTTGAAAATCGGAATGATTTTTTTGTTTTGCACATCGATGGCTAGTCAGACTTTATACATTTTTTCCCATATTACTCGTCTGAGGATTGAAACAGTATAAGAAAACATTTATATCGTTTTTTTTTTAAATATTTCTTTTATTTTAGGATCTTATAGGAAAAACTTCTTTGGTTTTTTTTTTTGCCAAAATACAGCGTTGTGAAAATTTTACAAGTTTCATTAATTCTATTCGTCTAGAAAAATTGTGCAACTGTAATTATGTCGCAATTAATAGTCTTCGTCAATTGTACTTCTTGGCCGATTCGCAAATGTAACCCTGACGAAGTATTGCGTACGTATCCTAAAACACAGGATTTTTGTTCGCGTCTGGTGTCATTTGCACAGAGCTAAGAGCGAAATTGGACGAATTAGCATTGGCGACGACTATAAGTTTCTGGGGTTTTTTTAAAAGTATTTTTACATTGCAAAAAAAATAATGTTCTTCTAAATTTTTTCAAATAAGTTGAGCAATTTGAGTTCAAAATTTTGACCAAAAGCAAAATTCTTTCTAATGACTTTTTATGTGCTAATGAAATACTTTATATTTATGTTAAAAACAGATAATTTAAAGTTTAAAAAAACCAAAGGCAATTTCAATTGAAATCACCGTGACGTCTGGTTGAAAATGAAGTACGTAATAACGAAAACAATGGATTACGAAATAAAAATATAACTATGATTGGTAAAAACTTTTTTTACTTATCCACTGAAATGTTTTTTGTGAGACTTTTTATACACATAAATAATTTATTTCAAGTGTAAGTCACATGATCGGTACTCTTAGACAAAGACTTCATCTTCTTGCTCCACGAATTTTTCTTCCCCTAAAAAAACTTATATCGGATTCATAAAAAATCATTTATAAAAATACTTACAAGTTATTTTATGGTTGCTTTTAATAACAGATGCTTCAGAAGCTTCAGAAACAAGTTCAGGAGTGCTTATCTGAAAATGAAAGTGTTCTTGAAAAATTGACTAGCTTGATTAAATGTTTGACAAGAGTTTGATAAACTAAAAAATGTTCTATTTCGGATTCTGTTTTTTCTCATTTTCCCTTGAAATGGTTTTTAAAAATTTTTTTAAAAAAGTTTATAAACAAAAAAACCGTACCTCATCATAATCATTCCTTCTGTATTTTTTCTTGTAGTATTCCCTTTACAGTGCGGGAAAAAAGTATAGTTCCACATGAAATTTCGATTTTTCTCAAAAATGGACAAATTGCACGACCTCCCACTAACGTAGTATGTTTATCATAGGTAAAGACCCATCGACGCCGAGTGGCACATTATCTCATTTGAATATGCTAATGTTATGCTGATTATTGTGAAAAAGGCAAAAATGCAGTGGGAAAAAAGTATAATTCCACCTTGGAAAAACACGAAAAACAGTATCCAAACAAGGTATTTACTGAAGAAAACAACAAATAAGTAATCAGTGTATCCTCCACGCTGAAGGAGGCACTCGGAGAGACGGTTCGGAAGAGACCCCGACAACTTCCGGAGAAGAGACGGCTGCAGGTTATTCCAGGCGTGTTCGATAGCACGTTTGAGGTCGTTTACGTTGGCGAATTGCTTTCCACCTTCGTAGACCTTCCGAACCAAAAGACCCCAAAGATTTTCAATGGGATTCAAGTCAGGGGAGCAGGAGGGCCACTGCATAACGGTCACATTCTTCGAAGAGAGCCACTGGGAAGTGGAACGGCTGGCGTGAATTGGAGCATTGTCGTGCTGGAACACAAGCTGGCGCGGAGATGCAGCCATGAACGGCACCAGATGCTTCTGAAGGACATCCTGGTAGTCAGACGAGTTCATCCGAGAAGTGACAAACTCCATGCCGACAGTCCCATCCGCACAGAAGGCAGCCCACATCATCACGCTCCCGCCTCCGAATCCTCTCTTGGAAAACACAAGCGGCTCCTTTCTCAAATCACGCCAGTAGTCCATGTTCCCGTCTGGCCCGTCCAGATTCCATTTTTTCTCGTCGCTCCAGATGAGCTGTTAAGTCAAAGAAGTTTGAAAAACCTCGTTTAGAACGTACCCCTGTGAAATCCGTCTGCTGGTTGATGTGTACTCTTGTGAAGGCGACTCGAGCGGACTTGTGACGCTGAGTGAGCATCGGAGCCTTCTTGAGCTTCCTCAACACGACGTTTCCACCGCGTCGCAGTGAGTTGCCAATCGTCTTGCTGCACACGTTGAGGCCGAGGGAGGCACGGATTTTGGACAGAGAAATCACCTTGTTTGAAGCGTGGCGTTGAATGGCTCTGTCGTCCCTGATTGACAGCTTCCTCGGGCGTCCTGAACGATGCTGGGGACCGTAGGTGTTCGGGTTCGCCAAAAAACGGTTGATGACGGTGTGAGAGCGCCCAATGCGAACAGAAATCTGACGATTACTCAATCCGGAGTCGTTGTAAGCGAGGATCTTCGCCTGTTCAGCTTCAGTGAGATAACAGCCACGAGGCATGGTCGATGGTCAATGCAGTTACACCAGCAACCAGTTCCAATGTTAATTATTTGCAAATTGAGTATGCAAATTTCGTGTTTTTCCAAGGTGGAATTATACTTTTTTCCCACTGCATTTTTGCCTTTTTCACAATAATCAGCATAACATTACCATATTCAAATGAGATAATGTGCCACTCGGCGTCGATGGGTCTTTACCTATGATAAACATACTACGTTAATGGGAGGTCGTGCAATTTGTCCATTTTTGAGAAAAATCGAAATTTCGTGTGGAACTATACTTATTTCCCGCACTGTATATAGTAAATAACACTAATGAGACAAAAATTTTCGAAAATCATCCTAATCAACATCTACTCCGATGTAGTTTGAGGCGCTGAATCCAATGAACCTACTCTCGAAGTCTGAAAATCAACCGCTGACGCCGCGCGACGCGTCAAACACGAAAAAAATTCAGCCACTTTTTTCCGAATTCATAAGCAAGCTATACATCATTCTAACTCTTATAGTGTCCTAAAAACATCTGTAAACTTTTCAAAACGGTAATTGACCTCCCGCGCCTGCGGCAATCAAAAATAGGCGCGCAACTTGACCATTTCGCGTCATTCAAACGGTCACTACTTGGTTCAAAGTTCATCAATTTTCAATCTGAAACAAGCATTTGAATCTCCATCAATCGGCGCACCCGCCGGTTCATTTTGTTTTTTACCAATGTTTCAAAATGGGGGATTTTTCATTTTAACTTTTTTCGTATTTTCACACTCTTATATATATTTTCGGATTGAAATTCGACGCTTATTTCACAAATCTACATGGTTACACGTGAAAACCACTTTTAAACTTGTGACATCGGTTTAAGTGCGCGCCAAAGCGATTTCACTGCACCCAAAAGAAACTAGGTCACGGGCTCATTAGCGAGCTGGGTCTCGGGCGCCCGCGCGCAATAGCGCCAGATTAGTCCCAACAAGGCTAATTAAACAGCATTTTATTGCTAACAAACTAATATTCCGAATGGAAAACAATATCAATTGAAAAAAACCTTAATTTCCAATAAACGCAAAGTTTAACAATGGGAATTCTAATTATTTTAGAGCGCGCCAAAAGCGAAATAGGCTTAGACGCAAAAAGACCAAAATGAGCCAAAAGCCAAATAGATTTTAATAGTATTTCAACTAATTTAAAAAAATATTATTTTCAACAATTTAAATAAAGTCAAAAACAAGGATTCCTTTTAAAAAAAATAAGCATACATTTTGCTAAAATATGCAAACCACCAACGAAAAAATATATATACCTTTTGGAGAAAAAAATGAAACCTTTTGGAAAAACAAGCATACCTTTTGGAAAATTATGCAAACTACAAACAAAAACATATGTTTACCTTTTAAAAAACGAGGATTCCTTTTGAAAAAATAAGGATACCTCTTGGAAAAGTATGCAAACTACAAACGAAAAATTAGCATACCTTTTAGGAAAATATGAGTACCTTTTGGCGAAATAAGGAGACGTTATGGAAAAAAAACCATACCTTTTGGAAAAGTATGCAAAGTACAAACGGAAAAATAAGCAACCACAAACAAAAAAAAGCATGTTTTTGGAATAGTTTGCAAACCATAAACAAAAAATAAGAATAACTCTTAGAAAATTTTGCAAACTACAAAAAGAAATATAAAACACGTGGAAAAAGTATGCAAACTACAAACAATATAAATGTGTTTACATTTTTGAAAAATAAGGAGTCCTTTTGGAAAATAAGCATACCTTTTGCAAAAGTATACAAACTACATGCAAAAAAAATGGAAAAGTAAGTTTTTGGAAAAACCAGGCAACCTTTTGGAAAATTAAGCGTATCTTTTGAAAAAGTTTGCATACTACAAACAAAATATGGCAAAATAAGGAAACCTTTTAGAAAATTAAGCGTATCTTTTGAAAAAGTTTGCATACTACAAAAAAAATATGGCAAAATAAGGAAACCTTTTGCAAAAGTATGCAAACTACAAACAAAAACATATGTTTATCTTTTGAAAAAATATGCAAACTTTTTGCAAAAGTATACAAACTACAAACAAAAACATATGTTTATCTTTTGAAAAATAAGCATACCTTTGGCAAAAGTATGCAAACTACAAAAAAAAACATATGTATACCTTTTGGAAAAATAAGCGTATCTTTTGGAAAAGTATGCAAACTGTAACCTTTTGGAAAAATAAGCATACCTTTTGGAAAAGTATGCAAACTGCAAACAAAAGTATGTAACCTTTTGGAAAAATAAGGAAACCTTTTGGAAAAATAAGCATTCCTTTTGGAAAAGTATGCAAACCACAAACAAAAAGTTTCCCTTTGGAAACAAATGTTTCTTCAAGTAACCCCAGGGCCGTTAGGCCCTGGCTAGGGCGAGCAGGCGAGCGAAGCGAGCCTGCGAGCTCTAGTCTTTTAAACATAATGCAATGCACAGCAGAAATCCACTGAGCAATACAAGTACCATTATTGCAATATATCGAGAATCAATATTGCAATTCATATTGTAAACTTGTTACTTTCAGTTGAAATGGCGAAAACTACGAGATAATTGCGTTTAAAACGGCGCGTAAATTCTCACGTCCCCGAGGAGGGATATATTATGATTAGCTGCAAATTGAAAACAAAGTGAAATGGAAAAGTGCTAAACAGGATTTTTAAGTGGTAAAAGTCGCTAAGCAGGAATTTTAATCACAGGATGTAAAAACATTTTCGTGGGTCGCCCATGAAAACAAAAAATGCTTCAAAATGGATCTAAAGCTGAAAAAGGGGGCACTGGTATCATTCTATTGATTTGTATTGATTGTTTGCAAAAGAGTGAAGATATTAAACGTTAAAATTAAGTTTAAAGCTTGAAAAATCGTTTGTTTTTTCAACAACAAAAAATACCAGTTTAACAAAAAAAATCGTTTTTGGACTAAAACAATTAAACTTTTCAAGGTTTTAAAGTTAAACAGAATTATGTGCACCGATCACTGGAAAAAATAATTTAAGCGCCAAGGCGTGCGTATTCCAGTCAAAATCAAAACATTGCATCCAATTAGACTGTCAATGTGAAAGAAAGTTGTCTTATGTATCAGAAGTATTTGTGCAGAACAAAGTTTATTAGGTGCAAAGGTTCTCGTGTTATTACTTGTTTCCCATATCTTGCTTTGAGAACATGCAAATCATGTTTAAAACAATCGGTAGCACTTTTTTGTGTGAATTCACATAAAAAACTTAATATTTTCAATAAAATGTCGCACAATTGTCAGTTTTTCTTTTTGCCAAATCAATATTTCAATTGTTAAACGACGGTTTTTTTAAAAATTTCTTAGCCCACTTATAAAGATATTGCATTTTAATGAAAACAATATGTGTTTCTTTTTGCAATATTTTTTAATGATTTCGCATAGATTTAAAACAACTGTCTTTCTTGCAACATTTTTATGACGGGTCTGTTTTTGAGACTTGATATACAGAAAACAAAATTTTTGTCCTGATCAGATCCAAAAAAAGTGCCATTTAAACAATCGAAATCGCAACAATTTTATTTTGATTTTCACGAGAAATACCTATTCATAAAGTTGTTGAAACTCAGAAGATGCACTCTTAGAGAAAAGTTTCTTTCTTTTCATGCTCTTCGTGGCCCAGAAATAAGTATTCCCCTAAATTAAACCGGTTGCAAAAATATTCAAAAAGGCTGACAAGTTGGCTCTGGGTCGTTTCTGATAACCGATGTTGTTTCGGATGGCATTTCAGCCCGAGGAAGTAGAGAAAGAAGTTTTGGAGAGATTATCTGAAAATAGTTCTTAAGGATCGATTAAATGGAATAAACAGCACTGTTTCACAAAATATTTATTTACTTGTAGTTCGGTAAAAATGTTTTGTGGAACTTTGTTTGCTGTTTTAAAAAGTCAATTTCGGGCTTCAATAGTGCTTGCGTGAACACGCCGATTTTCAAAATTCACCATTTACGTCCTGAATTTTTTAAAACTTTTCGTTACCTACACATTCAAAAGCCCTTAAAATGTTGTATTTGAAAATGTTTTCAACAGATGAGTATTCTGTGGATTTTTTTGGGGAAAAATGTGGGTTTCTTTACAAAATGGCATCTTTTTCATTTATTTTGCTTTTGATTATCCAGATTGAACTTATTTTTTATAGCTCTGTCGGTTCAAACAGAAATTTTATTCTAAATCAGAAAAAAAAATTTAATTATTCTAACCTAACTTTTCAAGGGTTGTACATGCCCGAAAAAAATGTTTTGGGTCGTAATTTTGTGTTTTTTGACACCGGAGACTAAAGAATTTATCTTTTCAGCAACTAATTCTGTTGCTGAGAAAAATGACTTTTCTATATATATTTTAAAACCCAAACTTGGTTTTTTCAATCAGCAACCAAAGTGGAACTCTACTTATTTTCCGGGCTGTATTGTTAAACCAAAAAATTTATTTTCCGGGCTGTATTGTTAAACCAAAAAAAAGTTAAAAAGGGATCTTTAATTAAATTTTAATAAACCCTACCTCTTCTTAATAATATTTTCTGGGAGTTCTGTCGTAGAATACATAGCAATATACAGAATATACACAGAGGATCAAGCATGCAAACATGCAGGTAACGACAATTACTAGGAGTACACAAAAAACAAGAAATCGATAATCAAAGTCGGAATTCATTCTGTAAAATATTAGTTTGAGTTGAAACGAGCAAAGAAATTGCCGAAAACTTTTTGAAATAATTGCATTAAAATTTTCTAAAAAGTATTTTCTCACGCCCCCGAGCAGATCTCGATTTACTTACGTGTAAATTGTAAACAAGTTGAAATTGCGAATTGTGTAATCAAGATTTTAATTAATTTAATTTCGTTGTAAAGAAAATATTAAGTAAAGACCGAATAAATTTTACGAATATTATTTCAATGATTCAGCACTTGTTGAAATGAAAGCCCGTTTTACTTGTGCGTTTTACCGAAGGTACAGGGAAGAAAAATCAAACTATTTTTTGTGTTATCATGTTTTAAATTAATATAAATTACAACATTTTAATGATGATTAGTTGCCAAATTCAGAACTGTTATGAACTACGGTATCTCAACTCAATAAAACTTTTTCAAGAAAACTCCAACAAAAATAAAACGTTTTCATGCCTCGGATTGACCGTTTTTATACACTTTAAATTAAATATAAAGATTCTCAAAAATAGTATAATTTATTGTGATGTTTTCTTAGTCATTTTCTGTAACGACATTGTTTCAACTGACTGTTACAATCATAAATAACAGTGTTTGCAAATTGCGAAACATCACTGAGTTGTAAAGGCTGAAAAAAAATTTGAATTTATTAATGAATCAAAATTAACAATGTAATTGCGGAATCGAAGCCTGCTTACTGTTGCCTAAACAAATTTTGGTGCATTTATTTTATTCACATTCAATGGAAATCAGCTACGACAATTAAAAGTTCAAGTGTTCCAACCTTTAGAAAGAACGGTGTTTCTATTAAACTTTTAAAACAATTAATACAAAAAACAAGCATTACGCCCCAAAAACAACGGAGGGAATATTTTCAAACATTTTCTACGTGAAAACGTTCAGTGCAATTACGGTAAGCTACCTAAATTTTCAAAATCGCTCAGATAAATTCAAAATTTAGCGAGAGACCGATTTGGCATAGTGGCAAAAAGGATTCAAAGTACCATGAAATGCAAAAAAAACAGTTTAATTTTTAGTTTTTTGTTGTTTTCTGTGACATACTTGTTTCAACTGACTGTTACAATCATAAACTGAAATGTTTGTAAATTGATTAGCATCATTAGACCGTAAGAATTGGTACAAAAAATTAATCCGTTTCAATTCTTAAATCAAAACAAACAACTTTTTTTTTCAGAATCGAAGCCTTCTCACTGTTTCTCCATTACGTCGAACCAATTCTGCTCTGTGCTTGAACACAATTGATACAAACCAGGAGACACATTTTCCGATCGCAGCGGAATTTACTCCGAGATTTCTGGTTCCATAATGAAATGTTCAATTATAATGTACAAATTTTCTTTTTGAAATATTGTTAGTGCAGGAAAAACAGAAAGTTCGGATGGATCAAAATTGTTTGAGGTTGCATTTATAAGTTAAAACTTTTTTGTAAACATTGAGGTGTGCTAGATAAATATAACAAAAGCAGTTTAAAACATTTCAGGAACAACATTATCTGATTATACTATTTATTTTAATATATATATACCAAAAAAACACAAGAAACTTTTCAGAAACCTTTGGAAAACGCAAAATGTGTTTAATTCTCCGATTCAAACCATAATTCTCCGATTCAAACCAATTTGGCGTCCGTGTCCGTTTCATTTTACTACACATCATTTTAATTAAAACATTTCGGTTTTCAGTCATCTTTCTTGCATCCGATGCTTTTCAATAAAGAAAACCTTGATTTTTCCCGCCCAGAGAAAATCATGAAGAACGGACACTTGTTGAAACGCAATGTTTCATAAAATGAATTATTTCATAACCAAATATAACATGTGTTCCATAGTCAATAGGCGTTGAAAAAGGACAGGATTTTTTTTTCGCGTTTTGGGTCAATTTATCTAGAATATTTCCTTCGCAGTCAATGCTAGCACCCAAACCTGAGTCAGTGGCCAGAGAGATTTTTTCTACTACTCATTCATAGAACTTTCAAAAAAAATGCTTCTTTAGAACCTACATCTCAATGTTTTAATCTCAAGAGGCACTGTAAGAGTAGTTCAGCAAATGATGGTTTCCTCACTTACAATTTTCACCTGGATCGATTTTCAATTACGCTACAAAACTAACCATATCTTCTGAACAAAAAACACTTTATTTAAAACATTGCAGAACACACAAGTTACATTTAATTTGAAAAACATAGTTTGCACGCGAATAAAAGAGGTAGTTTCAAAAAAAAAACAGTAACTACTACAAACAATAAGGACCACATATAAAGATGAAACAAGTTTCAAAATGAAATCGATTTCGATTCAACAAAACCGAAAATAGCAAACGCCACTGTAAGAAAAACTTTCAAACGAATTAAAATCCATAATGCTCCTCCAGGGAAGCGCAAACTTGTTCCATTGTGTAACGCTCCTGGGGATCAGTTTTCCAGCACCTGAAAAAATCAAAATAATGAAAACCCCGTTTTGTAAATGGTTCAGGCAAAGCAAATAGTCCATGTTATATGAAATTTTAAGTTTTGGTTTTTGTTTAAATGAACTATTAAGCACTTTGTTGGTTTAACACTTGGATTTTCGAGCTTTTGGAATGGTTTGTTTTTTAAAAACTTCTGGGTACAATTTTATATAACAAATTTAGTTAAATTTTGCGCAATCATTATATTATAATTTTAAATTGTTCGTATTTGGTTTGCACATTAGTGAAAGCTTCGAGTTTATTAATAATTAATTTTATTAAATGTGATCAGGAATTTGCAATGTAACACTTAATTTAAAAAAAAAACAAAATTGAATGGAAAAGGAATTTTTAGAACGAATTTGCCGGATCGAAAAACTGGAAAACATCCTTTTGACTTTATATAATTTTTTGACTTGGATTATTGATAGCACAAATCTGAGAAAACAATTACCATCGTTTTATTGTTTCAATGCAGATAAGAAAAATTCGAAGAATAAACAATAATGTTTATTCATTAGCAGATGATGGTTTTTTTCCATAGTTTTTCTTAATGAGGAAAATCAGCCATGTTTGTTTATGCCTTGTTTTCCTTATAAAGAAAACAAAAACATATGAAAAAATTACAAACAATGCTTTGAAAAGTTTTTTTGCGTTTCAAACTGCAATCATAGCAAAAACTTACATTTCAATCACTGTCCTAATGTGTCCCCACTCTTCTGGTAAGGTTGGTCTGGTAGGAAGAGCTGTATTGGTGCCCAAAAGCCTTCTCTTGATATAAAGTGCCTTCTCTTGAAATGCCCAGCGTTCGGAACCTTCATCTTGGAAGGGAAGTCTAAAATAAACAGATTTTTAAAGGGATAACTTTAAAAAATGTACTTTTCGGAGAAGATTGTGTACAAAGTCATGCCGAAGCTGAAAACATCGGCGGAAAAATCGTATTCTTCTGTGGAGTTTTCAATCATTTCTGGAGCCATGTAGAGTGTGTGGCCGAGACTAAAAAAACCTAATTATATTGTTAAAATCGTTGTTTTATTTTTATCGAAAAAAAATTTCACAATTGTCAAATTTGTTTTTTGTAAGAAGAATTCATAGAAAAGATTGCAACTAAGTTATGCAAACCCTAATTTAGTATTTTAGGGCGACCAACATGTTTCGGATTTTTTTTAAAAAGCTTCAACACACAATTATAAAAAAAAAGTTTAGAACAATTTTACTATATGGAAAAACTGCGACAATAATTTATACATCCTGAAAATGTTTTAGTGTTGTATTTTGAGTGTTAGAAATTTTGAGGATCACTCCTCGAGGATCACCATTATTGTTGGCAAATTTTTTAAATGTTATGAAAAATTTTTGCAAAAAAAGTTTTACGGAAGATTAAATTTACTGTTGATAGCTAAAAAGTTTTGGTGCGATTTTAAATTTTCCCTTTAGCCAGCTTTGCTCCTTGTGAAACAGACAAGGCCTTCGTCATCAAAAATGCTGATTCAGGTTGTTTTTGTTTTTTTTAGTAATAAAGATCAAACCGTGTGTTTTTTTTACAATTGTCTGAATTGTTTTTTGTGAGAATTAATCATGTACAAAATCGCAACTAACTCATGCTAAAACATATTTTTCTTTTTTTTTCTTTTTAAAGGTTTTTCATGTTTTTCAGGAATGTTTTTCAGGGTGACTCAAATGTTTCGGATATTTTTTAGAAGACAAACCAATCAAACAATATTAATTTCGCGTACAGAGGTGCTCTTCAAATAACAAACGAAACTTTTTGAAGATTTAAGGTAGATAAGAATTATGCATTTAAAAATAAATAAATAAAGCCTCACAAAACGTAGTTATAGATCCAAAAAAAATGTTTCTCTACGGTCTGCGTTGCATATTGGAATTGTGAAAAAATCGAAATTTTCATAAAAAACCCAAATTACCCAAATTTCAATTTGAAATTTGCATTTTGTTGCACATTCATCTTGCAAAAATTTTAACTTTTTAACTTACTACAAGTTCTCATCATAAAAAAGAAAACTGCGAAAAACTTCATGAAAAACAGATTTTTTGAGATTTTCGACCTTTCCCTATGAAGGCCCGCGAAACACACTCTTCGTATTCGAAATCTACGGCAAATTTCGCATCGGAAAACGATTTAAAAAAGTATCCACGGCTATTTTTGTTAAAAATCCATGTTAAAAATAGCCTGAGATTGAGAAAACCTAGATTTTTTTGTTCATGCGCTTCAATTTTTCAAAGCCGATAAAAACCTAGGTCAGTTTTTCATATAGAATTCAAAACTAATACTTAAAAGGTGTATATCTTAAATTTTAGGGTCGAAAAAACTTACTTAATTGTCATCCTGTTGTTAACTTCACGAGCCAGACCCAAATCGCCAAGTTTGGCCGAATTTGGCAGTTCGATTTGAGTAAGCAAGATACTAAAATGTTGTGTTTTTGCACCTTCGTCTCTGTAAAAACTCACTTGCTTGGGCAAATATCTCTATGAATAATTCCTCTCTGGTGCATGTATGAAACCGCCAGGGCGATTTGCATAGTCCACTTTATTTTGTGTTCAAAGTTCAGTTCAACCGATCGGTGATCTCGAAACTCTACAAAAACAAAAAAAGCTTAAAAATTTGAATCAAAAAAGCACTTACAAATTGACAAACTTCCTCCAGGCAAGTATTCCATAACAATTCCTTTGTAGTTGTCATAATTTCCTTCAAACATGAACCCATAGAGTGGTAGAATATGGGGGTGATGATTAAGCTAAAGACATTTCCCATCATTTTCGCATTGGAGCGCACTTACCACAGCCGCGTAGAACCTTTCTCTTTCACGATACCGTGCATTTCGGCTTGTGACCTGTTCTTCTTTCCACGCACAAATTCTGCAAAATGCAAAAGTTTTCAGAAAATTTCATTGTTTACCCAATGTTTTGAAGGTAGATTTTGTAGCAAATGCCTTGATTTCCACTTCCAACAAATTGTTGATGTTTTATGGCCGACTTGTCGAAAGTTGGAATGGAACCGAAAGGAATCTCGGCGATTACAGCGGGGATTGGTGCAAACGATGGTTCTGCAAAAAACTAAATCTGATTTTTAAGACAAACGACGCTCGAACAAAACTCGTGCATCTCACTGTTTCTGGGTATGTAACAAAACATGCACATGAGCAGTTTTCAGCAGTTTTAAAAAATACCAAAAATGATAAATTTTCAACGAAAGATCGGTGCCTTTCAAGAAATCTGGATAACAATTGGCATATTTCAAATCACCTATGACGGTTTTAGTTCCAAAAAATTTTCTGTAAAACAAATTTTAAAAAAAAGATATTGAAAAACAAGTTAAGCATATATAATCCTCGCTATAGTCTGTTTCCAAAGAAAGGCGACTTTTAGCGGCCTTGATTTTTTTTATCCTTTTGACCACTGACGATTTGAAACATTGAATTGCATAGAAATAAAATAAGCAATCACTGTAAAAGAGGACGGCACAGACAATTAAAATATCGCGGCGGGACTTAATGTTCTATCCTTTAAGGTTTTTTGGCCAAAGCCGGTGCTGTTTTTCGGAAACGCACTATAATCTTCGTCACCCCTGGAGTTTCTGTATTGCTACTGTATTGCTACTATTATTGCTCACATGACGCGTTTTTAAAAACCTTATTCAACCTCAAAGCAATTTTAAGATTGATTTTATCATATTTGAATACTTTTAGTTGTTGTTCTGAATAGTGAAATTTAAAGATAACGGGAAAAACAAACATAAGAATGGAATTCCCAAGTAAAACGACCGTATTCTATAATTTGCCTTGCGCTTCAAAATAATTTACGCAATTTAGCATAACTTTCGAAGCTATAATTGGCAGCGACAAAATGTTTTTTAGCGGTTTGTTCAAAGGAACCAGAAAATTCCGGCCCGCCTAACGGCGGTCATTTGAATCGTTCATTTCGGGGCTGCGCCCCGAAATGAACGATTCAAATGACCCGTTTCCGTTGAATTTACGTGGAGTTAGAACCTCCTTCGACGAAAGAGAAGGAAAAATGGGGAGACGCAGACACGTGACGTACCCAGCGCACTTTCACATGGGGACAACAAACACACAGGCACACAGAGACCATAAGAGAATTGTTAAAAGGAGGATAGTTTTTATATTTTTGCAAATGTATGGCTGTAAGCTAATAAACTGTTTTGACCCTATAACTTTCATAAACAAATTGTTTTAAAAAAAACCTTATTCAATTGCAAAGCACTCCTAAGATTGATTATATCATATTTTAAAAAAATTTAATTGTTTTAATGAAAAGTGGAATTGAACAATAACGACAAAAACAAACCACAGTACTATAAAAATTGCAACCACAGTATTATTGCCGTGCAATTCAAAATAATGTACGCAATTTAGCATTACTTTCGAAATTAGGTGAGCATAATTGGCAGCGACAAAATTTTGTTTAGCGGTTTGTAGAAGGGATTTTGGTTTGTTTTGCAGATAAATGATGGTCAGCTAATAAACTGTTCAAATCGTCTAAATTTCAGAAACATAGTGAAACGTTTCACTGATTTTGGAGTAGAAACGCTAACAAATGAAACAATTTCATAACGAGCGATTTTGAAGTGAAAAAAAACAGAAAATATACGAAAAAGTACTTCAATAGAGGTTTGCGCAAACAATAAAATGTACATTTTCACAGAGAAAAAAAAAATGGAATTTTGTACTTTTCTGGGTTTATTATATGACAAATTTTAGTTTATAAAATTGGTTGTAGTGATTGGCCAAATTTAGTCGGGAAAAAATATATTAAAAAACATGTTTGAATTGTTGCGGAGAAACCTACCGAGTTCGTTTTCGAACTGGTGAGGGATGTCCAAGCTCATGTCTTCATTTTGAAGGTTGCTTAGAGAAGGAACATGATTGGAGTGAACACTATGGATGCTTCCTGAAATGCATTTTTGGGTTACACAATTAATTTACAAAAATTCAAAATATGGTACACAAAACATTAGGTTTGATATTTTTTGTTATTGCAAGAAATGTAAGAAGTTTGCACTAGCATTTCAAAACCTTTTAAAAAAGGTTTTGAAATGCTAGTGCAAAATGTTCACGATGTGGTTTGTAATTCATTAAAACTTGAACCAATTGATAAAAACTGCTGAAATTTAAAAATCATTTTTCAAAAAGTTCTACTTACCTGGTACGTCGCTCATTGCTCAAAAAGCAGGCACGCTTCTCGAAAAAGCAAACACAGCTCTTCAACGGCTTATCGTGAAGAAGTGGAAGCAATCGATCGAGGGATTCAAAGGTCTGGGCCGATGACTGTAGAGTGAGTAAACAGCCACAAAACAGAAACTGACGTTGAGGGGAGAAAGGTCCGAACTTCAACGCGAGTCCGGGTCAATTTATAGCCAGTGGTGAGAAATGTTTTGCAAAATCGGTGAGAAATAAGACTTTTGCGCTGATTGCAGCAAGTGTAATTCGACAAACCAAACGCATCAATTGCAAATGACGCATTTTGGTGAAAAAAACACGTGAAGGCCGGTTTGTATGAAAAAACATAGATAAATTTAGTGAAAATGTAAGAAGAAATTTTATTGGGAATAATAAAAGCATGAAAACCTTTTTTACAGAGTACTGAAAAGCAGAAGAAATGTTTCGGATTTGACTGTACTTGCAATTGAAAGGCCCTCCACACTGAATTTACGCCCACGAGTTATTTCGTTTACCGATTCATTAACACATTTTTGTTTTGTTTAAAAAATTAGGAAAAAACGAATGAGAAACCAAAGCAGAGTGGGTGGGGGTACTCATATGCCTTTGCTTGTTATAAAATCAAGACACATCAAATGTGATTTCCAGTGTAACATAGTTTTTTTTAAACAAAGGAAAAATATCGAGAAACAAAAACCTTAGAAACCTAATTGACACAACTAAGATTATTTGTGTTTTCCCCATTTATGTCTTTTATTTGCAATTATGTTTATTTTAACATCTAATTTTTAAAGCTAGCTACAATGGCTTTTCAAAAATTCGATTAAACTTTATTTTCTACACAACAAAAATCGGTACAACAGATAGAACACTGAAACAAACTGTATGCAGAATTTATATTGAACCAAAAACTCTATTTTTGGAATCAAAACTAAAAAAAAGTATCTGTTGAAAACAATAAGTTGTACAGTTCACGTAACCTAAATTTTATTCCCAAATGAAAAAAGCTTAAATTTACGCCAAAAGTTCAAAAAACAAACGGAAGCTTCTTTTTTTTTGTTACAACTTCAACATTTCCAAATGTCAAATCTGTTGTCCAAACTTGTTTTCCAGAGATTGGTTCACTTGTTCCATACTTGGACGAACGGAAGCATTCGAGTCCCAACATCTGAAGATTGCATTTTTCAAATTCAATTTTAATTGTGTTTTCCTTACTCTTTGATTATACTTTCCATGTCACCGGCGCTTTCTGGGATTAGGGGTCTGTCAGGGTACTCAGTGCCTCCTAGAAGCCGAGTTCGATGAGTGAAAAGGTTCCAATTTTCCACTCCTTCGTTTGCAAATGGAAGCCTAAAATTTCTTTGAACTTTTTGAAATTTTTTTGCGGCAACAACTTCTATTTTTGCCTGAAAATTGCAAAACAAAAACTTGATTTTTACCCATTGCATTTTATTATTTTCTTTTCTTCGTATTTTCTTATTGTACACAGCTAGGCATATTAATTGTACGGCTAGTGCAATTAAGCAATTAACTTTTTAAGTTTTGTTTTACTTTTTAAGTAAAGTTTGCAAGCAAAGGTGTTATAATTACGATATTATCATAGAAAACCTTTTTTTTTAAGATTTGCCTGACGTATTGAGACGGGATATTGGAAAAGGAATTGCAAAATTGGTCAAATGTTTCTTAAAGGCAAAAAAAATTATACAAAATTATTTCGACGTTTTTTTTTTCAGGTTGGATTTGATGACAAAATTATGTTTTACACAATTTCTTATTGTTCCGGATATTTAAAAAAAACTCTTTTTAACTGTTTGTTGAGTTTGTTTGTGAAAGCAAATCGTTTTTTTTTTGTCGAAATGTTAAAACACCAGGAGGGTACGCGCGCCTACGGCGCGCACCGTAATGAAAGAGATGCACCCGTTAATCCTCTCTTATTCGCTTATGATCTCTCTCACCCTCTCTCACCCTCTCTCACTCTCTCTCTCTCTCTCTCTCTCTCTGTTTGGAGTCGAGGCTCAGTCTCATTTTTGCCTTCTCAAAAGAAGGCTCCAAAACTTTTGCCTAACTCCGCGTTAGTAGAGTGCAATTAGTACCTCAAACTTGGGTAATTGAACCGAAATATTGCGTATGACGGCAGCCGCCGATCTGATACGGAAGAGGCAGGGACACCGCGAGAACTCCTTTGAAACCCGTACCAAATAGGTACCCGCTAGGATAGGGGTTATTTAAGCGACTGTATGTCACAGCCTCATTATCACTTATCGGTGATTGAAAAGGTCAGCGCTCAGCCTGTCAAAAGTCGCAAGTCGCTATAATCCGAGCCACGACGTTGCTTTTTCTGTCCCTTTAACACGGGTCACAGGCTCTCATGGAATCAGTGAACACTCCGGACGGCCGGAGGGTTTACCCATGCGGGTTAGTTAATAGTATTCAGGTTGTGGTTCCCAAACCCTGGCTTCTAATAGCAGTTGACCCGTTCGCTGCGAAGAGCTCTGCTAACGTCCCACGTGGCTGAAAAGATTCCTGTTTTGCTTCTTTGTTAGCTTTTATTTTTGACATTGATGAAAATAGGTAGTGATAGAAAATGATCAGAAAGACAGAGTGATAGACAATGAGACAGATTGAACTTACCGGACGGAAAGAGAAGGATAGGAACAGTGAAAGAGTGCTTTGTTCCCGTAACACTCACGTAACGGAAGGGGAAAAAATCATTGACCGACCGCGTTTACTCTCTCCATCTGGGGAAGTGAACGCGTTTTTTACGCTGATAGACCATACACACACACAGAAACCGCAGCGTTTTATTATATGAGATAATTATTCAAAAAAAATTTTAAAAAAATCTCAAAAAAAAAAAAATAAGAATAGTTGAATTAACTTTTGAACCAAAATGTATGCGTGGCTGACTCGAAGTTTCCTTTTTCTCTTATAATAAAACATTTCAAAAAACAAATCGCTTCTTCAAAAAATGTGGATAACTTTGACTTTACACCCGAAAAATTTTCCCCAGAAAGATTACATAGAAAATGTAACCAATGGCAAATTGTAAGCCATAAGTAAACTCACATTTGAGCGAAAATCGAGTAAACGGTCATTCCGTAACTGAAAACGTCGGCAGAAGAGTCGTAGGTTCGGTTTCCGTTTAGGATGACTTCCGGAGCCATGAAAGCACCTGTTCCAGTTCTTAAAAATATTTTACGTTAAAATGAAAATATGATTACTGCAGCGTCATGGAACCACCGTCGATCTCGCGGGACAGACCGAAATCACAGATTTTGACAGTAATTGGGAGGCGTAGGTCGGATAGGAGAATGCTGAAAATTGCTTTCAGAAATTTTCATTTATCTGTTTTTTACAGAATTCTTTGTTCTTTTTAGTTTGTCACTTTTATCGCAAGAATCTAGAACTGGTTTTCGTTTTCATAATGAAATATCATAGAAACATTCATTTCAACAATTTAGAAAACTTTGCATTTTTACAAATGATTTTTCTTTCCATATCTTTTTTTTCGCTATTTTGTCAAAAGTTTTTTTTGAATTGCATCTGATTTTCAGTTTGTTAACATGCCACACATGCCAATTCTGTTTTTTAAACTTTTGTTATATTTTTCTTCATTTAATTTTTTTTTAAATACGTAGCACATTTTTAATTAAATTCAGGTCCGAATTGGTGAAAATTCGCTAAACATTTGCGCAGCCCAATGACTATTTTAATAAATAATCTGAAAAAACATTCGTGCCAATTTTTTCATAAGTTTGTCTTCCAAATGTTTTTTTCACCTATTAGTTTTTTTTATTCATAATGTGCAATGAAAATTTTTCAGTTATCTTACAAAAATTTTTGTTATCTGTTTTGTTTTTTTTTGCACGCAAAAAATTGTTCTTACTAGGGAAGTCGGTCAACCTCGCCGTGGAGTTATGGGTTGAGCTATATATCATTGAGAAAGGCATGGGATGGGGATACAAGAAGTGAAGTCAAAAGTTGCCAACCTCTTTTCGTTTTCGAGAAATATGCGTTTTTGTGCGCGCGAACCCCGCGGTTCAACGACCAAGCGACCCGCGGTTCAACGACCAAGCCCGCGGCGCGGGCTTGGTCGTCGTGGCAGGGTGGTCCAGTGGTAGAGGCCCCGGCTCATGAGCAGAAGATGTCAAGTTCAATACCCTTATGCTGTTTTTCTTTTGCTTTTTATCCAACTTTTCGAAAAATGTGAACATTATAACTTTTGTAAATGAAAATTTTTTTGTAAAAAGGGAAATGTTGCCAAAAACAAAAAGTAACCAGGAAGTTACAAAAATAATCACACTGGTCTGTATGCTGATCAGCTAACGTTTTCAAACACTTCCCTTATTTCAAGAAGAGAGGGGAATCTTCACGAAAAATTGAGGAATTTTTTTCATTTACAAAAGTTATAATGTTCACATTTTTCGAAAAGTTGGATAAAAAGCAAAAGAAAAACAGCATAGGGGTATTGAACTTGACACCTTCTGCTGATGAGAAGAGCCTCTATCCCTGGACCCACCTGCCACGGCAACCCTATGCCGGCGCTGGGGAAACCGCGGGGTTCGCGCGCACAAAAACGCATATTTCTCGAAAACGAAAAGAAGTTGGCAACTTTTGACTTCACTTCTTGTATCCCCATCCCATGCCTTTCTCAATGATATATAGCTCAACCCATAACTCCACGGCGAGGTTGACCGACTTCCCTAGTTAGTTTAGAAATAGTAAAATCAATATCCATCCCATCTTAAAGGGGCAGTAAGGGGGCTTTTCATTTTTTTTCGATTGTCTACGGTCGGAAATTATGCGAATTTACTATGCTAAATTGTTTAGTACCTTCCTCGTTTCTAGCGCTCTCTCATCCAATTAGAATTGAATTTGGCTGATTAGCATGCTTTGTAAATGTCGGACACGCAGGGCGTACGGCCCGTCTACAAATTTGTAGACGGAGACCCGTTTTTGACGACTTTGAAGCCTTTTTTCTCGAATCCGGTAATTTTTCGACCCAAAGTCAAATATACTTTCATGATCAGCGAATTTTTCTCTCATCATTGAGCCAATGTTGTAAAAGCCGCCTGACTGTCCCTTTAAACTGTTGAGCCAGCAAAAAATGCTTGACCAACAATTCAAAGTTCTCGAATTTTTCTAAAAGCAAGAATTACAAAACATACAAATTTTAAACACACCCACCCGCAGATAACAGTGCTTTAATTCATCCAAACATTGTCAAAAATTTCATCCAAAGATCTCTAAGACATTTTGGGCTTTTTGAACACAATTGCAAAATTCTTTCAAAACACTAAATTCAACTAAAACTTTGATTTTTATTATTTCTTTTGTCGAAAGGTTTATCGCAAACAAGAAACAGTCAAATATGTCTTTAGAATACAAAACCAAGTTTTATCTCAAAATTGAAACAAAGCGTTTTCTTATTAATAAAACAAGTCTTTGAAACATTTGTGCCTTTATTCATTTTTTTATTCAAATATTTATTTTTGCTCTAAGTTTTTTTAGCGCTTGCGTTGTTATTTATCTTTTTTTTGTTTGCAACCTAAAATGCTGTAAACGTGTATTCTTAAGATTTTATTTAACAAAATGAATTTGATCGGTTTTTTCTGAAAAAAAACGAAATTGTTTGCTTTTCTGTGTTTTTTTTCTTGTCCACCTAACGATTGTTTTTTCTCTCTTGAAAGTTTTAAATTTTTTCGAATGTTTCACATAGTTTGAAAACACAGTTTTCTAAAAGCATTGCTAGTCGGAAGCAAAAGAAAGGATGAAAAGTAAAAGTAAAATTTGAGCAGTTCGCTCAATGGGCGATTTTTAAAAACTTAATTTTTTTTATAAAACTAAGGAAAAAAATATTTTTAAACCAACTTGTTCGGATTCAAATCCCTATGCATAATGCCTCTGCTGTGCATGTAGGCCAATCCCAAGGCGATTTGCCTGCACCAATCGATTTTCAATTGTCGATCGATCACTTTCAAGGGTCTTTCGAACAAATCTGAAATTATATAGTTTTTTAAAGGAAAAAATAAATATTAAAATCACATTTGCTCAAACTGCCCCCAGGCATATACTCCATTAGAATTCCTATGGGTGGACATCTTCTGTCAAAAGCCACGACTCCGAAGAAGGAAACGATGTTCGGGTGGTGGTTGAGCTAAAAAATCACTTTTTTCATGTTTTTTTTACATATTCATTTTTTTTACATATTCATATTCACAGTTTTAATGTTTTATACGCCTAGGAAAAAATACTGGTTACAGATCAAGTTTCAGTAAATAAAAAATGTTTTACAATTTGAAATCCGCAAAAGTACGGCTAAAGGTGAAATGTATTGGCCGAGAAAAAAGCAAAAATATATTTTTTTCGTTTTCAATAAATATTTTTTTTATAAATTCAATAGTGAGAACAAGAACAAATTAATTCTGTCAACACCATTTACATAATTAATAAAAGACTGAAATATCGAAATGGGCTAACTAAAAGTTTCTGTCATTCCAATTTAGAACTTACGATTTTTCTCTTATTTTAACTTTGAAAAACTTCGAATCCTAATTGCTTTTTAATCTGATCTCGGGATGGAAAAATTCTTTATTTTGAGAAAACAATTTTCACGTGTTTCATTAACAACGCATTTTTGAAAATTGAAAAGTTGAGCCCCTTGTAAGAATCTTTGTTAAATACAAAGTAAAATATAAATTTACCATAGCAGAATGAACCATCTCCCGTCTTTCGTTCTTTAAATTTGCAGCATCGTTGGAAGATTGCGTTT
Organism: Oscheius myriophilus; assembly: GCA_964057215.1. NCBI lineage: Eukaryota > Metazoa > Nematoda > Chromadorea > Rhabditida > Rhabditidae > Oscheius > Oscheius myriophilus. The sequence continues at coordinate 22,820,599 of OZ059903.1, forward strand.
TTCTGACGCAAATTCTGGAAAAAATTGCAGTTTTGTTATGAACATTTAATATAAAAAACTAACCCAAGGTTTTTGACAAAGACTTTCATGCAAACACCTTGAGCCCCAAAACCCAACGGATGAATCTCTCGCATTTTTCCTGTTTCGAAGACGGGAATGTCATTATTGGCAGTAAAGGAGTGTACTGCTGGGACAGTTTCAACAACAGTCGACGGCGCTGGAAATAAAAAAAAGTTGCTTGTTTTTCATTTTTGGCTGAATTGTTTATTTAATTATTAACTTGAAAAAAATTATGGGAATGAAGGCACTTCGATCCAAATTGCAAAACACTTCAATTTCAACAAAAAAAAAACGGAATGGACTTTGGCATGTTTTTATTGAGGAAACACAGTTTGACGGCGACTTATCACTGGGGATATTAACTCATTTAGTAAGTGGATCACTGAAACAGTCACCTGAAATAACAAACTATCAGAGCCAAGAATGGGAATTTAAAGTTTTTTCAACTTTCTTCCAATACTTCTTTAGAAAACAATTTTCTGCTATAAAAGCCAACTTGAAAAAGTGACCTAGATATTAAAATAAATCATTGAAATTTCTTCATTTCCTTAAAACTCGTTTTTCACTATACTTCTGAGTGTAAAAAATGGCCCAAAAAATTTAAAATACGCCTTTTGTGTATTTTATTTTTTAAAATAATTCTACTTTGAATCCTAGAATTACAGTTTTCTGGTTTGCTGGAGTGATAATTCCACTAAGTAATTCATTAAAAAATTAAAAATCCCAACAAAACAAGTCTAGCGCTTTTTTCGAGAAACTGTTTTGTATTTTATGACCACATATTCAGGCTATTTTACCAATTTCCGAAAAGTCTTTTTTTAAAAACTTTTGTAGTTTTAAGTTTTTGTTTTTAAAAAAAATTTCGGTTGATTCTATTAGTGTCGATAATTTAAGCAAAAATTAGTGTAATTTGTCAATTTTTTTTGAGTTTTTAAAGAGTTCACAACCATCTTGAAACATTCATTTTCAGCTCTGATAATTTTTTCACGTTATTGTTTCACCGTAGGATTTAGCAAATTATCACACTTGCCCAGCAGTAATTCTTTTCCTATCCCCGAAAATTATTTTTCAACCAAAATAAAATGAAAGGGCAAACATTTTTTTGTCCGATAATATGGTTCTAATAAGGTTTTTCGTAATAGGGAGAGGCACACTCGAATTCTACTCGATATAAAGCACTGAATGTTAAAAAAAATCCTGTTTTCGATTTTTCTTAGGTTAAACGGATTTTGGTCTTTCAGAAAAAGTAAATAAAAGACACTTACCCTCTTGTACTTCTATACTCATATCAGCTAATGTCAAGTTTAGCCTGTTAACACTGTTGTCTTCGTTGTCTCCAATGCTGGGCACTTCGTGAGACATCTTGAAACTCAAACTGCCTAAAACGAAGATATGAAAAATGTGTTTTGAAAAAAGGAAGGAAAAATTGATTGAGTGGCTAACAATAAAATTAACCTAAAAACTATTAAAAACATGTGAATGTAATATTTTTTTATCATCGAGTTTCACCGTACGAACTTTCTTTTGTTTCTGCAAGTTTTTACCGAGGATGTTCCAGCAAACGAACTTTAGATGTGGCGCCAGGTAGTCTTTGTGCAAACATTCAGTATAAAAAATAACACTTGGGGCAGCTGAGTCAGGAAAAGATAAAAACAGCATACATGCAAGTTTTTATTCTACAAAAATACTGCAAAAATTGTGCAGCAGCTCTAACAGCTTAATTTTGATGTTAACCTAGGGTTACACTCAAAATAGCTAGGGATCTATTGTTCTCAAGTTTTAAGGTTTGTTGTTAACTTAAGGTTACGTTCTTCAGGATTGAGGGGAGAATAATGTTAAACAGAAAGCCAGTGTTTTTGAAAATTCGGTTCTTTACGAAACGTCTTTACCGAAACCTCTGGCGCTACTTTAAATGAAAGCGAAAAATAATGATTTTTTTTTCGGAAAGAGTCTAAAAACTTTGACGGAAATGCTGAATTGCTTTCAACTTGGACAACTCCATTTTTATCACTTTTTCAATTTTTTTACATCATTAAAGTTGCAAGTCAAATAGTGGGAAAAACGACTGACCTGGCACTGCACCCATGCTGAAAAAAGGTGTGGGCTGGAAAAAGACCGAATGTCAGCGCGACCATGCGGTCATATCTGCAGATGAATCATCCGGGTTAATTGTCCCGGAACTGAGAAATGATAAGCAGTTTTGCAGTTTTCGAGAGATACTTTTTTTCTCATCAGTCTTGTTCATTGATAAGTATTTTCTCTACATTCGCGTTGAACACAACAGTGTTTGGAAAAAAATTGGTTTGAGTTTTTTCTCGCGCTAATTCACAATGTTTCAAAATGTCGACACAATTTTTTTTTTGAGATTACGAAAAATAGAATTAAAAAAGTTGATGAGAAAACGGCAATAAACATCTTGAAACCGGAGATTGAAAAAATGTCTTTTGAAAAAATGAAGAAAAAAACGTAAAATTAGTTCGTTATTAATGAACTTAACACAAAAACTATTAAAAAAACATGCAAAAGCTAATTTTTGATATTCACCTCAGTGTTTCACCTTAAGAACTTTCTGTTGCTTCGTTCGTTCCTTTAATCCGTCGTATGCTTATGCTTCTATAGCGGAGTTGTTTTTCAAGTGTGTAACCGTATTTTTCTTAAATTGCGTGCTAATTTGTTAAAAAAAAATTTGTCACTTGGGGCAGCAGGGGTAGAACGTTTCAGTTATAGCTGTTGCACAGTATTAATTCTACCAAAGGCGGTTTTGACATGCTGCAAAAAAAAAATGCATCAATGTAACATTCAACAACCTAAAAAATATATCACTCAAAAACATAAAAATCGGCTTTCTTCGGGTAAATGCTTTGTTAGGGTAATTTTCGAATCGGATTAGTGTGTTAAGTGTTATGGGTCTGTGTCCGAACAACAAATGGCCTTCCTGAAATTTCGCACAAAAATATACATTGCTCAAACGCTATTTTGTCTGGTTTCTCTGCGCTCTCCTAAGAAAGCGCACTCCCTCGCGCGTCCGCAATTGGCGCACTTTCTGATCTATTCGAATCGCGGCGGGACCAGATACCTATAATCCTTTAAGGTGCCAATGGGGCATTTTTTATTCGGACACAGACTATAAGGACCTTAACGGGTTAAGTTTGATGTTAACTTATGATTACTCTCTAAATTGCTTAGGATTTAATGTTTTCAAGTTTTGGGGTTTGCTGTTAACTTAGGGTTACGGACTTCACGATTGTGGGGAGAATAAAGGTAAACACAAAGTCAGTATTTTAGCAATTGTTGTTCTTTGCGAAATGTCTCTACAATTATAGCCCATTTCCAATCAATGGTTAGCCACTTTTTAGCGATCTCGAAATCCATTCGTATTCAACTAGCGAAGATTTGAAACATTGCATTGAAACGTATAATACTGAGCGAAAGAGCACAGGAAAAGAGGAATGCGCAGACATTTAAGCAATCGCGGTGGGAATAAATATCCTTTAGGAAAATCGCGTTTTCCTTTTCTCTTTTTAGGAAAAACCATATACCTTTGGCGGACATTTTTGAATTGATAAATGAAAGCGAAAAATTACGATTTTTCCAGATAGATTGTCTTAACGGAAACCCTGAGCTTCTTTTAACTTGGGCAACTCAATTTTTATCACTTTTTTAATTTATGAACGTTATTAAAGTTATGCGTAAAAAAAGGAGTAAAACCGACTGACCTGGCACAGCGCTCATGTTGAAGTGTAGGCTTAAAAACGACCTGTTGTCAGCGCGACTATGCGGTCATTTCTGTCGATGAATCACCCGGGTGACTCGCCAAGGAACTGAGAAATGATAAGAACTTTTGCAGTTTTCGTGGCTACTAACTTTCTCACACTCTAGAATCTTGTTGTAAATTAATTAATTCTGTTGAAAAACACCCACATTGTGAGAAATTCGATTAAAGGGACGCCTTTTCAAAATTGCATGCTAATGAAGACTTGGCAAGCATTTTGCGCAGGACCGTTGGCTGGAGCGGTGTTCGAGAAAATGATATCATTTGAAATGACTTGATTAGCATACCATTCATTTCCAATTCGAAAAGGCCCCTTACGGTCCCTTTAATTGAAGCCAGTAAAACTTAAAAATTAAAACCACTTAAAGAAGAGTTTCTGTGAATAGAAAGATGAAAAATCCACAAAATGTGTTTTTCAGTTTTGAACTTGCGAAGATCTACGAATAAAACATTTGGCAGCAGTACCGGTTGAAATTTGCTTGAAACATAACAACGGTTTTCAAATCTATGATTTTTCTGATTTTGAAAAATTCACAAAACGACTTTTATGTTAAAAAAAACCAATAAAACAAATATATGTCACAACTTTTTTTTAGAAAAGAAAAAAACGTATTTGTGAAATGAAGTTAAAACATTTTTATTTTTAAAGCAAGGGAACAAAAATGCACTGAAACTGGCAAAGTCGCACTAACTGATAAGCATCGATTTAAAATGGATGCTTTACATTGGTTCGGTTTCCTGAATTTTTAAAGCATTTTACGACCAGTGTTGAGCAATAAAGGGAAGACGCAATAGTGTGGGATTAGCAAGCGATTTAAACATTATAGTATTCGCGAAATTGTTTTAAGCCCGATTGCATTTTAGAAAAGAAAAAAACAATCTCACTAATTTAGTGAAAACACGTTTGGGTTGTTTTTTTCGTGTGAAAACGTTTTAAAACCACATTTAAAAAAATACAATCATAGATCATTTTTCGGCAAAAATTAATAATCGATATTGGCTATTTCCCTAATTGCACAAACATCAGAAAACAATTAAAGATCAAAAAGATAATTTAAAATTTTAAAAATAAATTTTCAGAAAAACCTGATTAGCAACTTTTTTCCTGGCCCGAAATTTAAGGGAAGGGTTTCACTTAAAACACTAAACTATTTTCAAAATTGGTTAACATAACCTAAGCAAATGCTTGAAAAATTAAAATAGCGCACAAAAAATAACCATTGTCATTTTGGAAAGTTACATAGTTGAAGCGCCAAGTTGTGAAAAAACATTAATTTTTTTCCGTTCCCAACTCTTTTCCGTTCGAATGCGTTTGAGCCATGGTGTTTTAATGTAAGTTAATAAGTTTTGTGGAAAAAGTTTGTAAGAATAAAAAAAAGTTTTTTTGTCACAATAATTTGATTGGTTTTGAATTTCGGAACTGATAAGCATCGCTTCAAATTGGATGATCAATATTACGATTAGCTTTTTGTTTCTGAAAAAACACTTTTTTTACTTACCCTTTAAAAGAAAGTAAAGTAGTGAAGAAGTTTTTAAATAGCTTCAACAAAAAGTGAAAAGGAAAATTGGTGCGTGCTGTTGTGGATCCACGCTGGCTGTTTTTCCGACGCAACCGCTGACTGTAGGCGCACGTGAACAACCAAAGCATTAAACAGTGACTGTACGTTTTTCACGCATACCTCAGGACAATTAGTTTTCTTACCCCATGAAAATTTTTAATTGATTGAACACTTAAAAGTTAATGTTATTAAAGTTGTAATTTGAAAAAAAGCATTTCTTACATGGTTTTTTGAACTACACACATTACAAACTCCCTTAACTAGTTTCGCAATTTTTTTCTTTATTCTTTATTTCATTTTTCTCAAGTTTCCTTTCCTTTCTTTCTTTCTTTATCGTGAAATATAGTTTTAGAAATAACATTTCGAATTCTGCAAATAACAAAAATTCACAAAAAAAATAAAGAAAAGGAAATTTTAAAACAAATGAGTGTTTCATCATTTACTTGAAAGCGCTGATCCTCTATCACCAAAGTAAGCTGTGGTCAAAGAATTCTTTTGGAAAAATATGGAAATCATTGAAAACGAAGAGTTTTTTTTCAGAAATTAAATGTTTCAACACCATTTGAATTGCTGCGCTTGCTCCAATTTTTAATGATCCCTCGTTGCACGTTACTGTAACAAAATCTTTTCAACAAGCCACCAAGCATGGCAAGATTTGGGGCCGGGCCGGGCCGAGAAAAATTTTGAAGCGGGCCGGCCCGAAAATTTTTTTTTCGTTTTCTTTGATTTTTACATTGAAAACAGGCATAAATTTTCGGTTGAGTCGAGCCTGCCCGGGCCGGCCCGAGAAAAATTTTGGAGCGGGCCGCCCCGGGCCGGCCCGTTCCCATGCTTGCAAGCCACCCAGGTTCACAAAAACTTCAGAACTTTTGAAGAACGAACTACTTTCATAACTTCAAGATCAAACACTGCTCCCGATGATACAAATCCGTTGTACGAATAAATATGTTAAATATTTTTTTCACATAAAATGCAAACACTACATACAAACAATATGCAGTCATTACATATGTTTACTCCAAACCATGTCCAAATGAGTAAAATAGAGTTGTCCCTCGTTTGGTCCGATTTTCCTGGGAGACTTGTCCACAGCTGGCCTAACTCGAGATAAAATATGAAACCTCCATTTTTCAGAAGTCAGAAGGAGAGATAATGTGAGGACCATGGGAATGCTGAAATTCAGTTACAAAATGTAATAATGGAAAAGTTGTTAATTAGTAAAAAAAATAATAAAAAAAGGGTAATCAAATCAGTTTTTTTTTTGCGAAACACATTTTTTTGCGAAACTTTTTTAAAACTCAATTGGTGAATTTTCTGAAATATAGAATTAGTTTTTGTTTTTTTTTTACAATCTTTTCTTACGGGTTTATTTTTTCACCTGTTGTTTAGTGCTTTTTTATAAACAAAAATTGATTTATTTTTCTTCGTTAGTGTAATTGAACCAGGTTGTGAATTAAAAAAAAGTTTTTCAACACTTTGTTCCGTTGAATGTGTCACAGAAAAAAAACTTAATTATCTTATTCGGTATTTTTCAAAGGCGACCTAAAAATTCGTTTGTTTAAAAAACAAAAAATTTAAAAAAGTGAACGAAAATAATAATTTGTGGCTTTCGCCTAAACAAATAATAGATTTGAAAAATCATTAAAGCAAAAGTTATAAACAAGGGGGGGGGGGGTCTAAGCTAATTTTTTTACTCGACATTGCTTGCTTACAACAACATTTTGATATTGCAAAAAAAAACGGTTTTGATTGTAAAATCTGAAAAACGGTTTTGATTGTAAAATTACGGAAAACCTTGAGCAAAAAAGTGACGTAGATGTGTAATTTATTGATTTTTTACAAGCCTAATTTAAACGAGAAACGAAATTTCGTTGAGTTAGTAAATGAAGGTTACATAAAATTGTGGTTGAACGGACGACAAAAATGCATCTTTTTCTTTTTTTTTCACCTGAAACATAAATTTTTCTATCTTCTCAACGCTTTTTTGTTAATGTTCGAACACCTAACGCTCTTAATTGATAAAAGTTATCTAATTTTTTTTTATTTGGTAACATGATCAAGCAAGATTTTTTACAATGGTTTGGAACTAAAATTTAGTCTTGTGCATAATTGTGTTTTTCGAACGAATTTTCTGCAAAAACCAAGGCAATGATAAATACCGATTGCATTTCGAAAAATTCGTCTCTTTCTAAACTTTGGTGAAACATCGAATGAAAATTGTTGTGTTTTTTTCAACTCTTTTCAAGAGATCGACTGGAAAATTCAAAGTTTTTATCTTTATCATTATGGAAAACAGCAAAACTTTTACAAAAAAATCAAAACTTTAGCATCTATTTTACTTCATGAAAAATGAAAAGTTGTATGCTTTATTCCGCCAAAAGTTTGGGGAGAAAAGTTTTTTAGTTCTTGCATTTAAGGAAAACTTTAAACTTTTTTTTAATCTAAAACCGAAAAAAATGTGTGTACCTCATTGGTTTTTTTTACTATCATACCTTATTTTCAAATATTGATTGAATAGCCTCGGGGAAAACCAATGACTTAATGAAAAATAAATCTTTTACTATTTTTTTACATGAAACACTGGTTTAAATCAAAACTTTTTTTTGTTTTTGGTTTGATCTTCTCTAGGCATTTTTGAAAATAGTTAAAATTCTAATTTTGTTTGTTTAACTTCCGTGTTTTTAAAAGACTTTTACAGTAGTTTGGAACAAAAAAAAGGGAAAAAAATCCTTTGAAACAGCAAAAAGTTTTTTTTAAAATATTGCAATGAAAAAAATTTAGCATTAGCAAACAAATTTGTTTAAAAAACACAGACTACTAATTGCATTTCTAAACAAATCTGTTCTCAAGCTTTGATGAAACATGTAATGAAAATATTTTTTCTTTTTTTCCACAGTTTTCACAAAAAAAATTAATGAGGTTATTCAAAATCGACCTTTAAAAGTAAACTTAACAAAATTTTGCAAAAAATCAGCTGTTCTACGTGAATTACTTATTAAAACTAGATCTCAATTCAGGATTAGTCGAAACATGGGTTTAAAATTGGTTCTGGAGGAATCGTGAAATCAAATTCCATATTAAAAAAATATTATTGGTCCAGAATAATCAGACTTTGGCAATTTTGTAATTCATTAAATATGTAACGTTTCATGCTACTATTCGCGAAAATCAGGGGAAAAAAGTAAAACTCAGAGAATAAATGTTACATTAATGAACAAAATTAAACGTTGTGTATTTGTTTTGCTAGGGTTTTTTGTTTTTATTTTTCGAAAATAAAGGTTTGAAAAACATATTGCTGCAGCAATAACCATAAGAATGAAAATTCAAAACATTGCGTTAATTTTCAAGAAAAACCTGTTTTTGCTGCACAATGATAAATATAAAAAAGTTATAAAACGTTTTTACCTAATAATTATTTTCTGTTTTTTTTAATTAGTAAGAAAACTTACCATGACAGCGATATCTCAAAAATATGAATTCCAATAGCTGTTTTCACAATTCGATTCATAACATATCCTAGAGCTCCAACAAGTACAAGCATGAATACTAATGAAAGTTCCATGTTTCGTATTGACTAAAATTTGTTTTATATTGTAAAATTTAAAAAAAAAAAGCTCACATCCAAGGCACGAAGATTTTCAGTCAGCTGAAAACGTTTACTCAGGGAATAATCCTTCAATCTTGCAGAAATGCCGATTGTTTTGAATTTTCGAGCGTTGAGGATTTTTAGGCAAGTGAATCCCTGAAATATATAAAAAAAATTAAAGTTTCTATTTGAAACCTTTAAAGAAAATACGAAAAAAGGATTTTTTATATTCAAATGTTTCGTAAGTTTCTTATGCTTTTGCTTTCATTCGACAGACATTGAGAAGATGGACGAACTTGCAATAATAAACTTAAATTCAATTCATTCGTAAGAAATTTATACTTTTGAATGTGCGGCTTTTTTCAATTTGTATGCTGTGTTGGCTAAGGAATGCGCACAAAAATATACTTTGTTGGAAACTTTACATAATCTTTGAAATCTGAGTTATCATTTTTCAAGGTCAAAACTTGATTTGCGTACCCTATTTTCGATCCCACGGAATTTTTTGTCGTAGTTGAAAATCAAGTATTTTGGTCGAGTTTTAATATGAAAAGCAAAATACTTCGCTTAAAATTATGCTCTGCAATTTAGTCTCATTTCAGAATTTGCTGAAACATGGAATCAAAAAAAACACTGAAATTACAAAAAAAACCATTTTCAATTATTTTTGTTCAGAAGAAACAGGGTTCGCATGGAAAGTGTTCTCCCAATTTGAACAAAATATTATTGTTCAATTTGCTAAATGTGTGTCTTTTCCCCCGTAATAAATAAAACAAAAATATTTTTAAAAAAATAAGAAAAAAAAACTAAATTGGCAAAATATCGCATAAAAGTATTTCGTCAAGTGTTTCACTCATACCATTTTCCCGAGATAGTGCTATGTTCTCAATGAGTGACAGTTCGATGATGAATAGAGTCAATTTGAAACATAAAAATATTAAAAAATTAATAAAATAAAAAAATTTCAAACTTCTTGTTGATTACTTTAAGCCAAATGCGGAAAAATGAATTTTTCTATTTCAATGTTTCGTAAGTTTTTATGTTTTCCTGACAGATATTGTAAAGATGGTGTATACTCAAAAAGAAAAGTTTGCAATAAGAAACGTAAATTTAATTTATTCGTTAGAAATTTATAGTTTTGAATGTGCGACTTGTTCAATTTGGCTGTAGTGTTTGCTAACTATCTAAAGCGCACCAAAATAATTTTTATTGGAAAATTTATATAAGTATGGAAATGTGAGTTATCAATTTTCAAGCTTTAAATTTGATTTGCGTACGCTATTTTCAGTCCCACGGAAAATTTCTGTAGTTGTTGAAAATCTAGTTCTTTTGTCGATTTTTCAAAATTATCAAAAGTTTTATTATCGAAAGAAAAGCAGCAAAAAACATTATTCTCTACAATGCAGTCTCGATTCAGGATTTGCTGAAACATGGAATCAAAAAACTTAAAAAGAGAAAACTCCTGGAAATGTGAATTTAATTTTTCCGTACGTTGGAAACAGTAGCAAAAATGCAGAGTTTGCAGCAATGAGTGGCCGTAGGCCACGAATCTTTGCGGCCGCAGGCCGCCTAACTGAGCGGCCGAAGGCTGCATGTTCAATGCGGCCGCAGTCCGCCTAATTAAGCGGCCGAAGGCCGCGTGTTGTTGCGGCCGCAGGCCACCGTAGGCGCGCGTACCCGACTGGTTTAAACAAATGATTATTATTCGTTTTGTTAATTGGACTTCTTTTTTCCGTTTTCCCCAAGTATCATAAAATAAACACAATTAAAATTCTTTTGAAACAATTTAAAAGGTAAAAAAATATTAAAAAAAAAAGTCTAGCAATAAAGTCTCTCTAATCGTCAAAGCCTATGTAAAACATAGGTCAAATGTTTTACTGGTTTCATTTTATCGAGACACAGTTCTGCTCTCAATGAGTGGTTGGTCTCATTGAAGTAAAATAAAATTAACCAACCATCAACGAAACGACTGCCAATGCTGACATGTAGATAAACAGAGTTTTAAAATCAAATGCATCAAACATATTGATACCAGCTAGGGTGCCTGAGAGACCAATTTGGCCTAAAAGAATTGTTGCAGGAATATAGTGACGACTTTTCTTTTCGTAGTCCTGAAACAAGGCATTTTTGAATTTTTAGATTTTTGAATTAGAGGCACACACTCACACACTCACACACTCACACACTCACACACTTACACACTCACACACTCACACACTCATACACTCACACACTCACACACTCACACACTCACACACTCACACACTCACACACTCACACACTCACACACTCACACACTCACACACTCACACACTCACACACTCACACACTCACACACTCACACACTCACACACTCACACACTCACACACTCACACACTCACACACTTACACACTCACACACTCACACACTCACACACTCACACACTCACACACTCACACACTCACACACTCACACACTCACACACTCACACACTCACACACTCACACACTCACACACTCACACACTCACACACTCACACACTTACACACTCACACACTCACACACTCACACACTCACACACTCACACACTCACACACTCACACACTCACACACTCACACACTCACACACTCACACACTCACACACTCACACACTCACACACTCACACACTCACACACTCACACACTCACACACTCACACACTCACACACTCACACACTCACACACTCACACACTCACACACTCACACACTCACACACTCACACACTCACACACTCACACACTCACACACTCACACACTCACACACTCACACACTCACACACTCACACACTCACACACTCACACACTCACACACTCACACACTCACACACTCACACACTCACACACTCACACACTCACACACTCACACACTCACACACTCACACACTCACACACTTACACACTCACACACTCACACACTCACACACTCACACACTCACACACTCACACACTCACACACTCACACACTCACACACTCACACACTCACACACTCACACACTCACACACTCACACACTCACACACTCACACACTCACACACTCACACACTCACACACTCACACACTCACACACTCACACACTCACACACTCACACACTCACACACTCACACACTCACACACTCACACACTCACACACTCACACACTCACACACTCACACACTCACACACTCACACACTCACACACTCACACACTTACACACTCACACACTCACACACTCACACACCTTCAGAAACAGGAAAGCAGCCGTTCTTTCAACTATCAAAGCAAATGAGGCATGCATAATTGCATAGTAATACTGTAGACGGACGAACGACGCGAGGATTAGGAAAGGCTTACAGACTGAAATAAAGAGTTATTATCAAAGCTAATATTGTAAATGGTGCGCGTTTTGTTTGCTGGGGGAAGCGAAAAGTTCGAAAAGTTCAAATTTTCAATGAATGTTTCATTTTCAAATAATATCTACACAATTTCAGTATTTTTTTAGTTTTGTATCCCTCCCTTTGATTGCAGGAAAACATTATATTTGAGCCAAACTACAAATCTTGTTTTCAGGCAACCGAAAGAATGGATTTTTGATCTAATAACTTTGTAATTCTGCGGGTAAAAAACTTTTTTTATTAAAGACGGTTAATAGAACTTGCATTGATATAAAATTATCACAATTGTGTTTTTCTTCAAAAAAAAAAAGTAAAAATATAGATTTTTAGACTCTTCTTACGTTCGAAAGTCAAACCACATACCCAAAAAACTGATAGATTTGCATTTACATTGTTCAAGAGTGAAACATGCAAATGTAGAAAAACATGATAGATAAAATACGCGTTTTTTTTTTTTTTTTTAAAATGTGTCAAAAAAAAATAATTTTGCCTCATTTTCATATATCAATTTTCCAAACAAAAATTTAATTCTGTAGCTATTCTCTTTGTATGTTTTGCTACAACAATACATTTTCGCTAAAATGCGGTTTTTTTCTTAATTTTTTCCAGAAACGTATGCCTTCAACAACAATTTGTGTCTTTAATAATTGTCTTTTGCTACAAATGAAACATCGGTGTTACCAAATAAAAAGTTTGAAAACAAATTTTCAGTTCATTTTGGAAAACAGAAGGAAAAACTCACCATTGTAAATATTAAATGTCAATTCATAATAAATAAATACCAGACGACAGAACATGACGGGGAGGCTTCCAGCGACAAAATAAGCCATAATAATGCGAAGATTTTTGTGCCAAAGTGGGTGGTAGAAAATAAGGTAGAGGACACAAAGAACCAGCAAAAATGACAGAATGTTGATCAAAACTTCAACTAGGTAGAGAAGAATTGAAGCGACTGTGAAAATTTGCTCCGGGGGAGCTATGTCCATGTACTCGAAGATGTAGATGGTGCCTCGGGTACAGTTGGCCAACATTTTGGCTATAAAGAACTAATATATTAATTTTTAAAAAAGAAAGAAAGAAAGAAAAACGCAGATTCAAAATTAAGAAACACAAGAGTTAAAGACGTTGTCTCTACAAATGTCGAGCATTCTCTGTCTAAACTTTTCAAAATCCATTGTTTGGGGGGGGGGGGAATGTGACGCACAACCACTATTTGACCTAAAACCATTAAATGATACGTTTGGGTCAATATCAATTTTTTGACCCGGATTACGGTAGATGCCCAAATTGTGCTGAAAAAATTTGAAAATACTCAATTTGTAGACAATTTTATTTCCGAAAACTTTAACTTTTGGACATTTTACGACTTATGATCCTGTGAAAAGTTAACCCTCAAAAACCGCCTGGAAACAAGGCTTTGACGATTTTGACAACTGGTCAAAGATTTGTGCAGAAAACATTTTTACGCAAGCAAATTTGGGGTCGGATTAATTTTTGAAAATAAAAAATATGGACGACAATTTTTGTTAAAAATCCACCTTAATGTGCAAAAAGTGCCTAAAATAGCCGAGAAAATGGGAAGTTGCGATCGCCGCGGTTCGATGTTTCAGGCGCAATTTATGAGTTCTTTGTCTTTCTAGTCGTTTTTAACTCTGCAAAGTTTAAATTCAAAACGAAAATTTAACGATAAATTTAATATTAATGTTCACTTGTAGCGTTTAATAATTTTTCTTATAGAAAAAGCAAGATTTTTGTTTGAAACAGTTGTAAATATGTTAATAAAAAGTCGCATAATTGCTTACCCACAAAACGCAAATGTAACCTACGTAACGCTGAATTAGCAATATTTGATAAACAAATGAAACGATTTTTTTATCGCTTTTTAGCAGATATAACAAGGCAAGAAATTCAAAAGAGTCTGAACGTAATAAAGTATTTCAATCTTGTATCACTAGAAAAACGGAATGTTTGCCATAGTGTTTGACTATTTTGTAAAAAAAAACCGTTTGTAAATTTCGGAGTAAATTTCGAAAAGTTTTTACTATAAATTGTGTTGCATATCAGAAGCAAATGCTTGTTTGATTTCTGGATTCAAAAAAGAAACAAGGAAGTTTTTGTTTATCATGAGAAAGTAATTTCGTTTGCAAAATAATCTTTGGAATTCTGGTGCAGTCCTTCTGCAATTTTTTTTCCAAATGAGATCTTTAGTGCCCATGAATGCATTATTTTGCTTTCTATAACGACCACTTCATACTACGTGAGACTTGTAAACAACGGGCATAAAACATTTAAAAAATTCAATTTTTGGGCTAAAATTGCTGTGTTGTTTATGGAAGGAGATTTCAAATTGACCATTTCAATTTCCAAAAAAAGAATAACCTCGCCAAAAAATTGTCAAATGATAAATGTGTGAAAGATTGATAAAATGTGATTTTGATTTTTTACAGAAAGAGAACCCCGAATTCAACTTTTATGAAACTTTAATCGTGAAAGGTAATTTTGACACCCAGATAAATCGCTTTTTTTAGAGTAAAATGTTTTTTCGTCTTTTGGGACTTCTAGAAACGTCTGGCGCGCCTATAAGGGAAAAAATTATAATTAGGTGTTAATGGGTACAAATGCTTATTTTAAACAGCTTTAAGACCAATAAATGTTGTTTTTAGTAATTTAAATCAATATTTATTGTAAAAAAAGAATGTCACCGACTGGGTTCGAAACCTGGTCGTGTGGGTGGAAATCTGACTGGTGGAAATCTGATGGGGTCCAGGGTGACCGGGGCCCGAGTCGGGCCTGGTCAACAAAAATTTTCCAATCAATGAAAAGTAAGTTTTTGGTCACTCAAACAAGTCTAAATTTTCACAAAATAAAGGAATGTTTATTTTTTTCAAAAATGTTTTTTTTAAGTTTGTAAATACGAACAAAGTTAAAGTTTTAGCTTAAACAGAAAAGATTTTTCAAGGCGGTTATAGTCTGTTTCCATTTGATAAACTGCAAGTTTTAGACGACATTGCTACTAAATAAAAAGGCACGTTTGTGAATTTTGATAAAAAAAAATTCATGGTTTAAATAAAAGGGAGTTTGAAAAAAAAGAGGAATTTCATTTGCCACATGAAGTTAATTGGGGTTACAAGGTAATCTTTTGAATTATTTTGCAAAGGTTATGTTAAATGAAATTTTTTAATTTTAAAGATCGGATTTCGCATTTGAAATTTATGAATTGTCTTGGAAAACATATAAAATATATAGTAGAGAGAGAGAGGGAGATAGAAAGAGAGAGAGAGAGAGAGAGAGATAGAAAGAGAGAAAGCGTCTTTCTGCAACGCCAAAGTGCATTTCATCGCTTATTCACTCAATTATGGGCACAAATCACGTCATTTCAAAACTTCCGAAGACGCGAGAAGTACTTTTGCTAAAGACAAAGAAGTTTCAATAGGAATTGCAGATTGACGAACCTAGAAAGGCAAAGGTTTCCATTTAGAAAAAGTGCACGTAGGTTAAATTTGTAATCTCATTTGTTACAAAATTAAACTTGAGAAATAAGAAAAAGTGCAAAGTTTCAGACGAACGAGTTTTAAAATTTATTGAAACAAGGAAACGAATAAAATTTTATAAGAGCGTGGGCATAGCAAAAGTCTAGGGAATTCTATAATTAAAAAAGACCATATTTAAAAATTATATTGCTAAATCTCAGTTTTTTGGCTTTTTGTTGATATTTGATTCTGTTATTTTTGAAGGTTTCACGTGCATCAGAAAATCAGAAAATCTTACCACTTTTAATGAAAGCTCCGCAAGTGACGTTTTCAAAGTAAGAAATGTGTAAAGGGAAACAGTAACGCGTTTTTTAAACCTAATTTTGGATTGAGAAACATCGATCTGACGTATAGCCAAAATTGGATTTGCGCAATTTCTAACCAGTGCCACTATCAAAAAATTGTTCTTTTTTTATTTTTTTTTAAACGAAGTATTGATTGATGTTGTACTTGTTCATGTGTTGTAACATTAAAATGGATCTTTAATACTTGTTCCTTATTGAGAAATAGTGCACGTAGATTGATTGTGTAATCTCATTTGTAACAAAATTAACTTGAGAAATAAGAAAAATTGCAAAGTTTCAGACGAAAGAATTTTAACATGTATTGAAACAAGGACACGAATATAACATTAAAGGGGGGTGGGGTTAGCAAAAGTCTACGATATTCTAAAATTATAAATCCTTTTTACTGTGAAAATATTCTATGTAAATATTTTTATGCAAAAAATGTTTTTTTGCCAGTATACACAAACTTATTCAGTTTTTTAAAGTGGGAATTTTCAGGTGCGTCATAATATCAAAAACAAAATATGGTTTAAAAGAAAAGCCGCTCATTTGTCTCAAATTGGACAGAAAAAATATATTTTAAAATATTCGGCAGTAAAAAAATGTTTTTTGATTGTTGAATTACATATAACTTTGAGCTAACTAAACAAGTTTCACTTTTTTTACGAAAAAAAAAACGTTTTTACGAATCAGATGCAGATGATTGCTGTGTTTAAATGTTACAAATGTTTTTTGTCATTTCCGTTAATTTTGAACCTGAAAAACAGAATCCATTACAATGTTTCAATGAAGCACAAAACGTCACAGAGAGTCGTAGGTTTTAAAAGAACCTCCACTCTTCTTCTGGGGTTCAACAAAAGCCCGCAGGAATTGCAAATCAGCTTTGTTGACGTAGCCTTGACGAGGACAATCGTTGGTCCTTCCCCACAATATTAGAACGGGAATCCCCTAAAGCTTGCCAAAACAAACAGGAAAGCTTTTTGACTTGGAATAGATCAACCTTAAAACCAGGAAAGACCTAACCGTAACTCAATAGCTTAAGAGTCAAAATCGCTTAACAACTTTTCTTCGTTCAGAAAATAGATGGTTTGAAAATCAATAATTTGATGTTATAACACAGATTGAAAGAAAAACTATACAAGTAGTCTCGAAGCTGAGAGCAATAATTAAATATACATTTTCTCGGAATACGGAGATAAATTATTAAAAATGTATGCGGTAAAGAATTTCACGTAAACAGTTCGTAACATTAGGACAATTTTTAAACATGATGAAAAATGTGTTTCAATTCACAGAAGAAGGTTAATGTTTACATTTCACTATTCACAGAGGTAGCCATTTTAGTTAATGTTTTATGCTATTTAATTGACGTTTAATATTCAAATACAAACTTTGTGGCTGATTTGAAACGTGTACTTAGACAAAAAACAGCACAACAAATATTTCAAATCAAAGGTTAGTCATTTTATGATTTTTTTTTGAAGCGTGTGTTTCATTCATTATTCCGTAAAAAATATAAATATTTTTGAAAAAGCACGACCTATGAAAAAATGTGCAAAAACATTTTCGTTAAGAAAATTTGACAGATTGGCGGTCTTCATTAATTCTATCCTTGACTTCAATTTGAAAAATGCGTTTATCAAAGTGCGATAATTTCTTGTTCTTATGAGAAACATGCAATTTTCGAAAACACGAAACATTACCAAAGACGACTGTTGTGGTTCACATGTAAACAAAATCTTCTCGCGGTAAAACATTAGTTTAATTTTAGAATTTCTGAAAAGAAAAAATGGAATTTCTGAAGTTCAACAAAAAAAACTTTTACCGGCGTAAAAAGAAACTAGAACATATAAGTGAATTTATTCAATTTTCCGTAAAATTAGCTGCAAAATTCAAGACAAATCCCTTTAATACAGAAAATATGATCGCGCTACGCTCATTTTTAGAGAAAATTCTGCAATGCTGATTAAAAAACGGTTCCTTGCAGAGGTTTTAAATTACAGCTGATTGCTTCTTTCTTTAAGAGTGTCTGTGAACTATAACGTCATCCTTGAAAAACAGTTTTGAACAGTGGTTGTATGCAAAAGACATCAAAAAACACAAATTTTGCAATAGTTTGCAGATTTTTTTGTTTTTACTTGAGTTTATAAAATTTCTTTTCGGTTTTAATTATGGGTCCATTGTTTCATGTATTTTTTGTCAAATTTACGTTTGATCACATTTGATCTGGCGGTGCCGTATTAGTGAAAAATTAATACTACGACAAAAATGTTTTTTTTTACATTGATGTATGTTTTGTTTGCGGAATAAACATATTTCGAAATTAAAAGAAAATACATCCTGCAAACAGATTTACGTCAATGTCTACTCGGAAATTAGCTGCGAGCAACCATAAAATGAACGACTTCAGCGAAAGCAAATGTAGTTAACGTTTGTAGCCTGGGGCAAGTCTGGACTAGAATCTGGGTTCTGGACTTTTGTGGAAGTACAGATTCAAAGTTGTGTGTGAGTGTGTGAGTGTGTGAGTGTGTGAGTGTGTGAGTGTGTGAGTGTGTGAGTGTGTGAGTGTGTGAGTGTGTGAGTGTGTGAGTGTGTGAGTGTGTGTGTGTGAGTGTGTGAGTGTGTGAGTGTGTGAGTGTGTGAGTGTGTGAGTGTGTGAGTGTGGGAGTGTGTGAGTGTGTGAGTGTGTGAGTGTGTGAGTGTGTGAGTGTGTGAGTGTGTGAGTGTGTGAGTGTGTGAGTGTGTGAGTGTGTGAGTGTGTGAGTGTGTGAGTGTGTGAGTGTGTGAGTGTGTGAGCGTGTGAGTGTGAATGTAAAAGGGCTCGAACTGAATTCTAAGTGTAAAATCAGTCCACACGAATCATTTTATGTGGGCAATTTGCATGACAATTCATTTTATGAACATAAAAACTGATCTTCTGCGTCAATCTTGTTGTTCATAGCGGATTTTCAATGAGTCCTTCTTATATGAACGATATTACTCATCTTATTGCGAAAATCTTTGCAAGAGTTTGAAAGCTTGAGATTAAAAGCGAAATGATCAATCTACAGGTCTCATCGAGAACCGAAAACAAAACACGAAAAAACACATCCATAATATATATTCGATCCTCATCAAATCATCAAAGTCAAAACTGCGCTTTTGCTGATTCAATGTCATTATAGTATCAGTCAAATTTAAAAAAAAAATACATGGCAAAAACGAAATTAATGTAATACGAAAAAATTACGTTAAATTTTCGATACAAGATTTTTTTTCAGCTAATGAACATTGGTTGTGTGTTTTACTTATATATTAAGATCCTTATTCTCCTTTTAGTTAGCTCGCGCTTTCCCAAAAGATATATGTCTCCTCAGCTCGAGGCGCTGGTTAAACAATGCGCCAACAACTTAGGTCAGAAAAAGCGTATTTAACAGCCCAAAAATTCGCCTGTTTTTTTTTTTGAAATTGCCATTTTTTAAGTCATGTTGTGTGGAATTTGCCAAAATTTATCTTGACCAATAGTAATCGTTGTTTATGCAAAAAATTTGGTTTTATCGTTGCAAAAAGCAAACGAGATCTGTATCCAATGTGAAAACAAAATATAGTCTGTTTCCAAGGGACAGAATTTCGACTTTAGGGCAATCTTGAAAAATGGTACGTATTTAACAAAAAGGGGTTGAAACATTGAAGTGAATACAAATTAAACAAGCGAAAGAGCACTGTAAAAGCGGAGTGCGCAGACAATTAACAAATATCGTTGCAGAACCAAAGGTGCCTAGTCCTTTGAAATTTGTGAAAATCCTTGCCCATTTGTTGGAAATGGAGTATAATACCTATCTCCCAGCTAAAAATTGATATTGGAATATTCATAGGCACAAAAACCAACTTCTGAACATTTGTGTAATTTAGAGAATTTTCTTCCATGCTATTCAAATTTTTATTATTGAGTTACAACTAGGTAAAATGTGGTTTTTTTTTCTTTAAAGACGATCTTAATGGCCAATTTTCACAAACCGATTACAGAGAAAAAACATTTTTTAACCTCTTTTCTAGGTAGCTGTCAGTTAACTGAAAAATCTTTTTAAACTTCGACACTCGAAATAATCGCAACAATGAAGAAATTTAACAAACTTTCTTTCAATAACCTCCGGAAAAGAGCATAAAGTAGAAAAAAAAGTCGACATGTTTTCAAACTAAACGTACAAATTTCTATTTTCCTTTCAGGGGCAGAAAGCAGACAACAATCAATGAGAATGTGGCTATTTCAGAGAACTATAAAAAAATAAAAATACCGCTTCTAATAAATAATATTTTGCTGCCCACCAAAACAAATTTTTGTCTAAGAGCTAAGTAATAACAAGGTATTGTTAATTTTGCGTTTTCCAAAAAAATACAAAAGTTAGTAAATAGCGTCATTATTTATATTTTTAAATAAAATTTAATAATATAAATAATGACGCTATTTACTAACTTTTGAAAAATCTGAAAGCATTTTTTTAATAAAAAATTAAAACTTTTCAAATGTTTCGAACTAGTAAGAAAAACCTACAGAAAATAACATTTGCTAATCGCTGGGTTTTTCTCAGCATAACTCAGTTTTTCTCAACATTGAAAACGATTAGTAGTCTATCCTTTAATCTACCCGTCGATAAGCTACTTTGAAATTTTAAAGAAAGTTGCAATTTCACGAAACTGAACTTTACGGAAAATGAAAAGCTCCCATGATTTTAAGTGAAAATTTCGGTCTGTTGTTTTTCTGTTTTTTTACCAGTTAAAAAAAAACTTAAATGCGATTTTTTGACAGAAATTAATAGCTCTCGAGACTGTGTTTTGCCGGTGAATTTCAATTGGAAAGTTTTAAAAAAATATTGCAAATTAAAACACAAAAATCCTCAATTTTGACAGACTAAAAAAACAGAATTCTCAAAAATGTACAGTTAAATAATTATTTTCATCAATGGACAGAAAACAGCAAATAAATGAATTTTTCGTTAAAATAAATAATTTTTCAGTTTGGCTTCTAATGAATATAATAATTGTTATTATCTACTTATCCAATTAAATTATTTTTCAAGGTCTGATTTTTTTCTAAATAAATTTTCGAATGTTTCAACCGCATCAGTTGAAGACAATACTCCTTTTCCATAGTTATTGTAGAGGTTTAATTTTCCCTTATTTGAAATTTTAAGTAATCTAATTTTTAATATAACCGTCATTATGTTAAGTTGAAGGTTGTTTATGAAATGCTCTGTTGAATGTCTTTTGCCTAAGCCTTTCAACAAAAAAAACGTTGTATGGGAAAAAATTGGGAATGTTTCTATATTTTGCACTATTGTTTGCATTTTTTCAGACAAAATAATTATTGTTCAGTTAAAGTTCAGGAAGCAAGAATGAAGAAGCATGTTTTATGTAATGTTTGAAAAGTCAATCCCAGACTAAATAATTATAACATCAACATTTCAATGGTGAAATTTTGAATAATAATTCATGTTTTCACGGTCTAATATTATATTACGTTTTTTGTTGACGAATGTTTTCAAAGAATGAAAATAATGTCAGATTGTCCGTCATCTTTAATTCTAGAGAACAAAATTTGAAAACAAAAAACAAAATAAGTTAACAAGTTTTTTTTCCGATTTGTGGGATGTTACATTGAATCAATGTTTACGAAGTTAAACTTCGTTAAATTCATTTTATGTTAACTTAAATCTAATTGAAGTTAGGCAATTTCAATTCTTGTCATTTTTTTGGGTATCTTCATGACCTTAAACGCCTTTACTTGACAAACAAAGTCAAAATAAAAACTGTAAAATTCAACTAATTTGTTTTGTATATTTTAGAACATGTGAACTCCTTAAAAGTCATTTTGACCTTTGGCTGCTGAACAAATAGAAAAAAAATATTAAAAATTATATAAAAAACTGGCAAACAAATTTGTAAAACAATGATTTTTTGGTCAATTGGGTGGTGTTAACTTGAAAAAGAAATCGATTCTTAATTCACAGCAAAACTTTGAACATTGCAAAAAAATTCAAAAATACGCAAAACATTTTAAACATTTTTTACGGTTTTTGAAAAAACACAAAAGCCTCACAGGAAACAAACTACACATAATGCTTAATTTTGCTTCTGGATGTTTGAAGTTCAACCAAATGGGCGCAAAAAATTTTTATGTCACTTTACTATTTTTAAGGAGTAAAGTTGAGAAAAATTGTGAAGTTGTAAATATTCATTTCACATAGGATATGGGAGCGAAAACAGCCTAAAAGTGTTATTGTATTTTAATCAGTGACATTTCAACAGAATAAGTGAACTCATTAAAAGTCTAGCTGACCTGCTCAACAAATCAAGGAAATAATAAAAAAGAACTAATTATTATTTGACCGGCAGTTAGTTCACATTGAAATATTGCAAGTGAATTTATGGTAACTTTTTCATAAAACATTGGGGCCACTTAATGTTTAAAAAAAAATTACTCGATTTTACCTAAAACCTTTATTGGCTAACGCATTAATTCCAGAATGAGTATTCTTGATGGATTGCCAGTTCCTGAATTTGAACGTTTCTATTTTCACGCGAAACTTTCAACCCTTTTTAAAATTTTAAACTAGGAAAAAAACAAAGCATTCAGACATCAATCTGTCTGGGCTAACGATGCAAAGATTAGTTGTTTGTGCTTCTTTGCGAAAATCGATTGTTTTGAAGAAAAAATATGTAACTTCGAAAAAAAGTGAAGAATTGAACTGCGACATAAAACTCAAAATGCAATAAATTATATTTAAAGGCAAAAAGTTTTTTGCATGTTGTACCGAATAAATAACATAAGATAGTAAAACCTTAATAAGGCATTTGAATTATCCAAGCAAAATTTGATTTTTTTTTTAACACTTTTATTTATGATTTTTAAAACATTATTCTAAAAACTTCTAAAAATAAAAAAAAACAATTATTAATTTTGTTTAAAACGAAAAGAAACTATTTTTCAATAGTTTAAGACAATAGCAACCAAACTAGTCTGATCCTGACTTCAATTCTTTCATAACTTACACGTAACATTTAACTGGTGTCACAATGTTCAATAATCTCGTTTCCCAATGAACCGATTTTGTTATAATTGTGGCATGTTGGAGTGTTAATCAATAGAAGCCGAAAACCCAAAAAGCAATCGATAAATCGATTTATTTGTTGGGTTCTGGCACGAAATGTCATATTCCCAATGAACCGATTTTGCTATAATTTTGGTATGTTGGAGTGTTAATCAATAGAAGCCGAAACCCCAAAAAGCAATCGATAAATCGATTTATTGGTTGGGTTCTGGCACGAAAAGTCATATCTCGGTTCCCAATGAACCGATTTAGCTTTTTTTTTGTGTATTGGAACATTAGACAAGGGGTGCTTACTTAGCCGGCTCCACCTATTATCGTTAAATGCACGCGGGGGTAGGGCGCGACTTTGCGAGCAGTAGAGAGCTAAGTCGCGCAATAGTCTTTTATTGAATTTAGATAATCAAAGATTAAAAACAATGGTTTGTAAGGTAGTTGTGGAAACTACGTCTTACATGACAGTTTGCAAACTTGTTTCGAGAAACTACTGGGTTCCAGTTTAAAAAAATACTAAAAAGTGCTGCTTTCACGTTATAGATGCCAGTGTGAAAATACATAAACCAACTGACGCAAAAACCCTCTCTTTATTATCAGTAACAAAAGAAAATCTACTGAGTCTTGAAGATCTGATTGGCAGTTTGGCTGTGGATGTACTGCTGCTCCACCGAATGAGTTCCGCGGTCGTTTGTAGCCGTGACCTTGTAAACTCCCTGGTCGGCTTGGGAAGGGTTCTAAAATGTACGTTAATGTACCTGGAAAAAAAATTTTGTTGTTACATATGAAGTAGGCTTTTGGCTTAAAGGCACCGTCAGGGGCCTTTTTGGATTGGAAATGAATGGTATGCTAATCGAGTCATTTCAATTGAAATCATTTTCCCCAACACCGCTCCAGCCAACGGCCGTGCGCAAATGCTTGCCAAGTCTTCATTAGCATACGATTTGGAAAAGGCCCCTTACGAGCCCTTTAACATAAAATTGCCACTTTTTTCAATGCTTAAACGGCCTGCGGCCGCTACTTTCGTGGCCTACGGCCACTCATTATTTGGCCTTCGGCCGTGAAAGTGACGTGGAGTACGTTTAACTCGGCCTACGGCCGACATCCCGCTCCCCTTCGGGGGAAATGAACGTGTGTACTTACGCTGATAGACAAAACACACGCACCATAGCGTTTTGTTATATAAGAGGACCAGTCGGGTTCGCGCGCCTACAGCGCGCACCCTCCTGGTTTGCAGCATGAGTCCGCAACAACACGCGGCCTTCGGCCGCTCAGTTAAGCGGCCTGCGGCCACAACATTCGTGGACTACGGCCACTCATTACTCGGCCTTCGGTTAAATTAAAAACCTCCCAGAAAAAATCGTCTTCCAAAAAATAAAGCAAATGTGAAAACAAAACTTTTCTAAGAATTGGTATACAAAATGTACTTAATTTTAACGTATCTTTAACTATTAATTAATTTTAACCAAATTTAACGTTTTGAATTTTGAATTTTTTGGTTTTACATTCACAACAAAATTTTGACCGTTTTCTGCTTTAAAGCCTTAAGTTAACTAGGTTTTTAAAAAATCAATTTATCCTAATTTTTCTCCATTTTTTGCGATAAAACGAAGGAAAGGCAAATGAAAACGAAAAAGTGAAAAAAGAAGCAGGATTCTAAGCGAATTTTAATTAAGTAAAGTCTAGCTTGAAAAGAAAGTTGTGCTCTTAATAATTTCGAAAGACACATAAAAACACGAGCTTAAAAAATGAGCTTTTTTCATTCTGCAACACGTCGTCGTTGTTTTCTCCCTATTATTTAAAAAAAATGCTTATAAAACAAAACACGCCAAAAAATATTCACATTTTTCTGTTTTTACGAACTTTTTTATTGTAATCCTCACGATTCTTTGTGAAGTGTAAAACTGCCTCATATATATTTACCGAAAGAAACTTCGGGGGCTAATTTGCTTTTACACAAATGTTTGTCGAAAAATATGAAATTTCGCTAAATATTTTTTCTTCAAAAAACCGATAAAACATTGTTTGAAGGTTTTGTGCAACTATTTTATAAAAACTATTTGAAGATTTAGCAATATGTCGATGACCGTAGAGGCTTATGTTAATTTATTGAAATTCGCATAGTTCATTAAAACGCCGCTTTCCAAAAATTATGCAAATGTGAAAACAAAACTTTTCTTTTACAAAAAATGTTCTACAAAATGCATATTTTTAAGTGGTTTTGTTTTCCAAACGTTATTCTTTTGAATTATTAATTCTTTGGCATCACATTCAGAACAACGTTTGCCACATTTTTTATGCTTTGAAACATTAGTGCGACCGTGTTTTATAACGAAAAATGTTTATAAAATTACACAGTTTTAAATGGATTTTTTACATCAATTTATTTTACTTCTCACATGTCGCTAAAAAGGAAGAAAAGCATGAAAAGGAAAAAGGAATTAGGAGCTGGATGCTGGGGGAACTGAAATTGAATTTCTAAATGTTGAAAATACAATTTTAAACTATTTAAAAAAAACTCTTAAAAAAGTTTTTTGTATTCAACAAAAGGATTCGTTGCTTTGTTTTTATTAAATTTAAATAAATGTTTATATAACAATTTACGCTAAAAAGTTTTGAGCGATTCAGGTTTTGCAAACATTTGAAAGAAAATTTATATGACCAAATTGATTTTCAAAAAATGTTTTTGATTAAATCTGACTTGAAATACAATGCTTGAAAAAAGCCGAATTTCTTCAAACAATCAATAAAAATTGTTTCAATGTTTTGTACAACTTTTGAATCACAAATAATTTACGATTTAGCAATCTGTCGATAACTGTATGTGGTTTATGTTTTTTTTTTATAAAATTCAAGTTGTTATAAAGAAAAACTCATCTTCGTTAGTCAAAAACCGCCGTAGTTCAAGTTCGAAAAACAACACACTCAAGTATGGCTTCTGTTGTAAAATCCAAAAAAGTAGCCGTAGCTTTTATTTTCTAAGTATAAATAAAATCAAATGTCCGGGCTATTTTCTACAGTCATATCTGTTTTGAAACATTTAGTTGTTTAATGCTCACAAAGAGTCAAAAAATCTATTTTGCCTTTTTAATTTTGTAAGACTGCTAAAAACTTTAAAAAGCGTTGATTGCAAAAAAAAAATTGAAAGGTTAACGTTATTCCTGAAACATTGCAAACTTTTTTAAAAGAAAAAATAGAACTGTTCATAGACCAGCTCAAATTTTTGAATCCATTTTCAGAGGGGTTCAATCGGAAAAAAAATTTCCATTCAAATTTCCCTTCAATCTAAAAAAAGAAATAAACCTTAATTAGAAAAAAATTTCTTTTGTGACCATAGCGATTTTAAGGCAACTTTTCTTGTCTACTTTTTAATTGATTGCAAGATATATTTGCTGAAATACGAAATTTGGTATCTTTTTATTAATAAAGTGGAATGACATTATTTCAGTGTTCTGAAAAATTTTTAGTACCGAAAAATTTACGATTTCCCAATTCGTAGTTCTGATTTGAGCATCCCAGATTGGTTTTGTTATAAATTTGTACGCTAAATTTTTTGACACCTAATTTTCTAAGTGTTTTTTTTTAACAAAAAATTAAACTTTTTGATATTTTTGTGGATTGAAAGCATTTTTTAAAAATTAGTTTTTGTAAAATGTTTTCTTTTCTAAAAAATTAACTCGTCGAACAATTTTTCAAAGAAATATTCACCATCAACTGCATTGTGACGGTCCACTTTCCCACAGATTTCTTGATCTTCTGAACATAACGGTCTCCAGTGAGTTCCTTGTCCTTGAAGAACCTGAAATTTTTCGCAATTTTATTTTTTGTAGTTAAAACGAACCACTTAATGGTGGGTTGGGGGTTGGCATTACACAAACACTCAAAAAGAATGGATCCGTCGGGCTTCTGCAAGAGAGAAGGGGCTTTGTCGAAGAAAGGGGCTAGCATTTTCTGAAATGAAACGTTGAAACAGACTATCAAAAAAGTTTACAAGAGAAAGTGAGATTTATTTTACAAAACCTTATTAATGAATTAAAATAGTTCTATTTTGGTTTAAAATGAATTTTACAACAAACAACATTTTCTTTTATGGTGTGTTTCCTAAAAACGGCACAAAGGATGGTACATTAGGTCCCGCCGCGATTACTTATTTGTCTGAGCACTCCTCTTTTACTGTGCTATTTTGCATATTTTATTTCTACTCACATCAATGTTTCAAATCGTCGGTGTTTATGAAGGAGCAAAAACTACGACGGCTCAAAAGTAACCGACCTTTATTTGGAAACACACTATAGCTCTATGCATGATTATCCATGTTACAAGTAAAAAAACGAAAAACGCCTTTCTTGAAATAATTTTGAAACAATGGCAAAAATTTAAATGTTGGAACGACTTAATTTAAGAAAAACGGGTCCTCGACTTTCGGGCAAACTTGAAAAATTACACGTATTTAAACAACAACGATTTGAAACATCGAAGTAAACAGAAATTAAATAGACGAAAGAGCACTGTAATTGAGGAGTGCGCAGACAGTTATTTAGGATCGTTGAGGGACCAAAGGTACTTAGTCCTTTAAAATTTGTGAAAATCCTTGCCCATTTGTTGGAAATGGAGTATAGTTTCATTTAATTTTAAACTAAATTTAAACTAGTTCGAAAGTTTCAAAACGTGTTTAAAAACATATAAAACTTAATAAAATGTTGCATTACTGAGAAACAGAATTTTAGATACCGTACGTATATTAAATTAATTACGAAATACATTATTTGGGAGAAATCCTGTATACTCCATTTCCAACGAATGGGCAAGGATTTTCACAAATTTTAAAGTACCTTTGGTCCCTCAACGATCCTAAATAACTGTCTGCGCACTCCTCAATTACAGTGCTCTTTCGCCTATTTAATTTCTGTTTACTTCGATGTTTCAAATCGTTGTTGTTTAAATACGTGTAATTTTTCAAGTTTGCCCGAAAGTCGAGGACCATCCCTTGGAAACAGACTATACAATGAAACAAGTTTCGTAGAAAAATCTAAATTGAATGAAAATTCTGAAAACGCAAGAAGAAATATGGTTTTTTCGCAAACAAAAAGCAAATTTTCAAACACGATAAAAACTTTTATTACATAAGGAAATACCTAAATTTCCTTTGGGGCATTTAAAACTGAATACAATAATTACTCACGCAAACTGAACACATCTTGAGCAAGAATTTTTAAGAAAGTAAAAACAAACTAATATGTTGAAACTCTCGTCTGCATCACTTTATAAGAAAGTGAATTCAGTCAAAAAAGCTTTTTTTTAAACAGGCTAAAAAACTACTAATTACTAAAAAAAATTCTTTATTCTTTTCTGCATGAAAAGTTGGAAATAGTATCACATGACCAAAAAATGCGAAAAAGATTTTTTTGTTTCCTGTTTTGATTTTTTATATTCTTCAAGGTGATATTTTGCTATTATGATTTTATGTACAAGAAAGAATTTAAACTTATTGAAACTTTTTTACACTTATTGAAGATACATCAACTGAGAAAATTGAAAAGTCTAAAAATTAAGTTAATGTAAAGTTCACAGAGCTGATCTTAAGTAAGAAACTTTTAAAAAAAACTGAAAACATATGCAGAAAAGTGAATTCAGTTAATTCAGTTTCAATAAACTATTTTATAAAACAGGCGCCAAAACTTCAAAGAAATCGATGAAAACTTTATAAAAAAAATTCTTTATATTTTCAGCATGAAAAGTTGGAAAATGGGATTTTCTCGAGAGTAAAAACGGTTTTTTTTTTCGGGATGCCCACGGGTTGCAACATGAAAAACTGTAACTGGGTTACTTTGCTCAACGCCACTAGTTGCAATCAAAACCGTTTGCACCAGAGTCTGATGGCTACCTTCCGTTCTGCACATGGATTAAATTGTAATCGATAAAAATGTAACCGGCATAAATTGCAAATGAACCAAAATACATCGTACCCAAATTGCGACGTGAATGAAGTGTAACTGGGTCGTTTTGTAACACAATTCGAATATTTAGGCATATCAAAGGTATCTCATCGCCAATTAAACTAAGCAAGACCACAAATTAATGCATTTTAATTTGGTTACAAAACGACCCAGTTGCAACACGCCCACGTAGCGATTCATTCAAATTGCACTTGCTCCATTTTTCATTTACTCCATATTTCATAGTGTCTAAGTGTCAAAATGATTAGCTTGCAAATGCATTTGTTGCAAATTGAAAACGATACAAATTCGGAAGGTTCCAACTGCAAGTAAAAAGTTGCAATTCGTCGTGATTACAACCCTTTACAAGTCGTGGGCGTCCTTTTTTTCGCGTAAGCTACCCCCTAATTATAAGAAATATATTATAATTCAAAAATAAAACACTACCCTCGTAGAAATTTTAAATATCAAGTATTCCCATTTTCTGAAATGTAAGAACTTGCCAAATTGAAAAGCATAATAAATCACATTTCAGTAAAAGAGCTGAAACCGCCGACTGATCGTGAGGAGTGAGATAAATCAGAACGAGCGCGGGGTTTAAAACGGTTGGTGTTGTTGTCGCGGGAACATTAACGGCATATGCTGTTCTCGTCAGCTGTTGGGTGGGCGGCAGTGCTCTACGATCAACATGTCTATCGAATACGTTCTGAGCATTGGGGAAAATTAATATAGCATATGTAAAAGGAATTTAAAATTGGATATCGAATAAATTCCACTACGTCGTGAATTGCAATGTTTTGTTTTCTTCAAGAAACAAAGCAATTTTTTTTTACAAAACTGAGAATGAAAATGTGTTTCTGATTTAGCTTTCAGAAATGTTTCATGAAATACACAAAAAAGTCTCGCCTATGATTCATCGGTGATAGGTCGAAAAATGTTTCAAAACCGCAATTTTCAAAGAAAATTATCAACAAAAAAAAGAGTTGTAATGGGGTTCAAAAAACAGAAGCGTTTTTTTTGTGTTTTATGTATATTGACTTTATTAAAATCAGCAAATAATTTCAATAGAATTATTTCTTTGTGGCGTTTGAAAATCAAGCAAGCAAACATTTTTGCTTTCTACTATGCGAACAATGTAGCAAAAAGGTTTTCTTCGAAATATGAATTAATTTCGAAGAAAAAAAACCAAGCGCAAAAAAATAAACTTTTTTGTTTTCTTGTTCTTTTTTCTTAACTTTGCTACTGATGTTAATGTTTCGGATATGAGCTGAGTTTTAGCGATTTATGGAATCAGCGGTTTCGCGGTTCAGTCGGTTTTAAACGTGAATAACGAACAAAATTGTACTATAGTGCGTTTCCAAAAAAGAGACAAGGAAAATAGGATTTTCCTAAAGGACAGGTACATTTGGTCCCGCCGCGATAACTTAAACGTCTGCGCACTCCTCTGTTACAGCGCTATTTCGCTCATTTCTCTGATTTTCATTTTAATGTTTCAAATCGAGAGTGGATAAATACGGTTGGATATCAAAATCACTGAAGAGCCGAAATCCTTTCGTTAGAAATAGACTATATCAAACGCGGTCATATAAAACAGCGAAAAAAAAAATCAGAGGTAAAATCAAATATATACATTTAAAAAAAAGTCCTTATAAAAAAACGCTACCGTGTTTGTCTGTGTGTGTGTGTGTGTCACTCGTTCATTTCCCCCCGAGGGGAGGGTGAGGTCGGCCGTAGGCCGAGCTTCACGTGCTTCACGCAGGTTTCACGGCCGAAGGCCGAGTAATGAGTGGCCGTAGGCCATGAATGTTTGCGACCGCAGGTCGCCTAACTGGGCGGCCGAATGCCGCGATCCAGAGGGTGCGCGTCGTTGGCGCGCGTACCCTCCTGGTATAATTATAAAATGTATCACATTCGGCGGATCACACCTGGTGACACGCTTATACAATTATTTTTTTTTACTAAAAATTTTAATTCCCAATTTTTTCGTTTGTGTCAGCTAATTGTTAAGTAGAGAAATAAAAAACAAAACCGCAATTTCCCAAATAAAACAATTAAACATCCCTAATGAGGTTAGAATAACCGAACCATTTTTTTTGTATTTCGCTGATGCTGATTTTCGCTATATTGAGTTTGTTTTTTTTAACTCTCTAATTAAATGATTTTATAAACCTGTTTGTTTTCATGAAATTCACTACTGGTTTTAATGTTTCGGATATACTTTGAGTTTTACAATTTGTTAATCAACATTAGTTCCATCGGTTTTTTGGATTCAAGCTTGAAAAGTAATTTACAATAGAATTAGATTTCCAAACTTTGACTGTGCTAAACAGCGAAACTTTGGAACTCGAGGAAAGTAAAGAGGTGTTGGTATACGTTCAACATGTCTATCGAACACTTTTCCAACGAATGGGCAAGGATGTTTACAAACTTTAAAGGACTAGGTACATTTGGTCGTGCAACGATCTTTGTTAATTGTCTGTGCACTCCTCTTTTACAGTGATCTTTTGCTTATTTTATTTCTCTTATACACTTTTAGGTTTTTTTTAAAAATACATGCAATTTTTAAAGATTGCCTGAAAGACGAATACCGTCCCTTGGAAACAGACGATAATTTGTTTCAATTTTTGATATCAGAAATGTTTCACGTCTTTCACATACAAGTCTCGACCACAATTCGTTGCTAAATGCCCTAATTCCCTTTTTTGTTTGTTTTAGCTAATTGTTCAGTAGAGAAGAAAAAAAACAAAACAGCAATTTTCTAAGAAAATCATGTAAAAATCCGTAATGGGGTTCACAAAACCTAAGCATTTTTTGTTGTTCGCTGATGGTGATTTTCGCAAAATTGAGTTTTAACTGGCGTTTGAAAGTCAACCCGAATTTCATTTTTTTAAGTGACAGATAGTATTGAAACATATAAATAAAAACAAGTCTATGAGTATATTTTTTTGTAAAAATTTTTGTTTTCATGAAATTCACTACTGGATTTAATGTTTCGGATATACTTTGAGTTTTACTATTTGAAAATGAGCATTCGTTCTATTGGTCTGTCGGATTTAAGCTTGAAAAGTAGAATTAGATATCCAAACTTTGACTGTAAAAAAGAGCGAAACTTTGGAATTCGAGGAAAGAATTGAAAATTCGCTATACGTTCGCATGTCTATCGAACACTTTCTGAGCTATGGAGGATATCAATATGTCGATTGGACACAATCAAAGTCATAAACGAGTGAAATCCAAAATTTTGGATCTTTTTATTTTGTCATACTTTGGAAAAGAAATCAGATGATATGAATTTGTTTCAAGCTAATCTAAGGAATGTTTCATGCCTTACACAAAAAATTTCTTGACTCCATAGTTCTTTTATACATTTGTTCAGTAGAAAAATTATTTAAAAAACCGCAATATAAAAAGGAATCCATATAATAATGTGTAATGAGGTTCAAGAAACAAAAAAAACATTTGTTGTGTTACGCTGATATAGCATTTCTTAAAATCGGCAAACCGTTTCAAGTGGCATTTTAAAATCAATTAAATTTCTTGCATTTGGACATCTTCACAAGGGACATTTCAATAATATTGAGGAAAAAAACCATGCGCTGTAATTACAACTATTTTTTCGTATTTTGTCAATTTTTATGATTTTCGCAACTGGTTTCAATGTTTTGGATATAAGTTGAGTTTTAGCGATTTAGAGTAACAGCGGTGTGGCCTTCTGTTGATATTCAAGCCTGAAAAGCCATTTAAAAAAATTACATTATCCAACACTGTCATATAATACAGCTAAACTTTGGAACTCGAACGGGAACTGGGATTGGCGAGCGCTTTATAATTTAAAATAAGAAAAACCACTTATTAGCTCCATATCTCATTTGAAAGTTTTTATTCAGAATATAGATCGAAAGTTGTTACGTAATTTAAATTCTTGAACAAACCAGAGATAAAATCAAATGATACAAACAAAAGAGAAAAATAATTGTGATTTTAATTTTTGTTTAAAATGTATCACAAAAATATGTCCGCTGATTCACACTGCCAAAGAAAAAACCAAAGCTCATATACAAATTGCCATTATATAAATTTGAGCAAATAGCAGTATTAAGGAAGCGTATAAAAAAAATTCTTTTTTTTGTCTTTGCTTTTGTAAATTCAATTTAATTCAAACAGCCTGATATAAATCTAGCGTTTTGTTGAAATTTCCGCCAATCCTAATTTCCCTGGAGCCTTCATTCACGTTGGTCAACCTTTCTATACTTTGATTTTGACAAAAACATTTGGATCACGTTCGATAAAAACCTATTTAAATTTGAAATAATATGTTTTTAAGCGTCCTCCACAATAGAGTAAGAATTTCAAACACGTGTCATTTGACCAAACATTTGGATTTGGAGTGTATAAAAACGATTTAATACGAATAAAATCTCTGATATCTTGAAAAATATAAAAAAAGAAAACTTTAATCACCAAGTGAACTATGGCCAACTGAATTATGTAAAGCACTGTGCGGAGATTACAAGTGAAAAGTATCACATTCGGCGGATCACAGCTGGGGGATCCAGGCTTTGAAGGGATCCCTCGAGTTATTGAAACGGCGTACCGAAGATACCTGTGAGTGTGCAGGACCCGTGGAATAATCCTGGAAAAATGAAATTTAAAATGGAAATTGAAACAAAATGCCCTTAAGACCACCACCGATACAAAAGCGGTTGATTTTTTATAGTTGTACGAAACATTCGCATTATTTTACCTTTTTTTACATTTTTTCTTTTGAGTTTTATTTACAGTCCGTATTATTTGTACCTTTTTAATATAGTCTTTGCCAATTTTACTTCTGGGCCGATTCGCAAATGTAACCCTGACGCAGTATTGCGTACGTATCCTGAAACACAGAAGTATCGTACGCAAATTCGCGTCTGGTGTCAATTGCACAAGGCTAAGAGCGAAACCGGACGAAGTAGTATTTTCGACGTCTATAGTTTCGTGTTAACTGAACGATAGAGCACTGTGAAAGAGGAGTGCGCAGACAGTTATTTAGGATCGTTGCGGGACCAAAGGTACCTAGTCCTTTAAAATTGGTGAAAGTCCTTGCCCATTCGTTGGAAATGGAGTATAGTATATGTCGAAAATGACTGACACAAATTAAAACTGAATACAAATTTGTCAATCGATTTCTTCCCAGCTGAGTTTATTGTTTTCATTTTTTAAAGATTTTTTAAAAATTAAGTTTTTTTCTGTTTAATCTAGTTTGATATATTAGTTTTTCTTGCTAGATATATAGATAAACAAAAATTTTTAAACATTGTTACAAAGTCATATTGGAAACTAAGTTCTATTTTAAGATGAACTTATCTGAACCATTATATTTTTAATGTTTTATATTTTAAAAAAAAACCATTTTATTTTTTTATTACAGAATTCAATATTGGATGAAAAAGAACAATTTCGCCTGAAAAAGGGATCTTAAAGGTTAAATCCTAAGACATGTCCCAATGTTTCACATATTTTTTGTATTTGTTTGGAAAACAGATTTTTGATTTTTGAAACGTCTGACCATTGATTCGAGCACATAATTCAATTGCAAGAACGTTTGTAATTTATGTAAATATAATATCGGAAAGTTTAATATTTTTTTCATTCTACTTTTTTTTAATTTTTAGAATATATATTTACTTTTATTTAACTTGGAAATGAAAATTCTAGCTTACTTTTATTATTTCTAGTGGCGATTCCTCCGATTACGTCATACTCTGAATAGTACGAAATTCGAAGAAAATCGATACGAAGAGAAACATTTCTAAAACATTTATATATTTATCGCATTAAAGAACTTACCAGCACAAATTAGGACTCCGACTCCAATGCCCCAGCTGGTTTCGGCTAGTTCGAATTGTTTTACGACTCGAATTAGAACTTTGCCAACGAAGACACTGTAGAAAATCTGAAATTTATATAATAAATGGAATTATATTAAATTAGTGGTTGCAAGATTTAATTCAGCTAGTGGTTTCAAGAAATTTATGTAACTTCCCGATCCGGAATTTACCAGTTTTTCTGACCGCTTATTTATTGTGAATTGTTTTTATCTCTGAAGAGAAGTTGCAGCTACTTTTTTTGGCGATTTTTACGGAATTAAATGTTAACAAAAAATTTTTCAAGAGGAATCGATTTTGTTATTTTTTTAGAGAGACAAAAGAAATTTTTGAGAAATACTGTTTTCAAGGGCTCAAAATTTTTAACAAAAAAGGCGACGACGATTCTTTTTTTTTGAAACACACCATGTTGTGTGTTTTTGCTGAAGGAAACTTTATTGTTTTAGTACGCAACAAATAAAAATGTTTTTTTTGCAAAATAAATTATAGAAAGAAACACTTTTAATAAAAAACTACAAACCGCTTTTTTTAATTTAATTTTTTTTCTGTTTGCTGTTTGCTGTTTCAATTGTTTCATAGAGTTTGCTGTCAGTGCTAAAAGCAATGGTTTCAACAAAGAATTGGTTTCTTTAAAAAAAAACAGGTTTTGAATTTCAATGCAAAATATGTTAGATACACTAACGAAAAATATCACCCTTCGTTCAGCGTGTATTTTTTAATGACGTTTTTTATCATCTTTACTAAAATATTGTTTTGTGATAGAAATAGGATGCATTGAAAAAAATTGGTTAAAAAAAATTGGAAAATTGGTAAAAAATGATAAACTGTTTTTTTTTCTGGTTCATCGATGCGAAAAACGATGGTAGACGTTTTTACTTCGCCCAAGTCGGAAAAACGCAATTCGGCGCGAGAACAAAAATTTCTTTCGTTTTTCGTTTAAAAAGGAGCCAAAATATTTTTTTAAATCGTCTCATTCATTTGAAATAGCAACTTTTTTGGGCAAAAATTAAAAATCACTTTGCTGTTTCAGCCGTTTTTTTTTGTAAATATGTGGTGCTGCGAAAATTAGTGGATTGACTCAACTCGTTCGAATGCTAATTTATATTTTTGTTTTGTTTAGGACAATTCACGAGAATAAAAAAAAAGAAATCCTCTTCCTTTTTTTCTAAATACCATTTTTTGTTTTACATCATTTATCATAAGTATTTGTTTGAAACACACTATATTTTTCTTGAATGTTTTTGTTTGTCAATTTCTCTCGTTTTAGCTGTTCAGCAATGAAACGTTTTTTGTAAAAAAAAAAAAAACACTGAAACTAACAAGTAACATAAGATGCGGGTAGAGCATAGTTCTGCGATGAGTCGTCAATCCTATCATTGAGAAAACTGCGGCGAAAATCATCATAAAGCTCATTGCACAGAAAGTCCACCATTCGAAACTGAAAATAAAAAAATCTTATATTAATACACTTTGTTAATATATTTTCTCCATGCTCCAGTTTTTTCCCTTTATCGACAGAGAAATAGAGGTAGAAACAGAGACAGAGACAGAGTGAAAGAGAGAGAGAGAGAGAGAGAGAGAGAGAGAGAGAGAGAGAGAAACGTTTTTTTTGCAATTGAAGTTTTCATTAACGAAGCTAACTGCTTGCAAATTCATTGCAAAATTCGAAAATAGAAAAAAAAACGTAGACAAAACATTGAAACAAATGTTTTCGAATTTTTAAAAAAAAAAACTCAGTTTTTTTTTCAATTTTAATTTTTTGTTACAAAGTCACTAACCTAATAAATTGTTTATCTGGATAACTTGATGTAGACTGTAGCTTTGCACTGATCACAGCCAGGGAGGCGATCAAACAGACGCCGGAGAGGACGAGTTGGATGAGCAAAGACATCCATTCCAACGACCGAGCGGAGACCATTCTAAAATTTAATTGGGGTAATAAAATTTGTCCAAAAATGCATAATAATTGAAACAGTTTTCTTAAATAATAAGAATTTTATGAAACTTTCATTTTATGGGGAAATTGACCTGTTAAATAGGGCTAAATTAAACTTGTATCAGGGAGTTTTTTTTTATAAACTGGAAAGTTCTTTTTAAGTAAAATTTTCAATTAACAATTTACCGATGGGCAGATCATAGTTGAAACAACGTTAGAAAAAAATGTTGCTGGGTGAGAGAAATGTTTCAATGAACTTTTACAACTGAAATTTAACAAAAACTAATCTTTCTATAGCAGTCACAGCATCTTTTATTTCGCATGTAAGCAGGAGAATTATAAATATTTCTTTATTTTTTTGTTATTCAGAATTATTACAAAATATTAGAAATTTTTAAATATGAAGTGGAAGAATTTAGATTAATATCAAAGGAAATTCAAGTTTTCCAAGCTAACATGATTTTTCGCGAAGGTTTCTATTTTTCCGCTTGAGGAAGTTTATCCAAAAAGGGAATGTCTCGAATTTTCCGATTCGTGAGATTTTCTCAAACAACAGATTAGCCTTCGTTATTTATTCGCGAGGGAATTCAGAGAACCTGGTGAGGATCAGAAACCGATAAATTTCATATTTTTCAAATAAATTTTTTAAGAGCGAACAACCGTAATTTGCTGAAATTGAAACGATTAAGATAAATAGTGAAACACACAACTGTGAAATACATAAGCTCTTTTCTGCAAAAAAAGCTTTTTGAAATCCATTGTGGGAAAAAAAAACATGCAACTGAATTAGTTAAAAGCCCTTAAAAAGAAAATTCCATGTTTTAAGCGACATAAGAAACATTAATATGCAATTTTTTGAAAAGTTTCCTCAGAAAACGAAAATTGTTTTTGTTGAAGCGCCAAAATCGGGAAATTGAGTGTATCCTCTGGGGAAGTAAGTTCATTTTAGGTCAACAATATTAAGTGCAACTCCGAAAACAAATTTTTTCTTTTCGAGAAAAAAGTTTTTAATGGTTCTCTTCAATAAAGTTCAATGCAACTTGTATATAGCAAATACAATAAGCTAAATATGTTTGTACAACTTGTTTATAGTAAATATAAAACTTGTATATAGTAATTATATAAAATGTATATAGTAAATATAATAAGCTGAAAATTTGTTGGAAAAAAACATTTTTTTTGGCACAAAACTATCGAGTTATTCATTTGTTTTTGTTTTGTTGAAAAAGTTCTACGAACTTTAAAAGACAAAAAAGTGAGTACAGCAAAAGTGTCAAAAAATTTAATAACACCAATCTGTTTTAATCAAACGCGGAAATCGGAAAATCGAGTGTATCATCTTTGGAAAAGTTCATTTTAATGCAACAACTGCAAGGGAACACTGAAAAAAAATAGCAAAATACTGTGTGAAACATTTAGACAAACGATTAAATTTTCAAATTTTAGAAATTTCAAAGGTGCAAAATGCAGTTATCATTTTTCAAAATGAATTTTACCATTCTTTTTAATCCGTTTCTAAAAATTAAAAATGTAAAGTTTATCGTTTATGTTAGAAAAAAAATATTTTTTCAGAAACATTCACGGAAGCACTCGTCTCGGGCAATAAAAGCTATTTTGCTTTCAACAACAACAAGGTCATCCCCGAATTCCTGGAAGCCATAAGGTTTATTTAATTTTGCTACGTGCTACACAGCTTTAGTTAGTGGAAAATATGTCTACAACATAAGGCAAAATACAATATGTCAAAATTAAGGAAATTCAACATGAATTTCAAAATTCGATAAATGTTTCAATGTACTTTTGTTTCTAAAAACGAGTCGAGGAAGAAGGGGTTTTCCTAAAGGACAGGTACATTTGGTCCCGCCGCGATTGCTTATTTGTCTGCGCACTCCTCTTTTACAGTGCTCTTTCGCTTGTTAAATTTATTTGCACTTTTTGCACACTCAATGTTTCAAACTAACAGTGGTGGAATAAGAGCAGACATCAATGTAGTTGAAAAGTCGTGGATTCTTTGTAGGAAATGGACTATAGATTCCAAAAAAATCAACTGTTTGGAATTGGCATTCTAAACATTTGATTTCCAAAAAACATTTGTTATATATCTTATAATAATAAAGTGAATCAGTTGAAATACTTTTTATTACATTTTTTGTTCTTTCTTTTTGGTTGAGGATTAGGTATAAGTGAACTTCACATAAAAATGCTTCACAAAAACTCGGGATTCAATGAACATCTTTTTAATAAATTTTGTTAAAGAAAAAACCAACAAGTTTCAAAATAAAACGTTAAAGAGGCCCCTATGAAACACACAACTTGCAAGACAATTTGAATACGAAAAGCTATTTTCGCAAGAAATTCATAGCAAAAGAAAATCAACATGATTTTCAAATTTTGATACATGTTTCAATTTGCTTTTGATTTGATAGGGCTGCTGTAAACTGTCACTAGGGTTTCTGGAGTTTTTCTTGACCATTTCTATACCACGAAAGTTACAAAGTAAAATAAATCCAAAGCAATTTTAAAAAATAGATTAACTTTTCAATGTTGTCTCGAATTTGCTGCAGGAAGGATAAATAAAATTTCTTTTTTTTTTTCAACGTTTATTTCCGACTTACTTAGACAAAATATTGAACAAATTGATTCACAAATATTTACTGTGGAAATGATTTTGCTTTGATTTTTTGTTCCAATTTTCGTACTACTGATAAGTGAATTTAAAAAAAAGACGTGATTTTTTCTGTAAATAGGGGAATGAACAATTTACAAAAAAATGAATTAGAAATGTAATCGTTTTTTTTTTAACAAAATCGAAAAAGCAAAGGAAATCTGAAAAAAAGTTTTTAAAAAAGCTGTACGCTTATAAATTTTGTTTTTTAAAACAGAACAATTTGAATTACGAATGTCAGCTCATCCTTTCTTTTTCTAAAAACTACACATAAAAAATAGAAATGACACATATGAACAATTTTTTACCTTTAAAAAAAAATTAGAACGCGATGTTTCTTATTATTAAAATATACTAAGGCATTTTAAAATTTGCTAATTTTACTGATTTCATAAATTGTATAAATTAGTTTTTCAGAAAATAGTTTTAAACTAGAAACCGGAGCCGTTCTTAGGACACCCAGCTGGGAAGCGAGAATGTTGTTGAAGGTGCTGTGAAGCAGGTGTTCAGAGTTAGCTCATCAAAAATCTTAAACACCATTTTATTTTCATTTATTTCTTCGTTTTAAAACTCTTTTTGTTAATAACAAGAATGGTTAAAAATGTGAAACAGCTTTCGAAGTAAAATCAGTTTTCGTGAAAGTAAGTGGAACCACGTACGTGATGAATAGGGGGGCTTAAAAAGTGCAGAAACGGACAACAGACTCTAACTGCCTTCTTAATGTTTCATAAACCGGGGTAACAAGGGCGAAAGTAGAAACGAAAACTCGTACACGATATTATGGGCCAATTTTAAGGCAATTTTTACAGAGTGCCAAAGCTTCTGGCTGTTGCTTATATACTTCTTGCCAAAACTACTTTGGAACAACGTGCCAATGTTTTGATGTTGTTCCTAGAATAAAGTGTGTAATATAGGATACTCAGGCCGTGTACGCAGCCAAAATACTCAGGCCGTGTACGCAGGTTTCGGGAGACAAAGGAAATTGTAAATGAAATGCATAGCACAAAGTAGTGCAAAAAAGATGGTTTCCTTGCAACGTTTGAAAAATAAAAACTTTTGGAAAACAAAGGACAAAAAAACAAAGAAAAAAAAACGTTTCAAAAGAAGGAAGGAAAACCTTTTCCCATGAGGAATTTTAAGATAAATCTACAAAGTGCGTTGTTACTGCCTAACACTGCTTTTGTGTTTGACTAGGAAAAGATGGACAGAGCCGAATTTGAAGTCAAACTTTATTTTTCTTTAAATTTTATTTATAACATTACAAAGACATAGTGACAACATTTTAATACTTAAATTTCGCAGCGTTTTGGTTAAATTAGAACTTATAAAACAAAATGAAAAAAGACGTTTGTAAAATGTTCGGAAGTTGCAGGAAAAACATGAGGATTTTTAAGAGAATGTTGTCAGTTTGCCTTGTTTCAGAATTGTGCTAAGAAGTAGTAAGTAGTATCAATGTTAGTTTTGTTTGAGCGAATATTTCTAATGGTAAATAAAATATATGCTTCTAAATGAAATTCGCAAAACCAAACTAGCGTAAAGTACTTTTTCACAAAGATTTCTAACAAAAAAATGATTTAACTCTAAAATTAAGGAAAAGCTATTTTGCAACAGTCGTCACCTCAAAAAAAGACAAATTAAGTCTGCGTTTTTTATATGTCGTAAAAACCAGTGTCAAAATGAAGTCAATTTTTAGATTTCGTTCGAAAGAAAAACACTTCGAACACTATTTGTTTTAGAATAAGCCAAAATAAAGGCCACGGGCAGTTTTTAGAGATTTTTTTTGCAACGTGCCCTTGTTTTCGTGTTGTCATTAGAGTGTTACCTATGCATTTTCATGCTTTTTCAGCCTGTTTAAGGCAAAAACAACAATAGGGACGGTAGAAAGTAACTTTATTAAAAGTATTTCTTCAGGCATTTTATATGGAATTTTTGCACTGTGCCAATGTTTCAATTTTCTTCTTACAGTGTTGCTTTCGGATACTTTTGTTTAATAAGCGATTTCGACTGTGCTAACATTTAAAAATTTTGAGCTATCGTTTTTTGAAGCGTAGAAATTGTTAGCAAAACGTTTGAAAACCAAACCTGAAGTATCGAAAAAAAATATGAGATAGAAGCAACCTTTGAAAAAGAAGATTCACTAACTTGAAAATGATGAAACTCTAAAATTAAGAAAAAAACAATCGAAATCGTTTTTTTTTAAAGAAACCTACACTACATATTACGGCCCGAACCAGGAAGAATAGAAAAAAAAAACAGGTTCTCCATTTCAATAAATAATGATTTCATAACGTTCCAAAATTTCGCTGTTGTTGTTATTTTGTGGTCGCACTGTTTTTTTCAGCTAAAACTCACGTAAGTGAATTTTTTACCAGAATGATAACGAAAACCATAATACAATTGACTGTTGGTAACAACACACTGTTATTAAAGATAAATGGAACATTGAAAATGTGGAATTAAAGGATAGGAAAATGGAGTATTTTTTTTTAAGTTTTTTTAAAAAATTATT
Source organism: Oscheius myriophilus (assembly GCA_964057215.1). Classification (NCBI taxonomy): domain Eukaryota; kingdom Metazoa; phylum Nematoda; class Chromadorea; order Rhabditida; family Rhabditidae; genus Oscheius; species Oscheius myriophilus. Next base: position 22,862,781 of record OZ059903.1, read on the forward strand.
GTACTTTTTATTTCAATGCCAGTTTAGTAATTATCCAATAATTATTTTAAAAAAGAGAAACTTACAACAAAATGTTTTGTGAAAAGCGGGAAGTTTTTAACACACCTTGTTCCCTGGAGATACTTGAACGTGAAAGTGACGAAAAAGTTCAAGTGAAGTCACAAAAAGTGTTTTCGAGTCACAATACGTGATTTTTTTTTCTCGTTACAAAAAAACTTTTAAAAAAATATTCACCTCAGAGCATGTTTTCTTCCAGCATACCGTAGCCTAGCGATTATTGGCATCAGACTGATACGGAGAAGATTATTCATTTCATTAAGATGTTTTGAATAGATTAGGGGATTGCAGTGTCATGTTTTCCGGATAATCCGAATCTAGAGTTGAGTGGGAAAATCAATAATTGAAAATTGTTTTGTTTTTGTATAAATATAAATTTTACAAAGTAAAATACAAAAAAGACAACTTGCCCCAAGAGTAGTAAAAATCTAGTTATTGAACCAAAAAATATAAAGGTTTTTTTGTTTTTTTAAATTAAAACTAGAAAGTAACTGAAGACATTTTTCGACCATTCATTATGAGAATTTTAAGCGAGAAAACATACAATTTTTAAGGATATTTTTTCAAACGCCTTTTTTGCTGATTTTTGCGTTTTTTTTTTATTTTTGTTAACTCGGTAAAACAGGAAATAACTTCAATGTTTTTGGACCTGCAGAAAAGTAACTGAAAATATTTATAAAAAAATATATATATAAATATATATGTTTTAACAGTTTTTACATTCCTTAGCCACTTGCTTCTTCGCATTCACTACATATTTGTGTAAAAATCGGCTTATTACAATCCGAAATCTCAATTTACGATTAAATATGTGAATAAACAAAGAAAAGTGTTCCACTTTTTTCATTTAGTTCTTTTTTTGATTTAAGAATTATTTTTAACAGTAAACTATTAAAAAATGATGTTGGGTATTTTCTCTGTAACGGGAATACTGTAGCTAGAAAAAATTTTGTCTGACTTTACAAATCAAATTGAGTTCAAAAGAGCAAAAACAAAACAAAAAAATTATTTAGATAAAAAAAAGTAATCTGCATTTTATTTTCCAAAAATTTGGTTTTCTTAGCTTCATCACTGAAATGTTTCACAAAGTCGGCAAAAAACTTTTTGGGGAGTGCCACTAATGTTCCAAGTGCTGAAGTTTGAAAAAATTCGGAATACCAGTGGTTTTTACAGCAACTCTTTTAACTATACATTATAATTTTTCAAAAACCGCCAAAGTTGGGCAATGAACAATGATTGGTTTTTTGAAAACATTTTTTGAAATCAGAAAGCATTGACTTAACGACAGAGGAAAACGTTTGCAAACATGCTTAAAATTGCAATTCGAATGAAAAATTTTAAACTCATCTTTACAGATTGCAGTCTTAAAACTTGTCTTTTGACGTTTAAACTTTTGCAACCTTTCCTCCTCAAACAGGACAAAGTAGAAAAGGGCTAAACTTTAAAATAACCAAATTTGCATTTTTACTAATTCGAACATAACCTTTAAGAATTTTTTAAATGATTTATAGAGTGTTTTTAAGAGAGAGAAAAAATTGTATTTGGTGTTTTTTCAATGTTACGCTTTGTCTGAATATTTTCAAATAACTGACTTGCGGTGGTTGCACGAAATTTCTAGATTGAAAAAGTAGTATGGTTGGTTTCCGAAAAAAAGAACAAATTTTTGCTAAAACCTTAAAGGATGGTCGATTTGGTCACACCGCGATCGTTTAATTGTCTGCGCACTCCTCTTTCCAGTGCTATTTCGTATTTTGTTTGCTACTCATTGAAATGTTTCGTCAGTTTTAAATTGTGGTTTTCATTGGTTTTCAGTAGACATGCTTATTCATTTTTTATACTTTTTATTTGTCAATTTTGATACAGAAAAAAATAGAAGGTAGATCGTTTCAATGTAATGGCGATTTATCTGTAACGGTAATGTAATTACCGTGACTATGAAAAAAAATAATCTCTTTACAAAAAATTGAGGCTTCGTTTTCAAAAGATGGCAAAAAAACATTTTTTTTTAAATAAAAAATAACAAAAGGTTTTTCTGTCTTTCTGTGCATTGCCGAAAATTGTCTACTTCAGCGTTACCACTAAAATGTTTCACAAAGTCGGCAAAGAAAAACCATTTTAAAGATTTCTACTGGGGCTTCTGCAGTTGTTAGTTATTTAAAAAAATCGAAATACGTTGGATATTTACAGCTGTTTTTTTTTAACTCTAAAGGAAAACGCAATTTTTTGAAATCAGAAAGCTTTGACATTAAGACAGAGGGCGCTGCAAAAAAAATTACAATCGCTATTCGAACTGAAATTTTTTAAGACATCACTACAGCTAGCATTCTTAAATGTTGTCTTTTGACGTTTAAAATTTTGCAACATTTCCTCCTCTAACAGGAAAAATGGCCAAACGTCAAAACAGACCAAACGTTGTTAGTTTTAATTGGAGCATGACTAACAGCTTTCTGTAATTCATTCGTTAACACAAAAATTATTAATTTTTTTCTGTTTTATAATGTGTTGTGGAGAGAGAAAAATTGTATTTGGTTGTTTCAATGTTACGCTTTGTTTGAATAATTTTAAATAACCCTGACTAGTGGCTCATTACAAGCAATTTCTAGATTGTATAGTTGGTTTCCGAAAAACAGAACAAATATTTGGCCTAAACCTTAAAGGATGGTACATTGGGTCCCACCGCGATCGTTTAATTGTCTGCGCACTCCTCTTTTCCAGTGCTATTTTGTTTACAAAAAATGATAAGTGGTGTTAGTGGTCAGTGGTTTAAAAACAAAATTTAAAATACGTTTTGTCATCTGGTTACCTCAAAATTGGACTTCGTTTGGTTGAAAATAGACATTTTTTTTTTAATAAAATGTGTTTTTTTATACTATTTGGTACAGAAAAATTTAAAGGTAGATCGATTCAATGTTTTTCATTCTTTTGATAAATATATGCCTTTCCAAACAATATTAATTGGATGAAAGCGATACCTAAAATAAATTAAATGCCAGTTTTTGAAAAAAACGCAAACAAAGTTTTCAAATTTTTCGTATTACGTATTTTCTGGGCTTACAGTAATAACTATATGAATCTACAAGTTCTGCTTTTTTTCTTATAAAATGATAAATTTTAAAGAAAAAGCAACTTAAAAAAGAAGACAGAAGACTAAAAAACTAGTAAACAGGGGTTCGTCAATGCAAAACCGGTGTCGATCAAGGAATTAGAGTCGTTAAGCCGTAGCACATGTTGTTATGGCTGGATGCAGCTTGACAAACGTTGTCGTCGGCCGAAAAACAACATTACTATGAGCTCAGTTGCGTGTTCACGCGCGAATTGAAGATTAGTGGGCCAAACAGCCGAAATTGAAACAAGCGAAGTGCTCAGAGGCACGAAATTTTCAGCATGAAATAGCAGTATTGGTTAAAATATACTTTTTCAACAAAGATTTGAAGACCAAGTGATATAAATATTTCCGCGAAGAGTAATGAAAATAGTAAAACATGGATACAACATAAGGGCTAGAAAATTTAAATTAAAAACACAGGGTTTGAAAAATATCTGAAAAAAACATTTGTACTGAACAAAATTGTAGATAAACAATTTTTTTCAAATTTTTGGCTTTTCAATCGCTATTGAACTGAAAAAAATTACTAAAAAAAACGTTTTGTTAACAACAGCCAAATCAACTATATTTGAACTTATTTCATGTCAAATTATGATTGAAAATTTACTGATCAAAGGAGGAAAATGATAAAACTCAGATAATACAAATACGATAAACGGCTTTGTTTAAAAAAAAAACACACACAGACAAACGCGCTATAAAGAAACTTAACCATTTTTATTGTTTTACGATTACGATAATTGTCGTCTGTTTTTGCTTCTTTTGTAAAATGCAATTTGTTTCAACATTTATTTTTTTTCAAATTTTAAGTTAAATGTTTCACAAAACCCACAATGTTAGGCAAATACGGCAACAGCTGAAGCACGTGAAAAAAACATAATGTCAAACGAAAACTCTTATAAAGTAAGCTTTCGAAAAGAAAACTTTTGAAAGTTTTGTTCAATTAAATGATTGAATAATTTCGAAACTTCGAAATGACGTGTATAGCATTTTTGTTTGCAAAACTTCAATTTACTAGTGTGAATTTATTATATTCTTAATATTTTTTAAAGCGATGGAAAGTATTTTATTTAAGTTAAAAATGTGTTTAGAGTCGTTTTAAAAATACCCGTTTTCAACATTGAGAAGTGCGCCAACAAAAAATGCTAAATTTTGATCTACATGAAAAAATCATGTATGCCTATATTCATCCGAAAGAAAAAAAAAACATTTCAAAAAATTGTTTTTGCAAAGCATTTTCTTTTGTTTTAAAAGGGTTTTTCTGGTAATTTTTTGGAGCGTTTTTTAACTAAACATTCCAAACATTGTCAAAAATAAAACTAAACATTGTCAAATGTTTAGCAAATTATACTTTCGAAATGTTTCACATCAACAGTGTAATCTTGACACGCTATATGCATGAATATATTTCTATTTGTGCTTCATTGGACATTTTAACTAAAAACTGAATTTTTTTTTAATTTGAAATGTTTTATTAAAGTTAGATAACAAATTTAAATCATGTTTACTTTGTAAGTTCATGAATTCAAGAGAAAAAAAGCCAGCGTGACAAATAGAAGTAAAAACGTGACAAATTAACATTCGCAGAGTGATAATCTGAATATTTATGGGGTACAAATAGAAAACTATATTCTCGCCCCGCACGCAATTCTTATTTTATATTTCAGAGAACATGGAATGTCGCCAGTACATTTTAGAAATATAGGAGAGCATTTATAAAAATATGCAATTCTATCATTAAAAAGGCCTTTTTACGAGTAATTTTTGAATATCAAAAATTATTTACATTTCCTGGGACCATTAGTTAATAACACTCGTTTATATTTTAATTAAATACAGAAACAATCGAATCGGAATGAAAAGAATCTTTTGTATAAACCCAATAAAGCATTGAAAAATATCAAGATGAAAGGTTAATTAATGTAACTGATAAAAAAAATTTAAGTTTTCAAAAATCCCAAAAGACCGCATAATGTTGTTAGAAGTTTTATAGCGTGTTTCCAAAATAAAAACATATTTAAAAAAAACATAAATACATTGTAGAGTCATTACAGTCTATTTCCAAGGGACGGTCTTCGACTTTCGAGCGATCTTAAAAAGAGACACGTATTTAATCAACAAGGATCTGAAACATTGAAGTGAACAGAGATGTAATAAAAAAAAGAGTAAAAAAGTGCGCAGACAGTTATCTAAGTTCGTTGCAGGACCAAAGGTACCTAGTCCTTTAAATTTTGTGAAAATTCTTGCCCATTTGTTGGAAATGGAGTATATTCAAGACGCTGTCTCTGAATGAATCGAACGGCCCGATTTACGACATAGAACTAGTTCGTAAATTCAGAAAAAAATGTATTTCTGCAACGGAGAAACCTCAAAAAAGTGAATTTTTGCGTTTGAAACTGCTCTTTTAGCGTTTTTCGACCTTTGACATAAAAACATTGCAAAACGCATATGAAACTTTCGTTTTTTGTGCATTTTGTTCGTGCTTTATGTCAAAAACACTCCAAACAACCCCAAATTAAGCGAATTTTTTGGCCTTAGAAAGGTTTACGGTCAAATTTGAGCCAATTCTGAGACGATGAACTATTTCCTAAGACGTGGGGTGCTCGAGTTTTCCAGAGACGGCGTCTTAAAATGTAAACAAAAAAGTTTATAAATTCTTCGATCCTTTGGTTTCTCGCAAAAGTGCAAAAAGTATACTTCTGCGTCGGACGCATTCGTGCGTGACGCATTTCTAGGCGAATGCTTGAGTGAAGAGGTAAAAGAGCAGACTGGAAATTGCATTTTTTCAAGTAGTTAGATATTTTTTAATCGGGTTGGGTAAACATAAAATTTAAGGATTAATGCAAAGGTTTTTACGTAGTTTTTTTCAAACATTACGGAATGTTTCAATAAATATAAAAAAGTTGTGGGATAAACGATTTCCGATGTGTGAAGTAGAAAAAAACAATCCTTATTCTTCAACAACTCAATTTACGACCAAAATTTGTATAATCTACAAAATCACAAAATAGATTCAATGTTTCAGAAATTCCGGAAGTTTTCACTTTTTTTGGCACTTTTTGTTTTTAGAAGCCAATTTTTTTCCTAACTATTTCAATTACAAATTACAGATTAATTTACATCTTTCCAGAATTTTTTTTTCAATCCCGTTTTCACTAACTTTTTACATTATAATGGCTTTTTTGGCAATTACGCGCAAATATTTTACACTCTTTTAAAAATAGTGTAAATAATGTTTCTTTCTTGTGTACATGTTTTTTGTCGTTAGGCTAAAACACGACTATTTTTTTTTAATAATGCATCAATTGTAACATTTTTTGCCGGTTTTTTGTAGCACACTTATTAATATGTGCTACAAAAAATTCTCTAATTTGATTTAAAAAATTGCATTATGTATTAATGTTTCAAAATGATAAGAAGTTTATATGGTTTGCTTTTTCGGTAGTTAGTTCAATCCACTATCTGTAATTTATTTTTTTTTTTTACTATTTTCGAAAGTATACTTTTACGTACGTTTACACTCTTCCATTTCCACTGAGTCACATTCTAAAAGCGTCTCTGCGGAAATTGCGTGCTAAAAGTGAATAAGGCGGAACGAAACCGAATCCCAAGAGGACGGAAGTCGGCTCACGCGGGATTTTGGTTTCTCGTGGGCTGGCCTAAGCGGATTTACGAATGGGCCTCATGGCTTCATGCCGCTGCAGACAATGTCAATAAGATGTTACAATAAGATATCTTTTTTAAAAAAAATATATCGAAAGGGGCAAATTTTCAAATATTGGGGTGTGTGAGTGTGTGAGTGTGTGAGTGTGTGAGTGTGTGAGTGTGTGAGTGTGTGAGTGTGTGAGTGTGTGAGTGTGTGAGTGTGTGAGTGTGTGAGTGTGTGAGTGTGTGAGTGTGTGAGTGTGTGAGTGTGTGAGTGTGTGAGTGTGTGAGTGTGTGAGTGTGTGAGTGTGTGAGTGTGTGAGTGTGTGAGTGTGTGAGTGTGTGAGTGTGTGAGTATGTGTATGCGTGCTGATGTTTTTATGTTTTTGTGCAGTATCATCGTTATGACACACCGTTCGCACGCGTAATTGCTGATTTATACATCCGATCGGAATTTCTTATGCCAATGTGAGAATAAATTCATACATGGGGACGCTGTGCAAATCCCATAAAACATACAAACAAAGAAAAAGGAAGACGTTTTCTATTAAAGTTTGAAAGAAAGTCTGACAGAAAATGAAAGGATTATGTAACAAAATTGGCAAATCGAAAAGTGATTTTAAAAGAAAGCTGAAAACTCATACAAAATTCGTGAAATCTAAATCTATGAAAACAAAGAAAACAACAAATGGTTGTTTTACGACAAGCTTCTGGTAATCGACTTTTATAAACTTTCAAGTCCTCGCCCTACTACACGTAATGAAAACATTTAGTGAAACTTGAAATATGAAACTTCAAACTGATCGAAAATCGCTCAGAAAAATTTAAAGAATCTCAAATGTGGAACGGAGTAATCAAACGAAATGATAGAATACAATAATTGTTAGCTTAAATACTTTAGAATTTGTTTTAATTTTGAAGATATTTTTTTCAGTGAAAGCTGCATGACAAATCATTGAAAAAATTGTATACTGTAGCGAAAAAATCTATTTAAACACAACTTTTTTTGAAAGCAGAAGAAAGAAAGAACAAGAACGCAAAAGTTTTTTTCGTTTGCAAAGTCGGAAACCAGAATTTTTAGAAATTCACAAAAATTAGCTCGAATTTTCGATTTTTTGAATGACATTAAATGAAGAGTTTCGGGTTTATGAAGGGAAACCCATGAAGCATTCGTTTTATTGGAATATATAAAACAAAAAATATCTATTCACTTTTTTACGCATGGTTTTTAAAAATAATCGGTTCTTCTATGACAAATGTCTGTTGCTCAATTTTTCAAAGTTTGCAATAAGGAACAAAATAATACTACGAGACTTATTGAAATTCGGTGAAACGTGGAATGGGCGGAATTAGCCTAAAAAAATTTACAATATCTCACAAAGAAAACGAAAGAAACGATTAAAAACCTTAAAAATTTTTATTATGGAACCCATGAAACATTTGTTTTATGTATAGATAGAAGAGAACATGTATAGTTAGAAGACAACAAAGAAAATATCCTTTTTAACAATTTTCTGCATGAAGGTTTTAAAAAATTGGTTATTCTATGACGAATTTCTGTAGATCGGTTTTTTAAAATTTACTTCAAGAAACAAGGAGATATTCCCCATTATATTCCAATTCGGTCAAACGTGGAATTTGAAACTTTTGACTGAATAAAATAATACAAAAAAATGTAATGAAACTGAAAAATCTACTGAAACTCAACTTTGATTGGAAGTAAAGAAAAAAGGAAAAACAGTCTGTATCAAATTCATAAAATCGGAAAACAGGTTTTCAAAAAATTCTCAACGATTCGCTCGTATTTTTGATTTTTGTTTTTAATGATATTACATGGAGTTTAGGGCTCTTATAAAGGGGAACAAACGAAGCATTCGTTTTATTTAAATCTATGAAAACAATAAAAATAATCTTTTCAAAATTTGTATAGATGAAGGTTTAAAAACGGTTTTTTAAATTGGTTGTTTTATGACAAATGTCTGTTGATCGATTTTTTTATTTACAAAACGTTGTAGCAAGGAATTCCAGGTTTTATTGAAATTCGGTGAAACATGAAATTCGAAACTTGAGCTAAGTGAAAAACGACCAGAAAAATTTATAAAATCTCAAATTGGGACGTAGATTAAAAGAAAGGTTAGGACTAAATAATTTAATGCAAAAAAAACAGTTGTACAGAAACTGATGAAACTCAGCTTTGATTGAAAGCAAAAAAGTAAGAACAAAATAACAAGAGTCCGTACACACTACACGTTTTGTAAAAATTGGGTGAAACGGGGAATTTGAAACTTTGAACTAATTGAAAAATGCCCACAAAAAAATAGTGAATCTAAAATGTAAAACGGGGTAATTGAAAGAAATGATAATTTTAAGCTCGAAAAAAATCGCAAAGAAAACAGAATTTTTATTTTAAAAAATCACAAAAAATTGCTCGAATTTTTTTTGTTACATTTACAACAAGTAACCGAAAGTATTCCACGTTTTATTGAAATTCGGTGAACCGTGGAATATAAAACTTTGAATGAAACACGCCCAGAATATTTTACAATATCTCAAAGGTGGGACAAATAATTTGAAAGAAACAATATGAATTGGTATTTTTATGTTTAAAATGTTAAAGAATGATTTCTTCATTTGAAACCCACATGACAACATTTTTTTTCAGAAATTTAATTATTGAAACTCTATCAACGTTTTCAACAGTTTCATGAAAAGAAAGAAAGCTGCATGACAAATCCTTGAAAAAAATCAAGCGAGAAAATCTATTGAAAGAAAACTTTAATTGGAAGCAGAAGAAAGAAAGAACAAATTCGCTCAAGTCGGCAAACTGGGATTTTTCGATTCTCAAAAATTCTCTAATTTCGCTTCTTTTGAATGACATTAATTGGAGTGTGTGGGGTTTATGAAGGGGAACTCGTGAAACATTTGTTTTATTTCAATATATAAAAACAAAGAAAACATATGTCCGGACAATTTTAAGGCATGCATAAAGCTTTTTTTTTTCAAATTTTGAAAAGCGTAAGGAGGAAGAGGCACTACTCGTCTTGGAAAAATTTGGTTAAATGCGGACCATGAAACTTTGAGCTGAATGAAGCACGCTTTGCGATTTTTACGAAATCTCTAACGTGGGACGAAGAAATTGAAAAACAAAACGACGAAACATTTTTTTCTGCTTAAACATTTATTTAGTTTTGATTTACGTTATGATTGTCCAAAAATCTTATTTTCTGTGAAAAGATGTATAAAATATGATATCCTAAGACTCTATCAACTTGATTTAAAGTTTCTCGAAACACTCGAGTGCGTGCTCTTTTAAAAAGCCATCGAGTGAAGAAGTTGGCGTTTTCGCGAAACTCCAATTGAACTGCGTGCGAGTCTGGGCGGATTTTGCAAATTGCCTCCTGCAGAAATAATTTTAGCCCAAGGAGTCCACGCACGAAGAGGTGGGTGGGTGGGAAAAAGGTCGAAATTCGAAATTTTCAAGTGCACTTTCTAGGAACCAGGTTGCTCATTGGAAGAATGCAGTTATAACTCCATTTCGGCCAAAAAAGTGTTTTCTATTTTTCAAAACAATTTTTCTCGAGAACGTCAACCAATGAACCTTCTAAATTATTGAATTCATTAAAACATTGGGACACCGTGAAAATTTCCGCGAAAAATATTCAACATTTTTCTAGGTGTTTTTGAATTTTTAAATGTTTGATTTTCAAATCAAATTTTACAAACAACCTAGCGAAAATGGTTACTCATGAAAAGCAATATAAAGTTTGTCGAAACATTCGATTCGCCTTAAAACCAAAAAAACACAAGTTTATATAGTAAATCAATTTTGAATACATTTTATTTGTTTAAAATATTTTTGATTATTCATTTAGAGCAGTTTGTTCAGTAAAAAAAAACATACCTTCTTGAACACTCTGTATCACTAAAAATAAACCTTATGGATCCCGAATAATATTTTGGTAAAACATTTAGGTAACCACAAAATATTTAGTTTACGCAAATTCTTTAAAAACTAAATTATTATTTTATTAATAAAAACAAAATTTCAGGAACAAAAACAATGTTAATTGTTGTTGCTTCTGAATATTATTTTTTTGCGTAATGCCTTTGCACTGTTATCGTTTTGAAAAACAACGTATTCATTTGCATATGTAAAATGATTATTTAATAAAAAAAAGTTGTTTACGCTTTTCTTTATATTTTTTTACGGTAAATTTCATAAACAGGGTAATGTAAATTGAAACACTTTTTACACCGCATAAATGAATATATCTTGAAAGTCATGGCCTTTTTTCACCTACGCAGTCGGGCATAGCAGTGGCCAGTGGCTTACCCCATTAAAGTTGGTCTTAGCTATAGTCTGTTTCCAAGGAAAGGTCTTCGATTTTCGGGCAATCTTGAAAAATGGCTGGTATTTAACCAAAAAGGATTTGAAACATTGAAGTGAACAGAGATATATTAAGCGAAATAGCACTCTAAAAGAGGAGTGCGCAGACCGTTAGATCAGATCGTTGCGGGACCAAAGGTCCCGCAACGATCTGATCTAGTCCTTTAAAAATTGGGAAACCTAGTCCTTTAAAAATTGGGAAAATCCTTGCCCATTCGCTGGAAATGGAGTTAACATTTGTAAAACAATGAGTTAATTTTATCCACTTTTTGAAAAAAAATGGTTTTAAACCACCTTGTTTTTTTTTTTGTAGGGTTTATTTAGGTTGCACAACATTCGATTTTTTAGAAAAAGATTTAGAAGTGAATGTTGTTTCAGTTTTTTTCTTTCTGTAAAAAATGGTCTTTCTAAAAAAAAAAACACTGCTTCTCCGAATCACAGACAAATATCCAAAATATATAAACTAAATCAACATTGATTGCGTTTTTTTAAATGTTTTTCTTTCACATTTTAGCGCAGTGCCACCATTTAAAAAAAAATTACCACATTTTTCTTACACGTATAGAAAAGCAACCATACTTGGCTTTGTTTATCACGATTAACGTTTTAGTGAAACAATGAGGTAACCACAAAATTGTCAGTTTGTACAATGAAACTTTTTGCAGTCGGATAAGATTGTTTGAAAATAAAACGTTATTTCCGAAATAAAAATAAAAATCAGTAAGATTTAAAATGCCATTTATTGTTGACACCGATTCAACTTAGTTTTCGTCTTGCTTTTTGTTCTAAAAAAATTCATTTAAAGTGCTTTCAAATTCATTTTCGACAACAAAAACTTAAAAAAAAAACCAATTTTTTTTTCTTTTTCAGGTTTTTCATAGTTTTGCGCAAGTTAGCCAATAAGGTAATTTTTTCCAAACCGGTATAGTGCGTTTCCAAAAAAAGAGTCAAGGAATAAGGGATTTTCCTAAAGGATACAATTGGTCCCGCCGCGATTGCTTTATTGTCTGCGCACTCCTCTTTTACAGTACTATTTTGCTTATTAAATTTCTTTTCACTTCAATATTTCAAACTGGCATTGGTAATGTCGTTGAAATGTCGCCGATTATTTGTAAAAATGGACTATAAAGGGTCTTAATACATTTAAGAACGCAAAAATGAATGTATCTTGCAAGTGAAGATTTTTTTTTACGACGAGGTGCCGAAGTGAACTGGATCACCCCTTGAAGTTAGTCTTTGGTATTTTTGTCAAACAGCGAATAAAAGTATTTTATCAATAAAAACATCTTGGTTTTTTTTTATAGTATCAAAATCTTTTTGAAATGAGTTTTTGGTTGTAGAATATTTGATTTTTTAGAGTTTGATCTGAAATCGAAAGTTATTTAAGTATTTATTTATGTAAAAAAACACTGCTTGGACAAAATAAACGCGGCAGCTATTTTTGCATAAGCTCTCCCACTCGAAACACAATCTACTCCCTCAATGTGGGAAAGCTGCAACTCGAAGAAAAAAAAACAAACAAAACTGTCAACAAGACGCCGGAAGCAATCGCAACCGATAGAAGCGCCTTGTTTTCGTCGGGTTGCGCGAAAGTCGAAGGGAAATTTGTTTTGTCGCCGTTGGGTGAAAGTGGCCTCCTGCCACGGAATCCCTTTTCTTCGCGTTTTTGGGGAAAAAAAATTAAAATTGGGCAAAATTGGGAAAGATTGGGCAAGGGTCGGGCAAAAAAAGTTTAGTGTTGGATTAGTTGCTAAATTATTAATTCTTCCCTAGCAAGCTTGGTTTTTGGTTAATATCGTTATTATTTATTTCACCGAACTAACAATAAGCTTTAGTAATATTCTTTACTAAGTTAACCGCAATTAAAATTATTAACCTCAATTACATTACATAATGGCACACAATTGGTTATGGACCCAATTTAATCCGAAAATAAGGTTAGCCCATGTGTTTTTGTTTTTAAATCCAACTGCGAAATATTCTGCGATGACCGAATATATCATAATCTTTGTTGACTCGGGTACACCGAGAAACCAAAAAGATTTTCTCTTTTGTGATATGATTGAAACATGGAAATGTCAAAAGGGCTAATTTACAAAAATTTAGAAAAGGAATTCCATTCATTTCTGTGTAACTTTTTTAGAATAAATTAATGCCTAGTAAAATACAGCGTTTTTTTTGCTTTTCAAAAATTTACTAACAAGAATAAATGACGGAACCGCACGTTATTTGGCACCCCGTTAAAGGTTATTACATGTGGGGTTTGTTTATTTTCGGTGGAAATTGTTGGAACAAATTTCTGAATTTCTGAATACAAAGTGAATTTGAATGGGTTTTTTTTTTTACAACGGAAACCCTTTTTATTTATTTTTTATTTCAATGTTCCGCCAAGCACTGAAAGCTGTTCATGACCAACCATGGCGAAATCGCGGGCAAAATCCCGACCCGGGCCGAAAAAAATTTGGAAACGGGCCGGCCCTGGCCAGCCCGAAAATTTTTTTTCGATTTTTTCTTTGAAATAAGGCATAAATGTTTGGCCGGGCTGGGGCCGGGCCGTGCCGTGAAAATTTTGGTAGCGGGCCGGCCCGGCCCGGTCCGCAGCCGTGGTTGTTCATGACTGAAAAACATTGATTCATCAACGCTGCAGTAAATTTAATTATTAAATTGATATCTACATAAAGGATTGAGATAAAAACTTGCAATGATAAACAACATTTGAGGATTTCTCAGAAGCCCAAATTACTTTACCAGTTAAAAAAAAAAACCTTGCGCAGTTTCACAACAAAAAATCAAAAAGGCAGGAATTACGAATGCGAGATCAAAAATTGAGAATTCCTCAAGGAAGTTGTTTATGTTGAGCATTATTAGTCTCTCGTCGGCTGATGAAAAACCAAAGCATCGGAAAAAAACATACTTCCTTAGGAGGAATTTGGAAATACTAACTGATTTAGTAGTTTAATGAAAGAGAGAGAGAGAGAAAGAAATAGGGAGAGATAGTGAGAGAGAGAGAGAGAGAGAGAGAACGTTGTCAAAAAAAGCTGTTTTTCCTCACTACACATAACAAATTTTGGTGTAGGAAAACGAAATAATTCTCAGCAGGAAGGACAAGTTTACCGCGATTTATCTTGTTTTCTCGAAAAAGTAGATATAGAGAGAGCTTCATCCTTTAAAAAAAAGTCACTTCAAGATTTATAAGAGAACCACTAGCTGAAAAAATTGGTTTAAAAATGAAATAAATGAAAGTTTTAATTGAAGTCTGGCCAAAAAAAATGTTCAGCTTCGTTTTATATATTTCGGTTGAATGTTTCGAACAAATAAAATAATGGAGACAAATGTTTTTCCTTGGTAACTGATCTTGACGAATTAGTTATTACATAGTTCAAAACAAAATAATTTTGCGGCTTTTAGCAGTTTGAATAGAGTTTTTTTGCAAATTGAGCAGTACAAGTGTTTTATACAAAGTTGAATTTTAAAAAAAAAAGCCAACATGCATCGTAATTTTGTTATCATTTTAATTTTCTAATGCTTTTATGTTATGAATTTTATGAAAATTTATGAGACATGTATGAAAAACAGGCGGCCTAAAAAATTTGAAGGCAGACCATTAATGTTGCCAAAAAAGACCCTTGTACAAAAGTGTTGCTAGTCCCTTTTTACGTCAGCGAAGACTTAAAAACCAGTAAAAATAGTTTTTCACCTCACTTGACTGTTTTGACTCCAATGTAAAAAAATCTAGGAATGAATTTACTAATCCTCCCATTGTTTTTAATTCGCATAAACGACATTTACAATATGAAAATAGGAAGATGGCTTTAAACATCAACATTTTAAAGGCGAAGTAATGTTTTGGATCCCAACAGAAAAGATTTTCTTCATATAGAAAACCGATGAAAAATTAGTTTTTCCTCACTCGAATGTTTTTTTCATTCTTTCAGTAAAATTCGTCGTTTTCAGAAAACAATTATTCATTGTAGTTCGTAGTATTCCGAATAGCCAAATTAAAAAAAAATCGATCCTCGGTTTGTTTGCAAAGTTGTAGACCTTTTAATTTTTTACTTAAGAAGAGCTTTACTTAAGAAGATCAAAAGTGTAAAAAAGTATGACAAATAAGAAAAAATGGTGGCACTTTTCAGCACTTTTTCGAATATCGTCAAAAAAGTGAAAAAATCACTTTTTCAAAATGGTTTTTGACGTATCGGTACTTCAAACGCAATGTTTTTGAAAACCATCAATTATACTATTATATTGTGAAAACCATCAATTATGAAATTAGTAAACGTAAAATTTTCTACAACTTTTAAATTGAAAGTTTTTCAGTAGGATGACGTTTAAGTGAGATACAGCGGTTACCAAAATGCCATGTTTTTCTTGATGTGCGAAAATTTTTTGTGATTTTTATTTTTGTTTTCTATTTTATATGTGGAAATTCTATATTCTGCCGATGGAAAAAGCAAATTGAACTCGAAAATCTAGCCGCGTGGTTGCGGCGGACGTGATCTCGTCGACCGTGCATAATGCGCTGTGGAAGAGGCACTTTCTAAATTACGAGGGGCGGATGAAGGTGACGGGCGCATGCATTATTCATCCCAGCAGCGGGAACGAAGCAACAAATGGGGAGGTGCCCAGACGGGCGAACTCTTCTGCAGAAAAGGGCGCAAAGTTGCAAAAAATACAGATTTTATGGAACTTTTTCTGTTTTTTTGGGCACTCTTTGAAAAAAACAATTATCGAAATATTTTACAGAAGAATATGTTCGTAGCCACCCATGGAATTTTAAAGTTTCGCTGTTTTGCGTACAATATTTCGGATCAAACGACGATTTTTCAATGTCTTACAGATTCATTTTTTTGTTTTGTAACTTAGGTTGGTTAAAATCCATGGATTTGTGAAACATGACAATACAAACCTTAGAAAAGCTGAAGGGTAATTAAAAAATGTCGTTGGACTCAAAATACAGTACGCATTTCAAGAAAAAAAAGTGGAATGAAAAAAAAGTGGAGTCAACACTAATCCACAATTTCGTTTCAAGAACCATTCGTGAATTTATTGAAGCATTAATATAAACTTCGATATAAAATAAACTATTTTGGAAAAAAGTTCAGCAAATAATTTCAATTACTTATTAATGAAAAAAACCACCACCACATTATATTTTATAAAGTTATTTTTTGCTCAGTATTTCTAAATGGGTAGTTTTGTTTTGTCAGCCTAATTGGTTTTTTTTTCGGTTGAATCTGACAAAGTGCGAACTTTTCCGCAGTGAGTGCACAGTTGCAAAAGTTACAGATTTTATGGAACTTTTTCTGTTTTTTCGGGCACTCTTTAAAAAAACGATTATCGAAATATTTTACAGAAGAATATGGTCGTAGCCACCCAAGGAAATTCAAAATTTCGCTGTCTTGCGTACAAATTTCGGATCAAACGGCGATTTTTCAATATCTTACATATTCATTTTTTTGTTTTGTAACTTAGGTTGTAACTTAAAAGCCATTAATTTGTTAAACATGTTCAAACAAACGCTATAAAAGCTGTAGGGTAATTCAAAAATGTCGTTGGACTCAAAATACAGTACGCATTTCAAGAAAAAAAAAGGAATGCGGTTAAAAAAAGGGTTGCAAAAAATGTGTTTCTTTCATGTAGAAGTGCAGAAAAAAAATTGTGAAACGATATAATTTCAAATGTAAATCACTTATCAGTACTGAAATGTTCGTTTTTTTTACGAAAACATATTGACGGCTAATCCACAATTTCGTTTCAAGAACCATTCGTGAACTTATTGAAGCGTTAATACAAACTTCGAAATAAAAAATAAATAAATTTTAAAAAATCTTGAAGTTCATCAAATAGTTTCAATTACTTATAGTCCATTTCCAATAAAGAAATGGCGACTTTCCACTGACCTTGATTTTCACTCGTATTTAACCAGTGACGCTTTGAAACATTGAAGTGAATCGAACTTTAACAAGCGAAACAGCACAGTAAAATTGGAGTGCGCAGACAATTAAGAAATCGCGGCGGGACCAATTAAAAATTAATGAAAAAACCGTCATAAAATTGTGTTGTTCAAAATTAATTTTTGCTTAGCATTTCTAAATAATTAGTTTTAAGGAGGCATGTGTAGCTTGTTTTTGGTATTCTTTCGGTTCTCTGAAGTGTTTGTGTTTTTATTGTTTTAAAACAGCAAACTCTAAAAAATAACCGTTAGGGTGTTCATACGTTGTCCGAATCCAACCACTACTTTCTATGCGTTTTTACATTTTGGTCGATTATGTGTGATACAGACGCGTAGCACTCATTATCGTTATATTTTTCGATGATTTGGCTTTTTGCTTTGTTTTAAGAAGGAATATAGAAAATTCCATCCTTGCCGTTGCTCGCAAATTAATTTTAAACATACAAGTTTATACAAAATTGGTGATTATTCGCGCTCTATTGCCAAATACCGTATCCAGGGCCTTTTTGAAAACGGCTATTTAATTCAGTATTTTATTATTTCTGAGATAATTTTGGTACAAAAAATACGAGAAAAAAAATGAAAACCCAATTTAAAACATATATACATGTAAATTCTCTTAAACAGATGGATTCCGCATTCAGGCAGAAAGTATGTCCGTTGTTTAGCAGAGCTTGTGCCCGGTCACACAGACCCCGCCCAACCACGGCGACATTGCAAAAAATCGGGTTCAAATTCGGGCATTCAAAGCGGAATATCTCGCTTCGTTTTGGATGAAATTTCAAACTTTAAAAAGGAAAAGTTTAAGTTAAGGACTTATCTTGCGTCATATCGAAATTAAAAATCCAAAAATTTCATTATAAAATTTGGTCTGCGGTCCCTGCATGAATACAAAATAGTAAAACATTACATTCACATATAAAGAATACGAGACAAAAGAGAGAGAGAGAGAGAGAGAGAGAAAGAGAGAGAGAGAGAAAGAGAGAGAAAGAAAGACCGACTCCAAGCTGACTGCAGATCCAATTGAGGCACAGGGTGACAAGGAGTAGTCCAACACTGTAATGGGATCAGAAAAGGTAAGACGAAAAGATGAAATATTCGAATGTTGGATTCACAAAACGTCATTTCCGTTTTCCGCTGGAAGCTCGTCGTTGGCTGTTTCCGAAATTGGAATGGCCGCCGAGAAGGTGAGTCCTGGTGTCGAGCCACCGACAAAACAAGCGCCGGTGGACAGCAAATGAGATTTCGGGCAGACGGGTAAAAAGGAAAACACATTTTCTGCCCATTTCTGCAATTTAGACACCGGTGTTTACAAATAAGCAAGCGAATGTTTCAGTCTTTTCTTTTATTTTAGAAAGACACATAAATATATTTCATCTCTCACTTAAAGTTTTAAACTGACCTTGAGAATTACAATTTTTTTAGACAGTGCACTTAATTTTTTTGGCATCTCAAAAAAGTAGAACACTTAGTATCTAGCAATCTATTTCTAAATTATTTTTTGAAACTGGGAAAAGGCTTTAAAATTTTAAATAGGAACTTTGTTTGACCTGAAAGATATTATTTTCAGCGAAGACAAAAGTTTCTCTGAACGTTTTTAGCTAATCAAAATTACAACCACAAAAAAAATACTGTCAAACTTTTTGAACTAATGAAAAATTAACTTCACAGACATAGAAAGCCTTTTTCAAAACAAATTTTTCCTGTTTTTTCTGACAAAAACGACAGACGCATATAAATTGGGGACAACATTTGAAGAAAAAAAAACATAACCTAAAAGCCATTTAAAGTTAAACGATGCGGAAAAAAATGAAGAAAAAAATAAGTTCAAAAAAAAACATTTGGAGACAATGTTTTTA
The DNA here is from genome assembly GCA_964057215.1 of Oscheius myriophilus. Taxonomy (NCBI): domain Eukaryota; kingdom Metazoa; phylum Nematoda; class Chromadorea; order Rhabditida; family Rhabditidae; genus Oscheius; species Oscheius myriophilus. The sequence goes on from OZ059903.1 coordinate 22,881,788, forward strand.
AAAAACAATAATCTTTTTTGGAGAAGAAACAAAAAGTGCGAACGATTTTAGTTCAATTTTATCAGTTTAAAATGGTAAAAACGTGAAAAAACTTCCAATAAGGGACCGAAAATTGTAATTCGAAACAGCGCGATTAAAATAAAAAGGGAAAATTAATTTTTGTTATTAATTAAGAAAATGTAATTTTAAAAAAAAGAAAAACTTTTTTTTGCAAATTTAGTTTAATTTTCTGTCTACTAAAATTGTCTGTAAATCGCCGTTCTAATACAATAAAGATCGATTTAAAAAAATTGAAACTTTCTGATTCCTAATAGTAAGGTTTTTTTTATTAAAAAAATGTTTTTTAAAGAACCTAATTAAAAACAATTACATGACCAAAATATTTTTTATTAAAAATGTTTTTTGTGTAGCCAAGGCCGGTGCCTTATTCTATTAGTGGAAACTTTGTTAATTTAATGGAAATTTAATGGAAACTTCTAATTTAAACAAATGAAAAACTTTTTTATGTAAAAAATTTTAAAAAATAATTTAATTAACAAAAAAAAGTAGTGTTTATCTTTTTGCTTGTTAATGCTATTCTGAAATATGAACATACCAATTTTATCGGTTTATAAGTTGAAAAGTTCAAAAAAAAACCAAGAAAAAAAACGCAAAAGTGTACCAGAGCAGACCAAACATTGAAATTCTGAAAGAGAGACCAAATGTGCGGAAGGTCGCGCTGCACGCAATGTCAACTAAATCTGAGAAAACGGAGACGCCTGGGTGCGATTCTTTGAAATTCGACACTCCCGTCGAGAGCATTGAAAACGTGACGGAGACAATGCAAAAAGCAGAATGTGGTCTCTGGTTTAACAAAAAATTCAAATTTCATGTGATCTGAGTATAAGTGAACTCTTTCAGATTACTTTTGAAAAATAAAACAGTTACCGAAATATGGAAAAAGTGAACATGTATTTTGATGTCCCAATACCAACTAGGAAAATTCGGTTTTAAAAGGATTTCGTGAAACACAAAAAACACTTTGATACAATTTTTTTTAAAAGAAAATCTGTTTTTGTAGGGAAAAACAATTGTTACCATTGTTGCCTTTTTAGGTGCGCCACACGGGGGCCAGAAAAAAAGACCTCACAGAAAAAATTGTCACTTTCATTGTTTGACACCTAATTTGCAAATGGAACTACACATCAAAATCGACAACTCAAAAAAATTTATTTAGGGAGTTAAAAAAATAAATAAACAAAAACACAAATCTGATTTTGATTAAAATAGAAATTATAATTTAAGTTGCTTTAAAAACAATTTTCAATCGAGGAATTGTAATTAAATAATGTTTTTTCTAGTCTCCCTAACTATAAGTTTTTAAAAAATTAAAACTCACTGAGTTCAAAAAACAGAAAACTGAAATTGATTTATTAGAAAAATTTTATGTTTTAAGGTTTTCGAAATTTAAAAAACTAGACAGTTGGAACAAGTATGACCAATTGGGAGCTTTGCAAAACTCAATAAAATGTGATTTTTATGAAACACAGATGTGATTTTTTAAAGAATCTCAGTGTAGTAATAATGCAATCTGTTTGTTTGTTCGTTTTTTAATTCAAAAGTATATGAAAATCAGTGAAAAAATTAGGTGTTTCACAAAAAAGGAAAATTCGTAAATTTGAAAACAAATTGTTCAAAATATTTAAGGAACATGTTATATAAATTTTCTCTTGGGTTTTTTTTTTACAATTTTGGCGACGTGATGATAAGTGTCAAGTTTGCAGCGAAATCTAAGTGAGCGAGACGTGAGATTAGCATATAATTTTAGTTATATAAACTTTTTTTTACTGAAATTCTCGTTCTCCTATTTTTTTTAAAAAGGTTTTGTGTTTTCTTAAAAACTTGGAAATGTTGATGAAAAATACTTTTGTTCCCAAATTTTAAAAGACTGTTTCATAACATGCATCATTTTACAAGAAATTCGATTTCGTCGTTTGATCTACGATTTGCAGTGTTTTCTACAAAAAAACCAATTTCACAAATTGAGAATTTTTTTTGACTAGTCACCCTAAGTTTTTAAAATGTAAAAATAAAACCCAATCATTAAAGAAAACTAAACGTTTGGAACAAAAAAGCATTTAGGGGCGCTATTAAGAGCTTTAAAAATTTTCAAAAACAAGTGATCTTTATGAAACACTAATTTGAATTAAATAGTTACCTCAGTGTATTAATTGTGCAATACAAACCGTTTTTTGTTTTCGCGTTAAACCAAACATAAAAAATATTCCATTGCAGAATGCTATGTTCGACAAAAAGGGAAATTTTATTAAATTGTTTGTTTAGGAAAAAATGTTAATGAGCATTACAAAAGAATTTGTGTCTTGAATGTTTTAATTATCTCAGTGTAGTAAATGAGCATTTTTTTTTTGAAAACGAGAAGGAAACTGCCCACTTTTTCTGAATATTTTCATAAGGAAAAGATGAGACATGTTATTCTTACACATCCCAATCGCCAACTAAAAATGTATATATTTATTAAGTTCAAAAAATATCAGAGAACTGACATTGATTTGTTTGGAAACTACTATTTTTGAAAAACATCGAAATTAAAAAAAAACTAGACAGTTGGAACTAGGAACAACCGGCGAAACTTCTTCAATTTAGAGGTTTGAAAAATTTAATGAAAAGTTTTTTCATATAACACAGATGTGAGTTTTTTTTTTAAAGAATCCCAATGTAGTAATAACGCAATCTGTTTGTTTGTTTGTTTTTTAAAATCAAAATAACATAAAAATCCAGTGGAAAAATTAGCTGTTCGACAAAACGGGAAAATTTGTTAATTTTTTCAAGTTGTTATTGGACATTAAGTTTTCGCCAATTTTACTTCTTGGCCGATTCGCAAATGTAACCCTGACGCAGTATTGCGTACGTATCCTAAAACACAGGTTTTTCGTACGCAAATTCGCGTCTGGTGTCCTTTGCAGAGCTAATAGCGATATTGGGCTTAGTAGCATTGGCGACGACTATATTATTAAAATTTTCTGGTCATTCATTATTTAAAATGATTAAAAGATTTCGGCTGCATGATGCCTAGTGTCGGAATTTTTGCGAAAGCTGAGCATAAAAAGTTGTTTTTAATAAACTAAATTATTATTATGTTTCATTACATGCATTTATTGACAAGATAGTCGATTACTCGCTTCCTATACCATTTTCAGCGAAAACAACCAATTTCAGACAGCAAATTCCCACCTCTCGGTTTCGATGGTTTCCGTCTTTGAAGCCCTGTTTGCAAGCTGTTGGTAATACATAGCCGCAACTACAAATAGATTTGTGGTCTTCGGGCTAACAAGGGGCAGCCCCTAAAGTAACGAAGGTAGCCAAAGAACGATTGTGGGCAAAGAATCGGACCAAAACAAGGGAAATTGAGGGAGATGAAAGTTGGGTTCACTTGTTTTCGGGCACGACAAACCCGAGTGACAAGCGGGAAATGAAAGAGTTTGAAATTAAATGAGGCAGAGGTTAGTCACGGGCGGGGCAATAACAATTAAATGTTGCAGCGGAGGGACTCATTTAGAGTACTTGTCAATCGCAAATCGATTTTCAATGTAGAATTAGGTAATTGTGCAGTTTCAGTCCAATTTTGGTGGCAAAATGTAGATAATTTCATGTTTTTCAAAGTCAAGTCAATGTTTTGCAAAAGTTTGAAGGTAGAATTTGAAACAAGAAAATGTTATATACACGTGGTACGTTGTGAACCAGTGAAACTAAGTTGTGTATAAATTGTATTGTGCGAACATTTTCGCACAATTCGTAAAAACTTCAAAAAACGAATTATAATTACAAATTACTTTTATGGGCAAACTGCTACAAAAAAACGTTTTGCAATTGTTTTCTTTTTTCCTTTTTTAAAAACTAAATTGACAAAAACCACTCGTTAAAAGAATTTAAAAAAATAATTCAGATTATTATATTTGAACATATGTGCAGTTTGGTAGGAGGCATTAAATTTCAACTGCAAACTTTTTCATCTAAATATTTTTTGCGTTGAAAAGCGAAAAAAAAGCTTTTCGATTTGAATTTTTTTCACTTTTAAAGCTGAAATTAATCGTCCATTGCGGATACGTTTGTACTTGTCACTATCATTGAAAGCTGTTTTATTTTTAATACTCTTTTTTAAATTTTTTAAAGACGTAATCAAGAAACGAAATTTGTGTTAATTATTTTTCAAAACTTAAAGAAAAGAAACTACTAAATTTTTCTGAATTTTTACATAAGTAAAAGATAAAACAATTGGGCAGTTTCAGTCCTAATTGGGGTGGCAAAAAGATTTTTTTTGTATTAAAAATACATTTTTGTGTGTGTAATTGAGAAAAAAAAACATGCTGCAGAAAACGTGTTGCAAAAAATTAAATCGCTTTAAAAAGCTAAAAAAAACAATTGTCTGTTTTTTCGTTTTTTTTCACTTTTTCGCTATTCAAAGCCAAAATTGATCATCTATTTCTTTTACGTTTTGTACTTGTGATTTTCTAAGAAAAAATGTGCTGTTTTTATTAATCTTTTTTTAAATTTTGTAAAACTTTTTATTAAGAAACGACTTTGTGTCTTGTTTAAAAAAAAAGGGAAATTGGTTTCAAAAAAGAGAAATTAAAATATATTTCCAACTAAACGTTGTTGACTTTTCTGCAATCTTGATTATTTTTTATCATAAGTTTGAATGTTTTATAAAAGTTTGAATGTTAAATGTTAGTAAAGTAAATGTTAAACCTTCAAGTGACAATCTTCTAATTTGAGAAACAAAAGTTTTCGCACAATTTGTAAAAACTATTAAAATTGATATAAAAAATTGCGACAATATTCACTGTGATATTTAATAATTTACACTTTAGTGGAAAAAAACGTGCTGAATCCTAATCTTTTTTTAGTAAAAAAAAAGAGAGAAATAGAAATCGGGTGGAATGTTTTTATTAGTTTTACTTGTTATTATTAATTGCGGAAATCTACTTCGGCCACATTGGCTGCGTACACTGCCTGAGTATCCTATATTGCACGCTTTACTCGGAACAACATCGAAATATTGGCACGTTGGTCCGAAGTATTTTTGGTACGATATAAAGAAAACTCTATAAATAAAACGCTATTAAGAAAACTAACTGCAAACTTATTCTTAATGTTTACATAAGGAAAAGATAAAACATTAAAGCGTAAAAGTTGAAACGAAAGGACGTAATTAGCGAAATGCACCCAGACGGGAATGCATTTGGAGTGTTTTCCCGCTAGAGACAGCATATCAAGGACTACGTGAAACAATACACCAATGCAAATACCAATACGGAAAATATTGTAAGAATTAGAAGGATTTTCTGTTGATTTTGTTCGAGAAAATAACGTAAAACATATTTAGCATGCTCTTGAAACATGATTCCTTGAAAAAAAATAGTCTTTTATTTTGCACATTATAGTTTTTTCCTTCTGTTTAAACGAACATATGAACATTAGTTTATGTCAAAAATTACATTGTTAAAACGTGCTAAATTTTAATGTCGTTTGTTGCAACTCAAATCAAACTTTTGGGTAGCACAAAAAACCTTTCAACAAAAAAACATGTTTTGAAAAGAAAATAATTTTTTTAAAAATAGAAATTAGGAAGGCGGGTCATATTCAATTTTAATTTTTATGTAATTTACACTTTTTTGGATTCGGTTAAGTACTGAAACTTAAAAAATTGTTTTCGAGATATTGAGATTCCTGGGCGAAAACACAAAAAAAGTATCGCATATCATTATCCCTAGAAATAGTGTTTTTTTTAAATCAAAAATTATCATTATCCCTAGAAATAGTGTTTTTTTTTGTTTGCAAAAAAATTATTTTCCCTCACGTTGAGTGGTTAAAAAATGGTCAAAACTGTGGCTAAAGAAATGTTTTGGGAATGAGCCGTGGTTTCTACAGGAATAAAATATAACTGCAGTTTTCTTTCAACCAAAATACCATAGCGTTGAGGTGAGCTTTTTAAAAAAAAAATCCAAGAAAAAATTCGACTAGCAAAAATATAAAAAAAAAATATCATAATTCAACGTTTCGTGGGAACGCACACAACAAAAACAAAAAAAACTGTATTTTCTGCTTCAAAACTCTTCCTGCCACCTCCAGACAAAGTGAAATTGGAAAAAAATGATGTCGGGGCGCAAACAACGAAATTCACAGGGTTGGACTCGAGAATTTCAGAAAACACGGCTAAGAATAGCGAAAACAAAGGTGGATTTTGCAGAATTACACGGAAAACAATGGTTGCAGAGAAGGATGGACAAGGAGTGGCTTTTATCCAAATGAACAGTGGGATTGCAGAAATTCTGTAATTGAAATTAGAAAGAAAATGTTAAATTCAGAGAATTTCATGAAATTTTTTCATGAAATTTCGGGCATTGAATTTGAAAGCAAAATTTTAATTTAATGAATTTTTTTTTTTACAATAAGTACCTGTGAATCGTTAACAACCAAAATTATTGGTTTCTTTGCAAAGTATACATTTTTTAACACTGCATATCATTTTAACTCTTAAATTCTTTTAAAACATTAGAAAAACTTTTTTGAAAATGTTTAAGTTATAAAGAGATATTATTTCTTACCCAAACGTCATTTGCCTGTTTTAAAAAAGACATATCATTTTTTGTAACAAAATAAATCGCGATTCAAATAGTTTTTCTCATTGTTTTAAAAAAGAATTTTATTCAAGCACAAAAATAGGGAAAATAAAAAACTTTTTCTTTAAGGCATCTAAAAACGTTTTAGCTCAAGAAGACGCACAATTTTAACCTTAAGAATTCAAAACATTACAGAGTGATTTTTCAAAGGATCAACAAACTAACTGAAGGAATTTTCCTAGAAAACGGTTTCTGTTTATGGTGAAACAGGCATTTGGACCTTAAAAAATTTATCTTTTTGTGCTTCTTTAACGATAAATGGAAAATGTTTTATAGAAAACGGTCATGATGAAAATGCTAAATATTCATTTTTATGTTTGTAAAATAAAGTGAAACGTTGGCAATGATGTTGCTTTCTAAGAGTGAAAAATTTGAAACACAAAAAAGATGTTTTTTGGTCGATTATTTTGTTAGATTTCACCAAATTTGAAAATTTTTTCAGCCTCAAAAAAAACGTTTTTACTTGAAGACCATTTTTCCAATAAAAATAGAAATCGGATAAATTAATTAAACTTTAACGGACATTCAAAAAAGGTAAAATGAAAACTTTTGATCTTCAAAAGCCGAACAGCCGTGTGCCATCCGCAGTGTAAGTGCGAGAAAAGAGTCATTTTTCAAAGAAATGGGGTCATCAATTTAATGGGAATGCCGGCTGTTCCGCCGATTATCACAAGAGTCTCTGTTCCATAGGATTTTCTTGTTTTGAAATATGCAAATGTTTCATTCTAGGCACTTAAGCAACATTGAAAAATGACTATCACTGAATTTTCAGCACGCATGTAAAATTTTATACATTAAAAGGTTAAAAAAAATAATACAAGGAAACTTTGTTGCTGAAAATTATGGGGTCACCAATTTCATACGCATGACATTAAAAATAGATATGTCAAAACGCCGAATTTTATGAAAAAAACCACTACTACATTTCGAATTCTCGCTATTTTCTGTTCGGTAAAGACAGAAACAAAAGTTTAATTATTACCCAACTACAAATATTATTAATTGCTTTTGTTGGTTCAACCAAGTATTTTTATCACGGTAAACGCTATTGTATTTCGTCTTCAATTTTACAGAATCCAACCCCGTTTTTCAGCATTCGAAAGTAAAAGTAATTATTAATTGAATGACAACAAAATGTAGCAAAACAAAACACTTTTTGAAAAACAGTATTTTGAAAATTTTAATTCAAGGGGGACAAAAAAAGAACAACAAAAATGTTTTTAACATTGTTTTTACACATAATCTGTTTGCATCCAATAATTCAAATGTTTCAAAAACACAGAAAAAATGGAATGGTCTTAAATATTTTCACAAATGAGTATTCATGGTGAAACGTTCATGCAAAGTCCTTCCTTTTGAAAAAAAAATCCAAAAGATCTGAGTTTTACAACCGTTTTATGCCCACTGTTAAAAAATAAAAATGTACAGAGAAAGAGGCAGGTTGGCTTTAGTTGATTGAAAAACGACAAAAAAATAGTTAATAAATAAAATCATTGCTGAATATTTTTTTTTATTTCTGTAAGTACACCTTAAAGATGCTTCACTATAAAGTAAAAATTCTTCAACAAACGCTACAAATTTTTGGCTTAAACATCTCATATTTGGAACATCGCCCATTTATCGAACACTGTTATTAAAAAACGAAAGGTGCAGAGATAGTGGAAGGTCGACCTAGTGTACTAGCGCATTTTAGAGAGGTACAATGCGATGAATTAGCTGCCGCCGAGACGTTGGCAAACAAATCCGAGTCCGCCGTCGAAAGAGCAGCCGAATGTTTCGCGCCATCGGTATCCGGTTTGGGAATAGGAACAACATTGAATTATAGTCCATTTCCAACTAAAATTTTGCGAATAATCAGCGACCTTGAAATTCACCACTATTTAACTACTCATGATTTGAAACCGTGAAGTGAATATAAATAAAATAAGCGAAAGACCACTGTAAAAGTGGAGTGCGCAGACAATTTAAAATCGCGGCGAGACCAAATGTACCTAGTCCTTTAAGAAATCCCGTTTTCCTTGACTCTTTTTTGGAAACGCACTATAGTAATAATTATCGGCATATGAATGCAACCAGAAGTAAAATTACATATAGTCTATTTCCAACGAAAGGATTTCGGCTTTTCAGTGATTTTGATATCCAACCGTATTTATCCACTCTCGATTTGAAACATTAAAATGAAAATCAGAGATATGAGCGAAAAAGCGCTGTAACAGAGGAGTGCGCAGACGTTTAAGTTATCGCGGCGGGACCAAATGTACCTGTCCTTTAGGAAAATCCTATTTTCCTTGTCTCTTTTTTGGAAACGCACTATATCTACAAACCCGAACATACCAATGTATTAAAAAATTGGGTATGGCCTTTCTCTATAGTTCAGAGAGAAGTTGATAGGGGTCATTCTGGAAGTTTTTCGGTTTATATCAAACCTGTGTTAATGTTCAGCACTGTAATTTTTAAAAAAAAAAGTTAAAAAGGGTTTCTTAAAAAAAATTACGCTACAAAAAGAAAACATTTTACACTTATAAAACAAAGTTGAAAGGTGGATTTTTTTGTGCAAACCTCGGAAAACCCATAAAACGAAAAACATACGTAAAGTTTCAACTTTACTTTTCAGTTTCAACGTTTTCTCTCAATTATAACATTTCACTTTTCAAACTTCACGAAAAGGAAAATTCACGTTGCAATGATTTGACAGAGTTTGAAAAATTACGGCACAATAGCGTAAACCAGGTCAAAAAAGCGTATCCACTTTAAATTATTCAGCATGGGTCGTAGTAAAAAAATTTTACGTTTCGAATTGAAAAAAGAGCTGTAGCTAATTTAATTTTGTAAAAATAACAAAAAAAAACATCAGTGAACAACTGTGAAAATGTAAAAAAAAACACACAAATTCCACACTTCCTTGTGGCCATCCCTAAATACAAAATTTAGGTAATTTTTCACACAAAAAGTTGAATTTTCCGATGAAAACAAACTGGTACATTCGTATCATCGGTAAAATTATAACTAAACAATAAGCCAGAAACGACTGTCATTTATTTTTTCATTTAATGGGACGAGATAATACTGAAAAATATAAGAAAACTTATGAAACTCTCTCCTTCGTTTATAATTTAAGACAAAACAAATAGTGAAAACATTGGAGTACAGACCAATTGGAACTAATATTGTGAACGTGCATCATATTGGCCAAATTTATCGCAGATCTTTTAAAAAATGCGTAGTTTTTGTTGTTTTTTATTGGCTGCAATTTTCTAGGTTCCGTTTTTTTATTCGGAAACACGATGTTCCTAAGCAACAAAATCATGTACCAAAGGTATATTTAAAAAAGGCATTTTCTCGGAGCGTTCTGTAGAACATTATAAACAAGAAATTTGATCTAGAAAACAATTTAATGGCAAGAATTAAAACAAAGGTGCAAAGTTTTATTTTGCACGTTTCTTTTTTAGCGCAAGGCTTTATCAAAGTGCTATATTCTTCGAGAAACCATTTTGGTTGATCCTTCTTCCTAACACCTTGAATTGAGTTAAAAAACAAAAAAAAAGTTCAGAAAGCTTTACAAAAAAGCTTAAGACAAAATGTCTGAGTGTACTGAGTATCCCCCGGACAGATTGAAATTTTTGTCTCCGATTGAGTTTTTATGTTTACTATAGGCTACTTAGGACCCAAATAGTTGAAAAGTTACGTTAAATTTCCACTTAATTTTCACAGCGAAACAGTGGCACATTAACCTCAAATTTCATATCTCCCTTCAACATTGAGCTATCTTGGTGTGCCGAGGCTTATTCAACAGCTAATAGTGTGCAGGTAACATAAAAACTCATGATTTGTTTTGAATCTTCATTTGGATGCATGAAAAAGATCAAAAACACCAAAAAACTGAAAAATATAGGTTTTGTTACCACCACGGTTTCCTGTATTGAGTGCCAGACACAATATTTTACTGGTCGATTCTACATCGAATTCTGAGTTGAATGAAACACTGAAAGTTGAGAAGTTTGAAATCCTACCTTTTCAAAAATTCGATTGAAAAATCGAAAATGGCGTTTTTAGCCGATTTTTACACTCAGATCACTCAAATGACACTCAAAGCATTTCAATGTTTCAGGCACGGTTTATAACAATTTTTACAATTTTATTAAATTGAGTGTTTCTAGGTTTATTTTTTTTTTACGCTGAATTCAAAAATAACACTTAAAATGACGAAATATCAACCACAAACGAATTGAGTTTAAAAACAAAAAAAGTTCAGAAAGCTTTACAAAAAAGCTTAAATCATGCACACTAAACCCTATTTTAAAACAATTTTAATCCCTTTTAATTACATTTTTCTGTCATATAGCTTTCTCAATAAAGAGTTTAAATAGTTTTCTTCGATTTTCATGAACAATGGAACATTATAAAGTAAAAAGTAAAAAAAAAATGAAACAATTTGGACACGAAAAGCTTTATCTTGCCAATTTTACTACCCACAAATGATAATAGTGCAGTATCATTGTTCAGATTATTCACTGAAAACAATATGTTCGAAAAAATTGAATTTTGCTTCAATCAAGAGACATTCCCTTACCAAACATTGCGTGTAGGTGTCATATTTTGTAAAACTTTTCTGAAACTTTTAACTGATGTGGGGAAACCCGCATAGCAATTATTTTTAAATTATTTGTATTTAAATGCAAATCATTAAAGATAAAAATCAAAATTCAAATAGTGACCAAAACTCTAAAAAAAAGTAAATAAAGCGAAGTTTCAATAACGAAAACGTGAGTTTGCAGCAGAATAAAAGTGAAATACGAACTTGTTCGGAAGTGAAACCCCCGGGACGGTTAGTGCAACCGATCTACTCGTTTTGGCGTGGTTTTTGTTCTGATGTGTACGCGAGAGTAATGAATTTAGTCACTTTTTTCCACTGTTTTGAATTTAAAATATTTAAATTATTTTTAATTTTATCTAATTTATCTAATTTTTAAAAATACATTTGGAGCATATTTTATTAATGTTTTTTTCTCTTTATTTGTTTGTCGTTGTTTACACCAAATTAATTAAAAAGTGAAAAGTGTTTTCAAAACGTGCTATTTTTTTGTATGAATAGAAGAAAATTCAAAACTTCACATACACAAAAACACGCTTAAAAACTTTTTTCCTTTGTTTTGTAATAATTGCTCAGCAAAGATCTAACAAAAAATTGCATTATAAAGACTTTTTAAAAGTTTTTCTTTTGTTAAACAATTTAAAAAAAACGTTAAGACAATTAAGTTTTAGAAATATCGCGTTCAATATAAGTGAGCTCATTGTTTTAAGAAAAAGGTTTAATTTTTAGTGAATTGGCGAAACACTGATTCTGGTAACTGCTTATGTTTTATTAACACCTATTAGAAAAATTTTACTGTTAAAACTCTTAAAATCCCTAAAAAAAAACTTTATGAAAACTTTTTTTTTAATTTTAAATTTTTTTAACTTTTCTATCCATCTGAAAATCAGTTTGAATTATTTATTAATTTTCAAGAACCTTTGCTGAAATTTAAAAAATGTAACCCACCCTCTTCTGAAGAAATCCGAGACCCGTCTTTTTGTTCCCATCGCCGTGGTCGATGCCTGGGTGGCTGTCGAAACGCGAGCCGAACGATCCATATCGATTTGCTAAGTGCAAATAACTGAAATCAATAACTTTACATGCCTACTTTGAAATTTACAAAAGTGAGAGTTTCAGAAAATACAACTAAATTGATACGTTTCCCCGTCACCCAACAAGTTCGAAAAAGCGGTGTCCTCAGTTGACCTACAAAGCCATTTTTTTAAACTTTCGATCGCTCATTAGCTCGTTAGATGCGCAGGTTATTGTGCATTTCCGAAAAATAGACAAGTAAAATGCGATTTTCTTAAACTCATAGGTACACTTGGTTCCGCAGCGATCGTGTACTTCTTTTTTACTGTGATCAATGATTCAAATTGGTTAAATACATTTTCGAATAAATAGGGCGACTTTTTATTGGAAATTTACAATACTTAAATTATAGCTGAAACCGATTTGTGAACAATGGAGCTCGTGGGGAAAAACATTTTTGGCTGCAAAATTGACTTGACACCCGGGTTCAATATAAATTAATATGTTTAATGAAAGCACAAAAAGAAAATTTTTGACATTAAAAAAAACGCTTTGAAAAGTAATTTCACTGTGTATCATTAAAACCGTTGAAAAAAATATGCAAATTGGAAAGAAATATAACAACTAGTAAGCAAAGTGCAAAAATATTCAACGGAGCAATAATAGAAAAATGTATAAGAAAAATGAAACACTGCAACAATTTTAGCGTTGGCAAATAAACCGCCACGTTCAAAAATATGCTTTTTTGTCATTGTTTCAGTCAGCTATTTTAAACAGAAAACCTTTGAAATTTTTAAATTCAACTTGACAAAAATAAAAAATTGACGGGCAGTGCATTTTTATAGGTTTTAAAAAAATGTTTTAACGTTTGAAACATTAACAAAAAAACAAGAAGTTAACAAAACTACTAACAGACATTTTGACAAAGATATTCATATTTCAAAAAAATTTGTCAAATTCACCAAAAACGTGTAGTTCTCAAACTAAAAATATGAAAATAACCGAGGGCTTTTTTCTATTCGTAATTTTTTACTTTTCTATTCGAAATTTTTTACTTTTCTATTCGTAATTTTTTAACTGATGCTGACGGGAGAGAGAATCCAATTTGGAGTAATAAAAGATCAAATGCACGTGATGAAACTGCTGAGTAAGTTAGCTAATAAAAATGTAAGAAGTATTAGCAAAGTTTTTGTTGGCTTCATACTTTTAAAAAAAAACAACTAAAAAATAACATTTGGTTAAAAAAATAACAAGTAGTTTCATAATAAAATAACTGGAAATATGCTCATATCGATGAACAATTTTGCAAATATGTAATTAGAACAATTTTTTTTAAAGTAACATTGAGAATGTGAAAATAAAATAAATTTAGAGTACCTGTTTAATTTTGAATAGCTGTTCTTCACCAGAATCAAGAACAAAATCGTGAGGATCGCCTCTAGTGATAATTGTTTGGGCAAAATCGTTCAAAAATCGATATTTTCACATTTAAATCTTCTTTTTTCACAAAACAAGCATCATCATCGTTTTTTCCGGCTTAATTTACGTCATAGTTTGTTTTTAAAAATTGTTTAAAAAATATGTTTAAGCGCGCGCGGTTAAAAAATCACGATTTCTTAACAAATCGGGCCGTCATCGCGGCTCCTATTTGAAAAAAACTTCAATGTTTCAACGACCCCGTTTGTTTGCTTATCTGCTTGCGAAATGGATAAATAAGTGCAAGACCTCAAAAAAGAGATATTGTACTTATATTTTCCCAGAAACGTTGTTTTTTCATTGGCTTCAGGGGTGGCAAAACGGGTTACAGCGGAACGTATTTTCTCGTAAAACATGCAGGCTAATTTCAGATCAAACAAATTTACGCCATCTTCCGCAATATTTGCTTACGGTGTTTCCTAATATGATTCATTTCCAATTGCATTTTCCGGGTTCAACCCGACCCGGAATAAATTAGGTCGGGTCGGGTTGGGCCGTAACGTGACGTAACCCGGTTAACCCGACCCATTGCCACCCCTGATTGGCTTTACTGCGAATTTCTTACAAATTCATTTATATGTAGTTAACAGAGGTAAAAAAAAAAAGAGAAAAAAGATACACGCAAAAAATGTTACATCCATTGTTTTCTACATTCGAGCTTTTATCCCTTAACTTCCCTTAGCGAAACATACGATATTTGTTAAATAAGTTAAAAATTACGCAAACGTTTGTTTAGCAATAAATGAAAAAAATTAGTTGAAATTTTCCAGTGAAATCGCAGTGGGCAAAAAGGGACAAAAAAGAGATTTTTTGCCAATTTATTTTTAGCCATTTTAAGCAAAATTGAAATTCAAAGCCTTTTGACCGAAAACCCAGAAAAAATCGTGTTTAGGTGTGGGATTGAATCAAAATTAATAACTAGATCGGGAATTGGCTAAAAAAATCATTCAAATCGTGTAACAAAACAATGTTTTATGAGAAACTAAGACATCGGAAATCATTATAACAATAAAAAACTTTTCACAATTCCTAGGTGGCTCAGTGAAAAATAACAATCAAATTGATTAAAAAAGCAAAAAGCAAAAAACCCGAAAAAACATTCTGTTAATTTTTTTCATTTTTTCATCCAAATCTGGGGATATAAATTTCAAAATCTAACCCGCATTCAAAATCTTGACAATTTGGATTTGAGCAACAGTACCCAGGTGACCTACCGTAACCAGGTCTAATAAATCTATAACAAAAAAAAATCAAAGTTTCTGTTTTTCAATTCGTAGTTTTTCTCATTGTTAACATGAAAACATGAAAACACAAAGTTTTACATTTTTAAAGGTTCATTTTCAAAGTTTTACATTTTTAAGGTTTTTTTACGCTTGAACAATTCAAACAATATAATAAATATATACTTTTGCACAACTACTGACGTACATACTGACAAAGATATTAATGTTTTAAAATTCTTTTAAAGGTCAAATACAAAACAATTTCTTTGTCAACTGTAAACATGGCCCAATTGGTTTATATAGTTGCCTCCAAACGGGCATCATTCCAATGTGTGCCTTCATTCTCTGTTGATATTACGATTTTATGCTAATCTATTATTAACAGAGAATACTTGAACGAAATTGGCATGATGCCCGTTTGGCGTCAGCTATAAAAGACAATTAGTTTGCTTTCAAAACTTAAAAATGTTTTTTATAGTTCCTGAAACAGCCAATTTAACGAAACAAAAACGAAATAAAATAATGAAGATAGAAAAAATGAAACACTCGAATATTTTTGCCATTTAGAATCCTGGCGACATAATATAAGTTCAGAGAATTTTTTTAAAAACTTTTTTCAGCTATTTTACGCGAAATTTAAAATAAAGCCGTTTTTTTTACAGAATAGTGTTAAAAATTTTACGTTTTGGGGACCTTTATTTAGCTGTGCGATTCAAGGCCTAAACTCACGGATTGAAAAAAATAAGTGTAAAAACGTGAACTGAAATTAGTTGGATAAAAACAAAAAACCAACAAAATATTTAAAAAGTAGCCGAGCAGCTATTTCAACAACAAAAAAGTTTACTGATTCCGTGGTTTTAAACGACCAAAAAAATTTTTTTTAAAAAAAAAAGAAGAAACCCAAAAATAATCAAAGCAAAATGTTTCATTTACGCGTTGGTCCAATGTTTCGCTGAGCCACTGAAGAATCGGTAACCGAATGAGCAAACAGTCAGTCAAGTACAGAACAATATTTTTCAAAAAAAAAGCTGTTTCTCAATTCGGTCGGGTCAAAAATGTTCCTCATTACCATGAATTACCCCAGCTTTTAGAACAAATGAGCCCAGAAAACACAACCAAAACGAATGTTTTTGTGCCATGATTAAAAGTGGTTTCTGGCGTTTCGGCCGTTTTTGACGACTGGCGCTGTCAAATAAAAGGAGTTCCTCCATAATTGGCTGGTTTCCGCCGCGGTGCCAAAGGTGCCAAAATACTAGCGAACGCGGCAATTTCCGCGTGGAAGCGGCGATTGAGTTAGCTGTCTTTCGGTCCCATGTGGCCCTTTGCAACACGCAAGTGACCTTCATGGGAAAACGCGAAGAGGACAATAAAGAAGGAAATTTGGTTATAGTAAGAGGAAGTTGGAGAAAAAAGAACAAAAATCAGTTGAGAACAAACAAAGTTTACAAATTATTGAAATAGTATAGAGAATTCGCCACGGAACACCCAACTATAAGAATTTCTAACAAACAATACAGGCAAAATATTTTTTTAATCCATGACCTAACGTCTATTTAAAAGAAACAGGCCAAAATTGCAATAAAAAAATTTAAAATAAAAAAATGACCGGGTTGACATTTTTGGGTCAATATCGCGTCTTTGCCCACGTTAAAATTAGGGTGAAAAATTTATATAATCTTTTTAATTTACTTATAGTTGTTTTAAAGCTAAATTATTAAAAGTTTTTTTTGTTAGTAGTTTCAACACAACATCACTGAGGTTTTAGCGTGCTCCGAATTATCCAATTGAAGCCCCGAAATACAAGCTCATTATGTAAGCTTTTTAAAATCCATGGATTAACGTTTATTAAAAAGACACAGAACAAAAATGTAAAAATATATAAATAAATGACTCTATTTTGGGGTCAATATCGTTTCTTCTGGTTGTATTAAAAATGTTATTAAAATTTTTCGTTACCCAAATTCAAAAAAAAATTTGTAAAAATTATAGTTTTTTGCCTGCCCGATTTTCTCAGTTGAAAAAGGTTCACCTTCAAAAATTCTCAAACAGATTCGGGGCCTTCGGCCACTCAGTTAGGCGGCCTGCGGCCATACAGGTGCCAGCTAGACCGCCGGCCGGGATTTGAAACCACCACCGGACACGACTTCCCAATTGTTAGAGGTGGATTTCATGTTTGTAAAGTTGTCACTGTTAAAATAGAAACTATAAAAACTGACCGGACCCCACGCAACCAGGAAGGTTAGCGCGGCCTTGGCCGCGCTTACCTTCCTGGTTTAAAAAAAGGGCAAAATTGTGATTAAAAAATATAAACGGTAATAAATTTTTTGGATCAATATCGCGTCTTTGCAACGGTTTGTTTTCAAAAAGCGCTTTCTGTTAGATCTTGGGTTTTTATTAAGAGTAAGTTTGAAAAATAAAACCAATTTGGTTTTAGAAAGTATAAAAAGTTATTCGGAAACATGTAAAAAAAAAAACGTAATGCAAGTAGCCTTTTTACAATTTACAAAAATCTTCTAACAAAATCATTGCGTCAAAATTTAACAAGCACAATTACAAAAAAAACGAATTTTTTTATTTAATATTTTTTTGAGCTCATGACAACATATTGACAATCTAAAAGCTTCAACACGTTCGGAAACACTGATATGCACTCTAATTTATTTTTTTTAAATAAATGCTACTTTTTGTTCAATAACAAAACAATGAACATATTATAATTAATCAACACTTTAGTAAAACATTTTCTTGGAAAAAGTATAAACAGCGTTCATCTTAAAAAGAAGGAGTAAATTTCTTGTGTATCTCCGCCATTAGTGTCACAAACAAAATTCAATTTATTAGCATTGACGTTGGGTAAACAAATTGTTTGCCTTAGTTGTAAACAAAACATGCTTAGGAGCTTTAGAATATTTATGGCAGAAAGCGTTTTTTATTTGTTTTGAAAGGACAAAAAAACGAAAAAGTGGAATTCTTGACATTTTGCCTTTTCGGAAGAGGATAAGCCACTGAAAAGAGTCAAAATTGAGCTCTTTTGATGTGCGTCTGGGGAGAAACCCTTCCAAAGTTCAGTTCAAGTTTTGCAAGAAAAATAACTCAAGGAATGTTTTGCGTGTCAAAATTGTCAACGAAATTTTGACAATTTAATATGGTTTGTTCCCAAAAAACGGAACACGATTTGGCCAATTCTTAAAGGACTGCGGTCATTGCATCCCACCACGAATCGTTTAATTTTCTGCGCACTCCTCTTTTACAGTGCTCTTTCGGTTTTTAATTTATTTTCACTTCAATGTTTCAAACCGATAGTGGTTAAATACGAATGGAAATCAATGTCGATGAAAAGTCGGCGACCTTTCATTGGAAACAGACTATAGTTTTCGAGCAACTATGATTTGCAACACTTATATAATTAGAACAGGTAAGGTTTTGGTGTCTTTGACATGAAAATCTAGAAACAAGTCTCACAAATTAGAGTGCAATTAGAGTTTACTAAACTTTGTCGAATTCTTTGAAACACAGTTCCTTAATAAAACAATGATTTGTGATTTTAAAGCAAAAACTTTTTTTTAATGCGTAACAATGGAACGGTGACCTGACTTGTCATGCCTCTCTTCAACGGGGTTCTCTCAAAAGGGTGGGCTCATTTTGTTGGCATTCTTGTGCAAAAACATGCAAATTTAATTTAAAATTTCGGTTTCTTTTTCAAAAGGGTGAATTCACGTGCAAACTGTTTCAAAAAGACGTTTTCTGGCCACCATGGTTTCGCCCTTACAGGCGAGAATCGAGAACCTATAGTCTTCGCCAATTTTACTTCTTGGCCGATTCGCAAATGTAACGCTGACGCAGCATTGCGTACGTATTCAAATTTTGTACGCAAATTCGCGTCTGGTGTCATTTGCACAGGGCTAAGCAAAATTGGGCGAAGTAGCATTGACGATGACTATATTTGTCGTACGATTTTGGTTGAAATAAAATTGCGCAATTCAAAAGTCTCGGGTGTTATCAAATATAGACATTTTTAACATCAAATATAACCCTAAAATCCCGATTTTTTGGTTTTTGAGCCACTTACATTTTTGTCGGTTGAATGACACCGTTGCTCATTAAATAATTTATATGAGTGAAACTGTGGTAGCCAGAAAATTTCTATTTGAAACAGTTTCAGTGCGATTGAATGCGTTTGAAATTTAATTAGAGTTTTGTTGTTAAAACCATTCTTTTTTAGCATTAAATTAACAAAAAATTAACTTTGCAGGTTATTTATTGGACCAGTTTGAAGGGAGTTATGGAAAGTTAGTTTGTCGTTCCATTATTTTGCTGTGAAAACAAAACATCCAAAGTTGTCAATCGAATAGGTCCAAGGTAGTTCACAGTTAACGTTTCAGCCAAACAGAGGCAAAACATTTTACCAAAAAATTTCTCATGGAAACCAGAATTCAAGAAACAAATGTCAGAAATCAGCGTGACTTAGTAAACTTTTTGAATTCTTTGAAACACGGCACCTTAATGAAACATTTATTTGAAATTTAAAACCAAAAACATTTTGAAAAAAAGAAATCTGAAAAAATGACCCCTTAAAAAGACCCAGTCTATATCATAAACCTTCTAAAAATTCCATTTTAATGTTTAAAAAACCCAAAACACGTTAAATCGGTTTAAAATCTATCTTCTAAAAAACTTAATTCTTTTTTACAAAATTTTATCAAACCTTTATGTGCTAAAAAAATAAAGAAAACCTAATTGCATATTTCTGCAATGTTTCATTTATAACCCAAAAAAAAACAAAAATTTGAAGCATTGCTTCGGATAAGTTTTTTGAATTTCACTATGCATAATTTTGCCCATAAAGAATGCGAAAAAGACGCAATTTTTAAATGACACAAAATATTTTTTCGTCTTTAACAGTGAGTTTTCAAATTTTCTAGGTGTAATTAATTAAAACATAATGATTTAACCGACACATTTTTTTTAAAATATTTAGAACAAGTTCTGTCTTCAGTTTTTCGTGTAGTTCTGTTTTACAATCTCCCAAGATCGTTGTTATTGCTATCTAATTACTTCCATTTCTGAACAATACCGCCTATTTAGCTTCACAATACATCTGTTTTGTTTTGTTTTTGAATTACATTAAAAATTCAACTTTTACTCAGGGCTTTAACGTTTTTTTTTTTTTTTTTTTTTTTTTTTGAAATTTTTGCTCAAAGAGAGAATCGTGAAATGTTGAACGAAAATGTTTTTTTTTGTTATGAAATATAAAATTGTTTTATCAATTTTAGTTGAATTTGAGTTTACTTTAGAAAAAAAGTAAGCACGGTGTTCTACTGAACAATAGTTATAGTGCGTTTCTTAAAAAGAGTCAAGGAAAAGGGATTTTTCTAAAGGACTAGGTACATTTGGTCCCGCCGCGATTGCTTATTTGTCTGCGCACTCCTCTTTTACAGTGCTCTTTCGCTTGTTAAGTTTATTTTCACTTAAATGTTTCACACTGCTGATGGTTAAATACCGCTAGACAACAAGGTCGCTGAAAAGTCGTCGACTCTCTGTTGGAAATGGACTATACCAAATATATTGTATAACATTTTAAGAGTAAAAGTAAACATTTTTCCGTTTTTCGAAACATGGGGCTAAATTGTTTTCATTCTTTTTTAATTTGTATTTCCCGAATTGGTTTATAATGCTAGCTAGATTTTCTAAATAATTTCAAAATTGGTAATTTCAAAATTTCAAAAGCGTTATCATCTTAACAAGCTGAAGATCTGTTTTTTTTTTTAATTACAATAAAAATTCAACTTTTACTCTGGCAACTTTCGTTTTTTTTAAACGAAAGTCTTTTTTTTTTAAACGAAAGTCAAGAAATTTGCAATGTTTCACTCACAAAACTGATAGAAATCGAAAAAAAAACAAAATTTTTGCGTTGTGGAGAGAGAAAACCAAAATGTTTATTTTCAGTAATAAAGAAAAATGTGTTGCATCAATTACTTTTATTTTGTTTACTTTTTGAAAAAAGAAATCACGGTGTTCGACTGAACAACAGTCACTTTTTGAGTTGACTGAACTTTGAAAATGGTTTAAAAAATAAGTTGTTGCAATTTTGGCTCGCAAAAAAAGCAAAGTAGGGATGGTAATTACAAAATGTTTTTATTTTTTTAAACCGAAATCATTAAAATGAGTAAAAAAGGAAAAGAACTTAGCAAAGACCAAGGAAGAAAAATAAATCTTTCAGTGAAACATGTAACCGTTGGAACGAATGGGCGGTTATTTGCGTGTTTTCGCAGCAGATGGGTTTTAATGCATCCTATGAGCAGATTGCATGCGTAAACATATTGTTGGTCTGCCGAAAAAGGCAGATTTTTGCGGTTGTTAGTGAAATCGTCCCTCAAAAAATAAATATCTGTCTTTCTGTAAACTTATAATTTTCTTTTAAGGCAGGTTAGCCTAAAAAAACAGAAAAAAATGAGTATACCAAAAATTAGAAAAACAACACACACATTTCAATGTGGAAAACATAATGAAACATTATGTAAAAAAATAATGATAATCCTCTTCAAAAATTTACTTTAAAAATGTCAAATTCTTGCTAAATTTGATTTAAATATTATCCTATTTTTTATCTAGAAAAGCCTTTGTATCGCTTTTGAACTTTGCATTTTTTCTGTTTTACAGTTACTTTCTCCTGCTAAATTTTAATTTAATGTTTTTGCTTTTCGCCCATTTTGTTTTTACATAATAAGTGCAACCGCCAGCAAGAAAATAAAAAGGTTAAACAATTTAATCGCAACAACATCAGGTATTTTTGTTCTTTAGATTTTTTTGTTTTTTTTTCCATATTGGCAAAAAATGGTTTTCTCTGAGTAAAAAAAAATTTGGAACTATCCCCCACTGAAACTTTCTAAATTATTCATGTTTTGTTAAATCATTAATTATAAAAAATCGAGTAAAAGGTTTATCTTTTTCTGAAGAGGTGAAATTGAAACATTTGCGTAATATAACAGTTTTTTTTTAAATCCTTCTACGGTTTGTTGTACCAGTTTTAATGTTTTTTGCTTTTTCAGATATTTGAGAAAATTCACAGAAAAAACCACTTTTGCTGAAAATTTTACATTTAAAATTTTTTGAAAATCTAAGTTCAGTAATTTGTTCGCTTCTCTTTGAAGCTACATACCTCAACTTTGTTTAATTTGATATTCAAATGTGCGAGTAAAATTATTTTTTTTAACCACATAGTCAAAAACTTCATTAAGACTTTATTTCTTGACAAATAGGCGAAAATATAACACACAAAATCAAGGTTTTTCTGAACTTCGCAATTTAATAAATGAAAAATTCCACACTGAATTTTTCTTTGGATGTAAGTTGGATAGATATAGTCTATTTCCGACAGAAAGACCGGAGACATTTTACAATTCCACAATATTTAACCACTGACGACTTGAAACATTGGGGTGAACAAAAGTAAATTAGGCGAAATAGCATGGTAAAAGAGGAGTGTGCAGAAAATTAGAAACATCGCGGCGGGACCTAACGTGCCATCCTTTAAGGTGTTGGCCAAAACCTGTGCCGTTTTTCGGAAACACACTATAGCTTTCATTTGTGAAATTTTTCAGCAAAATGGATTTTTTCTATGACCGGGGGGTCCAAAATGTGATCTACCAGACATTGCAGTTTTAGACTTTAAAAAAATCAAAAAAGGCTTTTATATTTAAAAAAAAAAAACGTGAAATTGAAAAATGTGCAAAAATAATACTTTATGAAATAAAGTTATAAACAAATAAGCTGATTCATTGAGAAAAACATGCAAATGCACACTCAATCTGGGACCAATGTGCCAAAACATGGCTTGTTTTCTGCTCTCCCGGTCGTAAAGCAATAAAATATTAATCACACAAAAATCTTGCTAACATGCTATTGAGAGGTAACTTGTTTACTTGAACACGAGCAGGTTCCTGGCCCTCGATGAGGCTACTCTTTTAGGAAAAACACGATAATTAAACGATTTGTGGGAACAACAAGTGTCAATCACTTGAGAAAGGGAGGAGAAATCGGAAACAGAAGTACAAAAAACGGGTTCAGTAAAAAACGGCATTTAGAAACTGCAGAGAAAATCGATTTTAAAAGAAATCAGTTTCAAACTACAAAAAAAGGAAGGCAAATTTTGAAAAAAAAAATTTTTACAACAATTAAAAAAAAGTGCTTGTGCAAATAACTGCTGAACGCAAAAAAAATTTTTATTTTGATGTGGTAAAACAGTGAAACGAAAAAAAAAACAAAAAAAAAACAATTTGTTTTATCTAAATGACGAAATTGTATTGTTTTTTCTAAACATTTCCATTTCTTGCGCACCTTAACATGCAAAAAATTTGAATTTCCAAATTTGTGGGAACAAGGCCGATTTATCAAAAAAAAAAAGAAGAAGTACAAAAAACTTTATTCGGAAAACAGAGAAAAACAATTTTGCAAAAAAAATTTCGAATGCTTCGAAATCAAATAATGTACAAAACAAAAACACTATTAAGTTGGTGGGCATTAATAAAAGAATATTAGAAAAAAACCAACAAAAAGTATGTGCTGAAATCGTGAAGCAAAAAAATGTTCACAATGAATTTTTCTTGAAATTTTTGTTTTTACCAGGTAAACAAAGTTTTCACAAATACATCAAAAACATACAAAACAATCAACTTATATCTTTCAATTTAAAAAATTCGGCTTTATCGCAAATAAAATGGTTTTCCAAAGCATTTTGTGGTTTTGATGAAAAAAATTACATGATCCGAAATTTCTCATAACGAAGAAATCTTCGGGAAAACTACCGAAAACAGATTAGGATTAAATTAAATTTTGAAAAAAAAACTTTAAGATTTAAGGTTTGTGAAACTATAGTCCATTTCCAACAAAGAATCGACGACTTTTCACTACCTTGATGTCTACCCTTATTTAACCACTGTCGGTTTGAAACATTGAAGTGAAAAGAAATTTAACAAACGAAAGAGCACTGTAAAAGAGGAGTGCGCAGACAATAAAGCAATCGCGCCGGGACCAAATGTACCTGTCCTTTAGGAAAACCTCTTTTCCTTGACTCTTTTTTGGAAACGCACTATACGACACGACATCTATAAAAAAATCTGTCTCTCTTCCAAGATCTCTTCTATTTTAATTTTTTAAACAGAGCAGATCTTCTATTTTAATTTTTTAAACAGAGCAGAAAAAAACCTTTCTTTTTTATCATTATACCACTCATTGGATGAAGATGTCAAGAACGATTATCACGGCCTCCTGAAACAGATCATGGAATCCTGAAACAGTGAACCGATATCAATAAAATTCTCGTGTCTTTTTTTTCTTTTTTTCTCTCATTTTAATTTTTTGAGAAAAGGAATACCCCAAAATTGGATTATTTCAACACAATCACTCCGGATAAAAAAGAAAGAATATCCAGTGTAAAACTAGACAATGAATTCTGAACAATGTCATTTCTCATTTTTTTTTGAGCAAAAAAAGATCACATTTTTATACTTTTAGAAAAAAAAATAAAGAAAAGTATGAAGTTTCTGCTTAACATTTTTTTGAATCATGCCTTTGCACTTTTTTGAATTTTGGATCGAAATTTTTCAAGCAAAAGTCTTTTTTTTCGTGCCAAGAAGGTAAGCGCGGCCAAGGCCGCGCTAACCTTCCTGGTTGCGTGGGGTCCGGTCAGTTTTTATAGTTTCTATTCTAACAGTGACAACTTTACAAACATGAGATCCACCTCTAACAATTGGGAAGTCGTGTCCGGTGGTGGTTTCAAATCCCGGCCGGCGGTCTAGCTGACCGCGACTCCTTGTGGCCGCAGGCCGCCTAACTGAGAGGCCAAAGGCCCCGAAACTGGGCGGCCGCAGGCAGCTTAACTGGGTGGCCGAAAGCCCCGAATCTGTGCGGCCGCAGGCCGCCAAACTGAATGGCCGAAGGCCGCGAATCCGTGCGGCCGCAGGCCGCCTTACTGAGTGGCCGAAGGCCGCGAATCTGTGCGGCCGCAGGCCGCCTAACTGAGTGTCCAAAGGCCCCGAAACTGTGCGGTCGCAGGCCGCCTAACTAAGTGGCCGAAGGCCCCAAATCTGTGCGGCCGCAGGCCGCCTAACTGAGTGTCCGAAGGCCCCGAAACTGTGCGGTCGCAGGCCGCCTAACTGAGTGGCCGAAGGCCCCGAATCTGTGCGGCCGCAGGCCGCCTAACTGAGTGGCCGAAGGCCCCGAAACTGTGCGGCCGCAGGCCGCCTAACTGAGTGGCCGAAGGCCCCGAATCTGTGCGGCCGCAGGCCGCCAAACTGAATGGCCGAAGGCCGCGAATCCGTGCGGCCGCAGGCCGCCTTACTGAGTGGCCGAAGGCCGCGAATCTGTGCGGCCGCAGGCCGCCTAACTGAGTGTCCGAAGGCCCCGAAACTGTGCGGTCGCAGGCCGCCTAACTAAGTGGCCGAAGGCCCCGAATCTGTGCGGCCGCAGGCCGCCTAACTAAGTGTCCGAAGGCCCCGAAACTGTGCGGTCGCAGGCCGCCTAACTGAGTGGCCGAAGGCCCCGAATCTGTGCGGCCGCAGGCCGCCTAACTGAGTGGCCGAAGGCCCCGAAACTGTGCGGCCGCAGGCTGCCTAACTGAGTGCCGAAGGCCCCGAATCTGTGCGGCCGCAGGCCGCCTTACTGAGTGGCCGAAGGCCCCGAATCTGTGCGGCCGTAGGCCGTCTTACTGAGTGGCCGAAGGCCCCGAATCTGTGCGGCCGCAGGCCGCCTAACTGAGTGTCCGAAGGCCCCGAAACTGTGCGGTCGCAGGCCGCCTAACTGAGTGGCCGAAGGCCCAGAATCTGTGCGGCCGCATGCCGCTTAACGTACTTAACGTAAAAGGGCGAAGCCCAGCCAGAAGTGAGGACCGCCGAAGGCGAGCTCCTGAGTCCCCTTTCACACATTCAACCTTCGAAAAACAGAGAGAAAAAAATTCATTTATTTCAAAGGACGGATTCAAAGGACGATAGAGAAAGATACGACCGAAATGGAGAGCGCGAGAAAGAAGAGAGCGTGAATGAAAAAATTGAATGTTAACTTCAGAATAATCTCACTCATTAATTCGCCGAAGTATAGCTGTCGCCAAACCGAAATCTTATGCTAATTGCGGATACATGCAAAACATGCTCTGTCGACGATTCATTAGACTACGAATTTCAATGTCAACAGAGCATCACTTGAACATTCTAATGTTTTTGGCATGATTCCAATTTGGCGACAGCTATAGGGTTGGCTGACACTATAGACAGTAGGATAGAAACAGAGACAGGAAGACAGAATAACAGACTTACAGTGAAACAGAAAGACAGAGAGAAAGAGAGATAGGTACAGATAGATAAAAAGACGCAGAGATAGAGACGCAGAGACAGAAAAAAAGAAGACAGACACAGAGGAGACACAGAGACAGACAGGGAGACCTACAAAGACATACAGAGACACAGACAGAGAGAAGAGAGATAGAGAGACAGAAAGAAAGACAGAAAGAAAGACAGAGAGACAGAGAACAGAAACACAGAAACAGAGACGCAAAGAGAGAGAGAAAGAAGACTAAGACAGAGGAGACATAGAGAGACACAGAGGCAGAGAGACAGAGATAGACAGAGTCACATACAGAGAGACAGAAACAGAGACCGAGACAAAGAGACATAGTGACAAATAAGGCACAATGAGAGACAGACGCAGACATCCACAGAGAGATAGAAAGACAGAGACACACAAAGACAGAGAGACAGAGAGACAGAGAGGTAAAGAGACACAGAGATAGGGAAAGAGAGAGAGAGAGAGAGAGAGAGAGAGAGAGAAGGAGAGAGAGACAAAGAGACAGAAACAGAGACAGAGACAAAAATACACCGAGACAGAGAGAGATTCAGAGATACGGAGACAGAGAGAAGAATATACAGAGAGAGGCAAAGAGACATTGCGACAGACATGGATACAGAGAGATAGTGAGACAGCGGGAGACAGAAATACAACGAGACAGAGAGATTCAGATATACAGAGAAACAGAAAGACGAATAGACAGAGAGAGACAGAAAGAGACAGAACAACAGAAATACGGAGTTAGACAGAGAGGCAGAAAAACATAGACAAACAGAGATACAGAGTTACAGAGAAAAGAGAGAGAAAGAGAGACGGATAGATATTGAGGCAGAGAGAGGAGGAGGGAGAGAAAGGGGAACTGACCGTACGGGGAGGGATGTAAGAGTGAGTGAGAGAGAATGAACTGGCCTTTGTTCACGTAAAAGTCACGTAACGGACGGAAAGCTTTCTTTGACCGACCGAATTCCCCCTCTCCCTCTGGGGAAGTGAACGAGTGGTTTTACGCTGATAGACCATACACACACACAGAAACCGTAGCGTTTTATTATAAGGGATAATGATTAAATCGATTCCAATGTTCAAGAATTTCTTTCTATTAAAATAATATTTTACACCCAGGGTGCCAACATGAAAAATTAAAGAGGAAATTTCAGTTTGCATGGTAAGATTATAGCGCTTTCAAAACTTTTGTCAGAAAAAATACGTTGCAACGATAAAGATTTTGTTTACATTCTCACAAATTTATAATTGCTCTAAAGTACCCTTTTAAACAAAAAATTGTTATTTTATCAGCTGGTTAAGACATTTAAATGTTACAAGTTGGTTAAACTACTTGTTACTTGAAACAAGATATCTATCGTTTCAATGTCAATTCGTTGACAAAAGGAGAAAATTTATTTTGGATTTGCAAAAGAATTTGCATTTTTCCCTTGTGACTACTGACTCTTCGAATGCATTTTTTACCCGAAACATTATAAAAACAGATGATTCAAAAAAACGACTTACCGAACTTATTAGTCAATACAAAACATCGCTATGAACTGAACCTGCTGAAACATTAAAACGAAGTAAATAAAATTTCAATCGGATTCAAATGCCTAGTTTTGCAAATTTAATTCAGCTTCTTTGAAAAAAGGTTTTTCAGGTGAATTTTGAATTCAATAAACAATTTGGAAAAAATACGATGAACAAAATATTCGAATTATAGTGTGTTTTATAAAAAAAGATACAAGCAAAACCGGAATTTCCTCAAGAACTAGGTTCTTTTCGTCCCGCTCAATTCAGTTATAACGTTTGTTTTTGATGCAAAAAACTGCTAAAATTTTGAGTAAAGTTATTTCTCGTTTGAACATTTCAGCTTCACGAACATTTTTCACCTGAAAGCATCTTTTAAGCCTCCCATGTGTTTCCAATCAACCTGCGGACGCTCGTTCTCGTTCCAATAGGATTAGTGTAGGCTTCACTTCGCTTCTTCTCCTGTTCATTGCTTTGCCTCAAATTCATTAGAAAACTATGTACACATTGTTTTGTCTTGCGATAAAAAGTCGACTTTTTAAAAAAAACACGGCCCAGTGCCGATTAGTCTAAAAATCCAACATCTGAAAAAAAAGAACTATTATATGTGTTTCAGAAGAGCTACAAAAATAAAGGCGTGAAAAAATTGAATATGGCAAAAAAAGTTCTTTCTGAAAATTTTTCTTCTCGTCTTTTTTTGTTGAAAATTTATTGCTTGTCCATTTGTGTTGCATACAATTAATTTTCCAGTTGCTTTTTACTTTTTGTTCAACATTTCCTTAATTGAAAATCGATTTTTTGTCTTTTTTTTAAATACTTCAAGTGTTTCGCAAATCAATGTTGCAGATCTATAATAGTGATAAAAGTTTACTTTTAAGTTAATGGCAGTTCCCAAAACTCGAATTTTGAGAAATAATCTTTTCACTTATTGCATTTGTGCGTTTTTTGTGTTTTCAAAGTTCGTCAAAATTAATTTTATTTAAATCCGTGGTTTGGTAAGTGATTTTTTGTTTTTTTTTTTTTTCAAATTTTATCAAAATTTGACGTTTTTCTAAGAAGTATTTTTGTTTTTCACGTTTGCGAAAATTAACATCTAGTGTATTAACAAAAACAATAAACAATTAACAATAATTAACATGACAACTTTCAACAGTAGCATCTATGTCATGAATAAAATCCAAAAATTTCTTTAGAAACACCGTTTTTCATAATTAAAATATTGGACTTATAGTCTATTTCCAATATAGAGTCGGCGATTTTCCACTGACCTTGATTTCCACTCGTATTTAACCAGTGACGATTTGAAACATTGAAGTGAATCGAACTTTAACAAGCGAAACAGCACACTGAAAGAAAAGTGCGCAGACAATTAAGAAATCGCGGCGGGATCAAATGTACCTAATCCTTTAAAAAATCCCGTTTTCCTTGACTCTTTTTTGGAAATGCACTATATCAATGTTGTAGATCTTTCAAAAAAAAAATCTTTTAAAACAAAACGGTGATCGAAGGTAGAAATTTGAAATCTCTGAAAGAAAAGAAAATCCCAGTTCATCCTGGGATTTTTGACTTCTAGAAGCAAAAAGGTGCAACATCTATTTGACGGTTCTTTTTGTAACTAATGCATTCTTGCCAAAACAATTACCAAATGGCGTTGGCGAAATCACCTATGCACCGTTTGAAACATCAAACTGCTATAAATTTGATAAAAATAAAATTTTCCCAAAATTTCATAAATTTATAACAAAGGCGTATCACTGTTTCTGGAAACATCCTAATAGCCACTCGGCCGCAACAGCTCGCTTTTGTTTGTGCGCGGACGTCCCTCGAGTGCCCGAGCAGATCTCAACAACTCGGTTGCCCCGCCTCCTGGGGCCGAGAGCCCTCTGCCCTTCCCAAGACCAATTCCTGCATTTGGAATCGGGCCCTTTCAGTCATTTCATGAATCATTTACAAGTGTTACTTACCCTTAAAAACAATGAGAATGTTTCTTTTGTAGGATATTTTGGTCTGTAAACAATTCTTAAAGGCAGTGCGTCACCAAAATTTGACCTACTCAGAATTGGAAACTTATGCTATGCAAAATTAGATCTTTCGACGACGATTAGAACAATGTATAAATTTTGCCAAAAATGTTTCTTCTTTGCTTATATTTGGCTCCTCAAATTTCTGCCGCGAAATGTTTGAACTTAAATTAGCATGCCGCTCTCTCCATTTCCTATGGTGAAAATGGCTCTCTCGTCTCACGGAACGCTGTTTACAGGTCCACCCGTACATGCGTCCATTTTTCATGACACACTGCCTTTAAGGCGCGATGTCTGAGAATCGACACTGGTCAATTTACGTTTGGACAGAAAAATCCCCCAAAACGTTGAAATAGCGGCTGCCACATTTGAATGTTCTGGAAAAAAACATATGTTGTAGCAAAACCTTAATAACATATCAAAAAGCTAGAAATACTTTTTTTTGACTTAAAGAAAAAAAACTTAATTTTTATGACTTGAAAAACACATGAGCTCGATTAGACCATTTCGCGTCTTAACTTTTTTAAACAATTCTTAACTTTTTTGGTTTCAGAAGAAGCAGTTACGAGAATCAAAACTTCTTAACTTACTTTTGCTAAATATTTCCAGACTTTCATTTTATAAAAATGGTTCACTCGTATTAACGACTTTTGCGTTTTATTAATTTGTTAATGCGCACCGTGCAACATCTGACCAACAAAAGTTTTTTTTTTTAAATTAACTTGCGTTCATTTTTTATTATTTCTGAAGACAGTGGGATTTCTGCATTATTTTGCCTTTAGGCGAAACTCCAATTCTAAGGTTTCTAACCAGTTTGAAAAACATTTAGTTAACTTTACTAGGCTTATGATAAATTAAAGGGTAAAATCAATATGTGTTCTCGTCATCGTCTTATAGGTTGTTCAATAAAAATTTACTGATTTCTTGAAACATTTGACCACCAGAAATATTTTTTTGGGAACATAAAAAAAAATTTGGGCGTCTAATTAAAAAAAATTAACTTAAATAAAGTTAATGTTATCATATTCCATTCTCACGAGAGAGCTATTTTCTCTGTTTTGGCTTCTTTCGATGCATGAGTATTCTATATACAATATAAGTCCCGTAAAACTCGAATTTCTTTTTGTTTTTTTCTGTTTGTGTTTTTTTCATTCGGGATTTAAATTGTTTATTCATTGAAAAATAACATAAATACAAAACAAACAAAAAAAGTAAAAAAATGGCATTTTTATTTAGGCAAACCACTTACATATTAAAAATACTTTTTTAACCCATCCTCTCAAGTTGAGTTTAAAGGGAACTGCGAGAATAAAATATATTTTTGTAAGAAATTTGCCGTTTCTTTTCTTTTTTCTTTATCGAATTGCTTCAATTGCTTTGAACACAGCTGGTCCCTCGAGGAATGAGAAAAACAAAACAACAGGAAAGCTAATTACTCTGCCGGCCTTCATTTTTTTTAGTTTCTTTCAAGCTTGGATGCTATAGTGTGTTTCCAAAAAACGGCACAGGTTTTGGCCAAAAATTGTAAAGGATGGTGCATTGGGTCCCGCCGCGATTTCTTATTTGTCTGCGCACTCCTCTTTTACAGTGCTATTTCGAGTATTTTATTGTTATTCGCTTCATTGTTTCAAATCTTTAATGGTTAAAATGAAGTAAAACATCAAGACCTTCAAAATTCGCCGACCTTTCTTTGGAAATAAACTATACATTTTTAAATAAAAATGGAGTTTCTCAAAGTTTAGTCCTTCCATATGTAAAATCTATGAGTCTCTTTCTCTCGCTCTCTCTCTCTCTCTCTCTCTCTCTCTCTTTCTCTCTCTCTCTCTCTGTATGGCTTTCATTCCGTGATTCTAAAATAAGGACAGATCCCAGTCATTTTTCAGTAGCTTCATTTCCGTTACTGACAGCTTTTAGATTGCTTTCGGGCCGCAGTCCATTTTGCCAATAAACACGGAAGTACAATTTTTTATTGTGTTTTTTAATCATTTTCTTGCTCTTCGGGTAAGACAATTAAAAATTTCCTTGATAGACGAAAACAATTCCACCTTTTTTGCAAATTTTTTTTCACTCTTGGCACATTTTTGTTTAGAAAGGAAAGTTTTTTAAACTTCAAACTCAGTTTTTAAATAAATTTAGAAGATAATTAAAATTTCACCTAGCTACAGGATGATTTCGAAATTCGGTGCGTAAAACATCAAATTCGAGATGGACCAATTTTTCAATATATTGGTTATTAATTGTGCTCATTAGCAGTTTCAACATCGTTGAATAAGAATAACGAGTTCAGAAAACAGTCAACTAAATTTTTTAAAGTTAATTCCGATTTTTTAAAGTTAAAACTTTTGTTCTTCAAAATTAACTTCTTCGTTTTCTATTGAATTCCTTTCTATTTTAATAATTTTTTTAACAATTTAATTTTTTAAAAATAATTTTTCAGATCATGGAGTTCGAAGAGGAACCACAAGCGCGGATCGACAAGGAAAGGGTTTCCATATCCGTAGTTCAGGTACGAAAAAAATCTCAAAACGTTAATTAATTTTTAAAAAAACAGCAAACACTTTATGAAATATTATTTCAGCACCAAGGACGATTCCGACGAGCGATCCCCTGCATGCCTATAGCCCTAGCCGGGCTTTGCTGTTTTTGCAACGTTTTTGTTCCCGGCTTTGGTTGGTTTGACGGTTTCCTGATTTTTGAGCTTTTACTATATTATTGCAATCAATTCCCACCTTTATATTATTTTCATCTTCAACAGTTGAAACGTTCAACGATGTCAAAAACTGTAATTGAGAAAAAACAGCTATAGTGTGAATATAGTGCAATATCAACGAGGCTTTAAAAGTTGCAGTTCTCTGGTAAGGAACGCAAAGTCCATACTCAAAAATTGCATTTTTCACTTTGGCCAAATTTACAAATGAAGTGAAAAAATATAACACACAAAATTCAAATCGCACAATAATATAGCGTGTTTCCAAAAAACGGCACAGGTTTTGGCCAAAAACTTTAAAGGATGGTAAATTAGGTCACGCCGCGGTGTTTCAATTGTCTGCGCGCTCCTCTTTTATTGAGCTATTTCGCTTATTTTATTTCTACTTACATCAATGTTTCAACTAGTCAAAATATCAAAATCAAAATCGATCAAAGGCCACCAAAATGTCGCTTACCTTTGTTTGGAAACAGACTATATCAGGGTAGGAAAACATTTGAAATGTGTCAAATCGTTTTTAAGAAAACGGATCGTCAAACATTTTTTTTCATTTTAAGAATGACTCTAAATCTTTCAAAAAACGATTTAGAGTCATTCTTAAAATGAAAAAAATGTCATTAGAACATTGAAAAACTGTTAATTTCGGTAATTTCCTTTGTTGGGATTTATGAGGAAAACGAGCAATTTCGGGGATCATTCCTGAAACTGAGCAAGAAAATAAATTAAACTTTTAGCATTATAAATTAATGAAAAATATTATTCGTTCTCTCTACCTCAGCCCTAAACTTCATTTTTCCTACTTGACCAACAAACCTGACCAGTTTATGATTTTGGGTCCAATTTTTCCTTTCTGGTTTTCAGCAAACTTGGACTAATTATTTTATGGAGTGCCCCACTACGAGATTTTTTCATAAATCGTTCCTTAAAAGACAAAAAAAACAGTATTTTTTTCTCGCAACTCCTTTACGTGTCGCGTGGGAGCTGCGTAACATCTTTGAGTAAACAGAAGCTTCGAGTGGCAGAACACATGTGTGACAAATTGCTCCTCGCCTGGCAATGACTGCCCACGGTGCCTTTTTGATTGGCAGCGGGGAGCAAAATTTAAGCGCCAAGGGCAAAAGTTACCAAGGGTTCAAAAAGAAACTTAGATTTAAAATAATTTTTGAAAGATACAACCTTTTTAACAACAAACAAAACTCCTTTTTTTGAAGATATAAGGGAAACAGGTACAAGATATAGTGTGTTTCCAAAAAACGGCACCGGTTTTGGGCGGAACCCTTAAAAGATGGTACATTAGGTCCCGCCGCGATCTTGCAAACATTTTGTAGTTGTCTGCGCACTCCTCTTTTACTGTGCTATTTCGGTTGTTTTGTTTCTTTTCACATCAATGTTTCAAATCCTTAGTGGTTAAAAAGAAGCAAATATCAATGCCGCTCATAAGTCGCCCCCTTTCTTTGGAAACGGACTATAGGTGCAAAGTTTCAAAGAACGGAGATTTGGCAAAGAACGGAAAAAGGAGGAATTCCAATTGGAAAATATACTTGCAACAATCAAAACATACAACTAACTTTAATTAAAAACGCGATCTGGGAGCGAATTGACACAATCCAATTCACTCGTGGCTAGAAAAAGTCACAGTGGTCCAGTCGAGCCCAAATTTTGTGTAACTTAGTTGCCAAAAAGACCATAAAAATCGATTATCGATTTTCCGGTCGGATTACTGTAATGAACAGCCGTTTCACGGTAAATTTCCTCGAACTTAAGAAAAAATCACGTGTTAGATATGGAATCAGAGCAGATTATACGCAGAATAACATTGCAATATAAGCTGTTTTCGATTTCCGTAGTCAGAGAAAAGTTATACGCCGAAAAATGTTTATGTTTGAAAAGTAAGCCACGGTTTTTGCAAATTTTTTTTCTCTACAAAAATTATTTTTCTATCGATTTGGATTATAGCTATCGCCAAGCGGGCACCATGCCAATTTTGTGCCGTTATTCTCTGTTGATATTAGATTGGCATACAATCGTAATATCAACAGAGAATGACACGGCCGTTGTCTGGAGCGGTGTTCGGGAAAATGATTTCAATTGAAATGGTTTGATTAGCATACTTTCCATTTCCAATCGAGCAAAAAAAAACAGAAAAATCGATAATCCATTTTTCGGTCGGACTACATTAATGGACCGCCGTTTCACGGAAAATATCCTCGACCTTGAGAAAAAATCACAAGTTATATATGAAATCAAAGCAGATTACACGCAAAAGGTTGTAAGATTGTTTTCTGTAGTCAGAGAAAAGTTATATACCGAAAAATGGTTGAATTGGCCTGAAAAGTATGTCACGGTTTTGCATAATATTTTTTCGCTACAAAAATTGTTTTGTAGAGAATGGATGAGGAAAAAGACATTTAGTAATTATTTTCTGTTTCGATAAAAAATAATTTTTTAAATAAATCAAATCTTTCATAAAAAAAAATAACCGCGTTCATTAAAGCTTTACTCGTTTATTACCATATTAGTGGAACTGGATTTTATAAAAATCAATTCTATCGTTTTTCTAAATTTTTGTCATCAAAAAACCCATTTGAAACCAAAAAAGAGACATTTGGATAAATAGAAAAGTCAAGGACAATTCGTTTACCTGGAAAATTCCAAATTGGCCAAAACAAATTTTTATACAAAAAAAGAATTCAGACTACCTCTGACCCATGGATGAACCATGGTATTTTTAACCGATAAGTAGCTTTTTTTGCTTTATAAACAAAATAACCGAGTTTTTCAGATAAATTAAACATTTAAAGCAGTTGCGATGAGCTGCCCCAAACACCATGTAATTGCATTATAAATATCTCCTAGGAGATCGAATTTGAAAGCTTTCGGAGTTCGAGTTAACGTAAAAACTCTCTAGGGTTGCATACATGCAACAGTCAAAACATTCAAAAAAACTTTAATTATTCGAGCAAAATTCGAGCGCAAGGACAAAAAATTACCAAGGGTTCAAAAAGAAACTTACATTTATTACACGTTTTCAAAAGATACAGCCTTTTTAACAAAAAAATGCCTTTTTGAGAAAGTTGCTGGGAAATAGCGAAAAGAAAAAAAACGAGTTTTTAGATAGAACGAAGATAGAAGGAAAACCAGTTCAAGATAGGTGCAAAGTTCGAAACGACGAAGATGACGGAAACAGAAAAACACCAATGAGATAACATACTTGCAAAAATCAAAACATACAAGTACTTTTTATTAAAAACGCGATCTGGGAGAAAATTGAACAATCCAATTCAATTTCAAATTCAATTGTTCAATCGGGCAAAAACACAGAAAATTCGATTATCGATTTTTCGGTCGGACCAAGGTAATGAACCACCGTTTCACGGTATAGTGCATTTCCAAAAAAGAGTCAAAGCAAACGGGATTTTTTAAAATCCTTTTTTGACTGTCCCTTTAATTGTCTGCGCACTCCTCTTTTACTGTGCTGTTTCGCTTGTTAAAGTTCGATTCACTTCAATGTTTCAAATCGTCACTGGTTAAATACGAGTGGAAATCAAGGTCAGTGGAAAATCGCCGACTCTTTATTGGAAATAGACTATAAAAAAACGAAAGAGCACTGTAAAAGAGGAGTGCGCAGAAAATTAAACGATTCGTGGTGGGATGCAATGACCGCAGTCCTTTAAGAATTGGCCAAATCGTGTTCCGTTTTTTGGAAACAAACCATAGTAAATTGCCAAAATTTCGTTGAAAATTTTGACACGCACAACTTTCCTTGAGTTTTTTTTCTTGCAAAACTTGAACTGAACTTTGGAAGGGTTTCTCCCCAGACGCACATCAAAAGAGCTCAATTTTGACTCTTTTCAGTGGCTTATCCTCTTCCGAAAAGGCAAAATGTCAAGAATTCCACTTTTTCGTTTTTTTTTCCTTTCAAAACAAATAAAAAACGCTTTCTGCCATAAATATTCTAAAGCTCCTAAGCATGTTTTGTTTACAACTAAGGCAAACAATTTGTTTACCCAACGTCAATGCTAATAAATTGAATTTTGTTTGTGACACTAATGGCGGAGATACACAGGAAAATTACTCCGTCTTTAAAAAACGCTGTTAATTTTTTTCAAGTAGACTGAATTTTTCTAAAGTGTTGATTTTTTTTTAATATAGTTATTGTTTTTTATTGAACAAAAAGTAGAATTTATTTTCGATTTTGTTGTGTAACTTTTGTTTTTGATGGCTGTTTTTTGAAAAAATGTTTGCGAGAAGTTTAAATTTAAAAAAAAATAAAAAAATGAAAATAAAGTGCACCTCAGTGTTTCCGATTGTTATGAAGCTTGTTATGAGATTGTCAACAATTTTAATAGTTGTCGTGAGAGAACTGTAAATAAAAAAAAATGCTTTTTTTGTAATTGTGCTTGTAAAAATTTGACGCAACGTTTTTGTTATGGTTTGTTTCCGAAAAACGGAACCCGATTTGGCCAATTGTTAAAGGACTGCGGTCATTGCATCCCACCGCGAATCGTTTAATTTTCTGCGCACTCCTCTTTTACAGTGCTCTTTCGGTTTTTAAATTTATTTTCACTTCAATGTTTCAAATCGTCACTGGTTAAATACGAGTGGAAATCAAGGTCAGTGGAAA
The DNA here is from genome assembly GCA_964057215.1 of Oscheius myriophilus. NCBI lineage: Eukaryota > Metazoa > Nematoda > Chromadorea > Rhabditida > Rhabditidae > Oscheius > Oscheius myriophilus. Next base: position 22,918,976 of record OZ059903.1, read on the forward strand.
ATCGCCAACTCTTTATTGGAAATAGACTATAAATATCCTTGAACGTAAGAAACATTGTTAGGTATGGAATCACTGCCGATTACGCCCAGAAATTGATAGTATACAGCATTTCTATACAAAAAAAACAGAATTAACTACCTCTGACTTATAGATAAACCTTGTCATTTCTTACCAAAAACAAATTGTTTTTTCTGCTTTATCAACCAAAAAAAGCCAAATTTTTTTTAGAGAAATCAAACATTTAGAGCAGTTGCGCTGAGCTGCCCCAAACACCATGTAATTGCATCATAAATAACTCCTATGACCTAGAATATGAAAAATTCAGTTATTTGGAAAGAGACACTTTTTCGGAACGTAAAAATTCTAAAGGAATGCATACAATCAAACCATACAAGTAACTTTAATAAAAACGCGATCTGGGTGGGAATTAACAAAATCCAAATCACTCAAATTTTGTGTAATTTAGAGGCCAAAAATAAAAACAACAGAGATCCAATTCGCATATCGATTTGTCGGTTGGAGTACTGTAATGGACCACCGTTTCACTGTAAACATCCACAAACTTAAGAAAAAAATCACGTGTTAGATATGGAATCAATGCAGATTACACGCAGAAAAAGATTGTAAAATTAGCTGTTTTCGATTTTTGTAGTCACAAAAAAGTTAAACGCCGAAAAATGGTTTTAAACTGGTCTAGCCATTTGAAAAAATATTGGCTAATAGAAAAGCAAACAAAGAAAACTTTTTAAAACCCTATTATTTTTAGGTACATTTATCTCCGCCCTCTCCGTTTTGTGCTGCGCCGACCCAAGGACAGAAACAATGTGGGGCTCCTGTTTAACGAACCTCGTAGCAGCAATTTTACAGGTTTGCCGTTTCTACTAATGTTAAGGTGATAACAAAATTATCTGTGAAGTAGATACTTCATATTAGTGTTTTGGGAAAATATTTAGTTTTAGTGCCGCTGTGTTTCGCAGTGATGCATGCTTTTTGTCCTTGGCGCCTGAAAAAAATGAGGGATTTTTTCTTTGCTGGCGTTGTGAACAATTGTTTTTTGGAGTAGCCTTCTTTTCAACCACTGACGATTTGAAACATTGAAGTGAATAGAAATAAAATAAGCGACAGATCATACTAAAAGAGGAGTGCGCAGACAATTAAACAATCGGGGCGGGACCTAATATACCATCCTTTAAGGTTTTTGGCCAAATCAATGCCGTTTTTCGGAAACACACTATAGAGAAAAAAGTTTCTATTGGAATTATGCAGTTTGCGTACTTTTCTTCTGTTTTATTTGGAACACATCGAAAAGATCTCAGTCCATATTTACTGGGACTTTAGTCCTGAGTATTGAACCTTTTTAAGTGCGCAGACAATTAAGATATCACGGCGGGACCTATTGTACTATCCTTTAAGGTTTTTTAGAAACTATAAAGAACCGATTTGCAAAAAAAACGGTCGTTTTCTGTGATTGGATTTGAAATTAGCGGTAAAACTGCCAAGAAATATCCAATCACAGAAAACGACCGTTTTTTTTTGCAAATCGGTTCTTTATAGTTTCTAAAAAACCTTAAAGGATAGTACAATAGGTCCCGCCGTGATATCTTAATTGTCTGCGCACTCCTATTTTACAGTGCTTTATTTATATTCACTTCAATGTTTCAAATCGTCAGTTGTTAAAAAGTAGCAAAACATGAAGGCCGTTCAAAAATCGCCAACCTTTCTTTGGAAACAGACTATAACATTGAAACTCGGGCACCGCAAAAACACACGTTTTACGAATTTTGAGGCTAATTATGGACATTTTAGCGCATTCAAGTGGAATTTAAAAAAAAACGAAATCGTTGATATTTTTTAAACTAATGCATTGCCAAATTCAGCATAGAATAAAGCTGACGCCAAACGGGCATCATGCCAATTTCGTTCAAGTATTCTCTGTTAATAATAGATTAGCATAAAATCGTAATATCAACAAAGAATGAAGGCACAAATTGGAATGATGCCCGTTTGGCGGCAACTATATGTAACTTGTTCCTTCCTGGATTTAATAGTGAGACATCCAAAACCTCAAAAATCATGTTTCTCAAGTAGTTTTTCGAGGTTTTGTTCTAGGGAGAGAGGGTCCAAAAGTAATGGCTTTGGGAAACTGAATTTACTACAATATTCTTTTTTTTTATAATTCAGATTGAAAGACTTTGAAATTTTTCCATTTGGCCCGGGCACCTACCGTATCCCGTAAAAACACGATGTCGACCGAAAGGTTATAGAAAAAGGTTAGTATGTCATAGGAAGGTTTCAGTCCAAAAATCAGCCAATTACAAGAAAATTTTTTAAAAAAAATGTCCTTAATAGCGACTTTTGAGCGACCATGAAATCCACGGTATTTTAAGAACCGAAAAAGCACTCTAAAAAAGCAGTGCGCAGACAATTATAGTCCATTTCCAACAAAGAGTCGACAACTTTCTACCGCCCTTGATTTCGACTCGTATTTAACCACTAGCTGCTTGAAACATTGAAGTAAATAAAAATTTAACAACCGAAACAGCACATTAAAAAAGGAGTGCGCAGACAATTAAGAAAACGCTGCGGGACCCAATGTACCTAGTCCTTTAGGCAAATCCCTTTTTCCTTGACTCTTTTTTGGAAACGCACTATAATCGAGCGCGGCGGGGCCTATTGTACCTAGTCTTATAAGAAAATCCCATTTTTTGTCTTTTTCGGAATAGACTATAGAAAACACATTTTTGCAGTTCATCTTGTTCCCTGTGGTGATCGGCTTCATCTGGTCCGTCATCTGGGGAGTGCTCTTCATCCAGATAGCCCGTAAGTGGTTCATCTCCTCAATCGACAACCGCTACTCCTCTGTTGATTGTTGTCCCTGCAGTCGTTGGTGATCTCGTCCTTGTCTCAATGTTGTTTTGTTCCGTATCATTTCCGTGTCGTTTGTGTAGTGAAGTTTTTGTGTTTTAAAAAATTATTTAAGACGCGATGTCTGAGATAATCGGTAATGGCCAATTTTGTATTGGACATAAGAATTCAAACTGGTCCCAGTATTCCCAAATTTTGTGTAGAAGTTATTTAGGAGCGACTAATATGAAATATGATAGTGAAAAACGATTATCGATTTTTTGGTCAGAGTACTGTATTTGACCCCAGGGGTACTGTAATAACCCCAAATTTGAGAAAAATCAACTTTTTAGGTATGGAATCGCTTGCTAATTTTACGCTTAAAAACATTATAATTAACGAAAAAGTTGATTTCCTGGGTCGCAAAAAAGTTAAACGTGAAAATGTGATGAAAAAATCGCAAAAAAAATATTTTCTCAAAAATATGGAAAAACGTCCTCGCCATTTTTTGATATGTTGTTAAGCACGTTTTTCTGGTTCGTATTCCTTTTTCATATTGAAACTTTTTAAGACCACGAAGGTGCCACGCCTAATTGAACACCCCCCAAACCACGTTTTGGCACCCAAAAAGCAAGCGGCTGACCCGATTGGGCCTGCAACAGCGAGGTGCGCACCGCCTAAAAATTCGAAAAATGACCAAAAATCACTGTTTTACAAGGAAATCGGCTGAATTCAGCTCCAAAAAAATAGTTTGGACGGAATTTAGTCTAACTGGTAATCAAGAATGTGATACGAATAAAAATTTCCGCAGAAAAAGTATAAAAATGTCTTTATTTCCTGTATTTACCACAAAAAACCTTTTTTTATATAACAAAAAACATGCTAGCCTTTCTACTTTACTCATTTTCATAACAAACTTTAAACATAAATGTTTCGGAGCTGAATTCAGCCGATTTCCTTGTAAAACAGTGATTTTTGGTCATTTTTCGAATTTTTAGGCGGTACGCACCCCACCGTTTCAGGCCCAATCGGGTCAGCCGCTTGCTTTTTGGCTTTTTGGGTGGTTTTGGGGGTGTTCAATTAGGCGTGGCACCTTCGTGGTCTTAAAAAGTTTCAATATGAAAAATGAATACGAACCAGAAAAACGTGCTTAACAACATATCAAAAAATGGCGAGGACGTTTTTCCATATTTTTGAGAAAATATTTTTTTTGTGATTTTTTCATCACATTTTCACGTTTAACTTTTTTCCTACCCAGGAAATCAACTTTCCCATTATATACAATGTTTCTAAGCATAACATTAGCAAGCGATTCCATAGCTAGAAAGTTGATTTTTCTCAATTTTGGGGATGTTACGGTACCCCTGGGGTCAATTACAGTACTCCGATCCAAAAATCGATAATCGATTTTCTTTACGGTTTTTGTTTTTATTGGGTCCTAGATAGTTCCCACATTGAATTTAGGCCTGCTGGGACCAGTTTGAATTCTTATGTCCAAATGTATTTTGGATCTCTCAGACTTCAAGTCTTAAATCACAAAATTTAGATACTGAATCAGTTAATTGTTTCAACAAATTGACTTTACAACCCCGAAAATATTTTTGTGTCTAGTTTTTTTTTAGAATACGAGCAGTTCTTAGATTTATTTTTAGAATTGGCTCACATTAGGTGGAAAATTATTTTAGTCGGGTAAAAAAAAGGTTTTCTTTTTTTAGTCAACGATCAAATTCATTCGCACCACGTAATTTTATGAATCCTATTTTTAAAACATTTAACGGAATTTGTTTGATTTACTTTTTTGTTTGGAATTTCCAAGAACTTCCCGTTAATTTTTTTGAGGAAAGTAACTTTTACATTATCACTTCAAGCGAAATATTCAGTTAGGTACAACAATTGAACTTTATCAAAAAATTAAATCATCGATTAGAGTTTACATGGGGAATCTTCAATGGCATAACAACTGACTCATCAACATAATTTTAAATACGATGTGTTTAAAACATTCGACATTCGGTTATTGATAGAACCTCGGAGCTTATATGTTTTTATTAAATAGATTAAAACAAATATTAGCCAATTAAAAATGATCGCAAGCATTCATTTTGTTAAATTTATTATATGTTTAAAGCTAGGATCCACTCCCGATAGATGATGTAATCAACCAACCATTGTCAGGAATTTTTTACGAGTTTTTATTTAAACGTTTTTATTATGGTTACAAAAGAAATAATATATACCCACAAAACCATTTTTGTAAACAAATTGTGTGATAAAACAAAAAAAAACGTGTGAAAGAATAAGCCACTTTTAATATAAACATGTCTACCATTTTCTTTTTTTTTGGGGGGGGGGGGGGTTATATATGTAAAAACAGATGTTTTTACTGTTGTGTTAATGTTTCTATGAGTTTCGTTTTGGTTTGATTGAACAAGTCGCTAGTTCAGTAAAAAAAACTATTTTCAGATGAAACAGCAAGAGATAAACGAATCGCCGAACGACAGGCCCTGCAAAAGGCTGCTGAATTGTAATAATGTGCAGAATAAATAAATTCCGCTTGCTTTTTTGTTTTATTTTGTTCGTCTTGAAGCCCATTGCGAAACAGAAGAGCATAGGAGACATAAAAATTCGGAAAAACATTCGTATGAATTTAAAAAAATTTTTTAAAAATTCAATTTATTTTTTAGTAAAAAATAATTTCTTTGAAACGTTTTAAAAATGAGTTTTCGTGAAATAACCAAAAAAGATGTATTGCGTCTGTTTCAAAAACGTTTTTCAAAAGTTAAGACACGTTGTGTCAAATGTTCGAGGGGTCTGCGGACACATTGAAATTTTTTGTCTCCGATTGAGCTTATATGTTTACTGTAGGATACTTGGAGCCCAAAAAGTTGAAAAAACACTTCACATTTTCATTTTCATTTTTCACAGCGAAACAATGGTACGTAAATTTGAAAATTCATACCTCCCGTCAAAATTGCGCTATCAGGCTGTTAGGAGGCTCATTCAAAAGTAAATTGTCTGCTGATGACAGAGAAAACAAAAATTGGTCTTTGTTTTGAGTTTGGAGCTATTGAAAACAAACGAAAAAGACAAAAATGTGTGAACAATTTTGGTTTTAAGATTATCCGGTTTTTCATATTGCGCGCCAAAAAAACTGTTTTGATCATTCGATTCTCCATCAAATTCTCCCTCAGTTAAAAGTTGAAACACTTGTTATCCAAAGTTTTGAAACATTCGATTGAAACGTCGAAAGCCGCGTTTTGATATAGGTTCTCCGCAAAAACATTGAAACGGCACTAGCGCGGGATCGGTTTTGTCAGACGGTTTCTCGGCCAAGATCGGCTAAAATAGCAGTTTTCGACGTTTCAATCGAATTTTTGAAAACTTTGGAATACAAGATTTTCAATTTTCAACATTTCACTCTGGGCAGAATCGAGTGATCAAAGCAGTTTTTCTGGCGCGCAACACATAAACGGTGATAATCTTAAAACCTAAATTGTTTACACATTTTTGTCTTTTTCGATTTACTTTAACGTGCCATTGTTTCGCTGTTAAAAATGAAGATGGAAATGTGAAGTGATTTTTCTTTCTTGTTTGGTCCCAAGTAGCCAGTAAGGAAACATATAAGCTCAATCGGAGACAAAAAAAATTCCAATCTGTCCGCAGGCTGCTCAGAACACTCAGATATCTTTTCTTAAACAAAAAATTCAAGTATTTTATTTTTCTACACACAAAATCCAAAGTAAAGTCATATGTTTAACCAAAAACTTTTTTTTGTTTTTTAGGCTGTTGCCGCATTTCGGTTCAAGCTCTGTTGCTGGATGGCGGTGTTTTCATGAATCCTTGTCATTCTTCTTCTGTGGTGGTAGTAGATCGGCATAATGAGGTACTTCAAGATGGACCACGGGAACAAGTGCATCAGAAGCATCTGAATCGGAATGTATTTTGACCAAAATAAATTCCTTGCTGATTACCAAAGACAAGGCCACAAAAAGTAATAAATTTTACACTAAAATGAATGAACTGCTTCAGAAAAAAACTTAGTTTTTAAGACACGTTTTCTCAAATGTTCGAGCAGACAGATTAGAAATTGCAGACAGATTAGAAATTTTTTGTCTTCGATTGAGCTTTCATATTTATTTTGGGTATTGATTATGAGTTTGGAGTAATGGAAAAAATCCAAAGAGACGGTTTTGTCAGACGCTTTCTCGGCAAAAATCGGCTAAAACAGCATTTTTAACGTTTCAATTGAATTTTTCAAAACTTTGAACTGCAAGATTTTCAACTTTTAACATATCCTTCGGCGCAGAATTTGATGAATAATCGAATGATCATCCAAAAACCAACATTTTTCAAACATTTTTGTCTTTCGACTTTTTTCATAGCTCCAAACTCAAAATCTAAGCCATGTTCTTTTATCTGTTATCAGCACACAATTTGCTATCAAATGAACGCTCGAACAACCTGATTGCGCAATTTTGAAGGGAGGTATGAATTTTCCCATTAGCGTGCCATTATTTCGCCGTGAAAAATGAAAATGGAAATGTGAAGTGATTTTTCAACTTTTTGGGTCCCAAGTAGCGTACAGTAAACATGAAAGCTCAATCGGAGACAAAAACTTTCTAATCTGTTCGCAGAGTTCTCAGAAAGCTCAGACCTCTCGTCTTAAAGCACTCAATTTTTATAAATCCAATCAACGTTTAAAAAAATAGTCAAATCGATTGTTGTAAGCTTTCATCATTCATCTCAAAAATTTGAAATCAATGTTTTAAAAGCAGACATTGAAAGAAAATACAGCTTGATGAAGTCATTATAAATTCTTAGGTTCGGAAAATTTAGAAATATGACAAAACATGCATGTGAAAGAATTATTCCACGGAAATTCAATTTTTAATTAAAAAAATTATTTTTCGTAATTTTTGTAAAGAAGTGAAGTAAAATTAATTATTAAAGCTAAAAAATAACTGACACAACGGATATCTGACAAAACTGGAGCACAATAAAAAAAACGGAATACTCCTCTTTCCGATTATTAACGCAACCAAAAGTCGACATTTTTGAAAAGTTTTCTTTAGAAACCAACCTGAATTTCATGATTAAAGCATCCGGAAGTCTTCTTCACAAGCCCAATAGAGTTTACAGCTTCTTTACAGAAGGCTTCAGGAGTGACGACAAAAAGGGAGCCAGTCTGGAAATTGAAAACTTGTGCCAATGAGTACCAATGTTTTGATGTTGCACCTAGGGTAAAGCGTTCAATATAGGATACTCAAGCAGTGTACGCAGCCAAATTGGCCGAAGTAGATTTGGCTAGAGGTAAAACTAGCGGAAATTAGCTAAAATGATAAATACTCACCGTGTAGTGGACCATTTTGGTGGCAATGAGAGCTGGAGTGAGACATTGGACTGAGATGGATTTGTACTCTCTGTCGATGCACTCGCAAAGAAAGGACATCACTGCCTGAATGTTTAAATGATTTTTTGTATGAAATACCAATTTCATTTTGACTAGATTGGTAGGAGCTGAGACCGAGAGAGAAACAAAGAGAAAGAGGAACAGAGGCAGAGATAAATTTTCCTAACCTTTGAGGCACAATAGGCTGCAAGAAGAGGAATAGGGCGATATCCTTGAGAAGACGAAAGAACAACGATCTGACCTCCTCCGGATTTTTCCATAGCGGGTAGAACAATTGAGAGGAACTGAAAATGAACAGTAGAATATTCTGGAAAATTCGAGCAGGAAACTGTCTTAGGAAAATGTTCATAGTCTCAGAATCGGCTCAAATTTTCTTCGATTAAGCGGATGCACATGTTTATGGCGTGTAACAAATAGAAAAATAAAGTACTTTAAACTTGTTTGGAACAAATTTAGAACCAAAAATTTCTTTGACCTACCAAAACTGAATTTTTTCCTGATGAAATCGATGGAGATCTTTGCCTTCAAAGTCGATTTTCTTCAGGATGGTCACGGAGTTTTTCGGACTTTAAATTTTGAAAATATGCAGAAAGATTGCGCATCTTTCTGTCAGAACGACGTTTTGCGACGTTTTTATGTCAAAGGTCGAAAAAAGTGAAAAACTGCAATCTCAAACGTAAATTTTCACCTTTGTGAGGTTTTTGGACTCCGTTGCCGAAGTACACAACAATTTTTTGTTTCAGTTTTATATTTGAAGTATACACGAAAAAATTTTTCAGAATAACCCACATTTACTTATTTCGACCGCTTTTGTAAAATTACAGTACCCTACCGTAACCCGGGTCAAAAAATCGATAATCAGCTTTCAAAATATTGCATATTGGCACTAGGTTATCGACTAAGGTTATCGACCAAATTTGAGCCGATTCCCACACTATAACCTGATTTCTAGCTTACAGTGGTCTTATTGGGGCCGCTCGATTCTTCCAGAGACTGCGTCTTAAAACACAAATTACACATCTTTTTCGGACACTTATGTACACGTTTGGTTTGAAGAATGATAATGAAACATATGATTTTAAAAAAAATATTGTCCGGTTTTTTATTTTTACAAATGAAATGTGACCTACTGGAGGGCCCAAAAAGCGAAAATCGACGAAATTCTGTTTTGGAAAATAGAAGTGTTTTTTATTCAGTTTAAAACATTTTTACTTTTTTACCAAACTATTTTTAAATTCAATTTTATTCCCGTGTTTCAAACAAAAATAAGAATAAGTCATCCACCACCTCACACTAATGTTTAATCACCGCAACGTAGACGCTTTATTTCTAAACCCTGAAGATATTCGAATGGTGCCATAGTTTCGCTGTTTAAGCTTGATTCACGTCATCTTTTTCGAGACTTATACATTTTTTCTCACCTCAGCAGCTCCAAGTCCATTGATCTTCAAAATGTGTCTATCAGCCTCCGGGTTGTCTCCATACCGCTCCAAATTGTCCCTTCCAACTCCAACACTGTTCACTGAAATTAGTTTGAAAAACGATTTTCAATGGAAAATTTACCTACCTACAAAGCCAACATCAATGTCTGCCACAAACTGACGCAGAATCTCGTAGTCGTCCTTGTCAAAGTCAAAGAGAAAAGTTTTCACTCGGCAGTTATGGACACGTTCTAAAAAAATCACATACTGAAAATCAAACTGTCACACGAAGATACCAGTAAAAATATCCCAATGTGCTTGCTGCTAAAGACCGCATGAAACAGAGAAAACACATTAAATTTTAAAAATAAAAATTGGAAAACAAGTTTTTTTATACCTTCATTTGGTTTTATATTTGTAAAATGTTTATATAGTGCATTTCCAAAAAAAAGAGACAAGGAAAAGGGATTTTCTTAAAGGACTAGGTACATTTGGTCCCGCCGCGAACCGCAAATTATCTGCGCACTCCTCTTTTACAATGTCATTTCAACAATTTCATATCTGACCACTTCAATGTTTCACTGGGGTTTTCGTTAAATACAAGCGGATATAAAGGTTACAGGAAGGTACCAGTAAAATTATCCCATTTCGCTTGCTGCTGAAGACCATTAATTTTTTAAAATAAAAAAAAAATTGGAAAACAAATTGTTTTTTTACCGGAAGCCAAAGCCCCGCTGCGCGGGTCTTCGCCTTCAGGGTTCGGCGGCCTTCGGCAGCCTCAATCTGTGATACCTTATGGCGGCGGGGGCCGCATTGGAACGCAGCCTTCGGCTGCTTATGTCGGCGGCCTTCGGCCGCTCCTCTATGCAGCCTGCGGCCGGTTTGTTCTATTCGTTTCAATAAACTGTTCCCCATGGTCGTGTTGAGGGAAATGAAGAGGTGTACCTATCCGCATATTACGTTGCGCTGCTAACTAACAAAGGGAAACCCTCTAATGTTATAAAGGATACCTAGAACAAAAATTTCATTTGGTTTTTCATGTGTAAAATGTATATAGTTGTAAAAAGATTGTAAGACATGTATAGTTTTTCACTTAAAACATATGCGAAAAATTTGGTTTACCTACTTTTAGGCTTTCACAAAAATGGGGTTTTCAATCTAAAAAGGAAATTTTTAAAAAAGTTTCAAATAAGTACGAAACGAAACATTTTCTTGATTTTTACGAAGAAAAAATTAAAGTTGAAAATTTTCTTTAGAAAAGCTTTGCAAATAATAAAAACTTTAAAAAAACAAGTTTAAACTTTTTTATATTTCGTTTCCATTTTGCAGCAAATTTCAGTGCAAAGAATAGTTTTATTCTGAACTCAGGGGTTCGTTTAAAAATGAGCGCTAATCAGTTTTAAAATTCTTTTTTGTTGTTCCACATTTTAGGGTTCCCTCATGTTTGTTTTTAATCCAAACTAACAAAAGCAGCCAAACGTTCTCAAAATTTGTTTTTTAATTCACGTTTTTCAAGATGCTTCGTTCTGTTCTGTCTAATCACAAACACAAAAAGAAATTTATAAATTAAATTGTTGCTTTCACCCCTAGGAACCAATGTCAAACGCTCGGCCTAATCTAATTACTGGATGAAACAGAAAAGAATCTTAATTTTAGAAAAAAATTGGAGTGGGAGAAATTTACAAAAAAAATGAGCAGGGACCAGTGAAAACACCTCAATACGCTTTATCTAAAGACTGCATGAAACTGGGAAAAACCATAAATTTAGAAAAAAAAATTGAAAACGAGTTAATTTTAATTTTATTTGGATTTTTACTTGTAAAAAGGAAATAGCTGTTGTAAAATTGTAATGCGTGTGAAAAGCGAAAACGCAGAAAAAAAACCTCTTTTTTGCAGGATCCCAACAGAAATTTAAAACGAACTTTTTTCTAAATATTTCATACCTAGAACTCTTAATTTGGTGTTTCATTTGTAAAAAAAAATTTTAAGCAAATGGTAATTCAGTTTCTTTAGAACTACGGAACTGTTTGAAATTTAAAAAAAAGGTCTAAAGAAATGCGAAACCAAACCTTTTTTTTTTAAATTAGAAGTTGAAACGAGAATTTTTACTACAATAAACCAACCACAACTACCCGAATGCCTGATCTAAATACTGAATAAAACAGAGGAGAATCTTAAATAAAAAATAAAATGAGGAAGTTTTTGTTTTTCTACCTCGAACACGATTATATTTAAATTTCATTTGTAAAATGCCTTTAGAAATGTTAAATGAAACTGAAAATTCGGAAAATCTAATTCTTTTCAAACTCAAGGTTGTGTTGGAATTCTTTTTATTTTTCTATATAATACTCATTTTTTCAAAATGTTTAAACCTACCCAAATAAGTTTTCACGTCTTCCAGCTTTTTCTGACTTCTTCCGATAAGGACGAATTTACTCAGACCTCGTTTGGCCAACTCGAATGTATACGCTTTTCCAATTCCATCAGTTCCTCCCGTTACAACTGAAATATCGAATTATTAAAAATTTACAAAAAAAAATTATTAAAAAATAAACTCACTTGTCCATCGGTTTTCATACTTTTTGAAGTCGGGCTCGTAGAAAATCGGCGCAATCAGGTAAACAAAAGCTGCTTCGAGGAAGGCAAAGAATGTTCTGAAAGAATATTTTTTTTTGAATTTAATAAAAAAGCGTAATCCGCACTAAACACACTTAACATTTTGCTTTTGAAATTGGATGCATCAAAAAGAAATTTTCTTCTTGAAAGTTTTCATTACCACTTTTGATGTTTTTGGCTTTCATTTGGTTGGTTTTTTCTCCAAAAAACGACAAATTGACCTTCAAAAACATTTGTTTAAGAGAGTTTTTTTAGTTACACATATAAATTGAATTTCCAGCAAGGGTTTGATTCGTTTTTTTGCTGCTACCCTAAGTCTATCCCTAATTTATACCAATTTTTTTAAATTTTGTTGGTTGTTTTGTGATGTTATAAACAAAACTCAGCGACCTAATGTTTACTGAGTGCGTTTTCATTACGGCTTAATTTATTTATTAATTGTTAGAGGTGATTTCAACATCAACAGCAAAAACTGAGTTTAATTTTTTCTTAGTTTAGCTCTTTTTTAGCTTCCTAACAAATATAGTTAAAACTTCAACGGTTTTATGCGTTAATAGAAGCGTTCACTTGCTTTTAAAATTTTTTTTTTAAATTTGCTATTTTACATTTCAATGGACTAGTTTTTCCACTGAGCATTTTAAAAGATAATTTAAATGTTACATTTTTCAAAATTATCTTATTCTAAATTATGCAATTTATTGGTGATAGGTGTATTATTGCTGGTGTGAAAGCTTATAAAGAATCTGTTCTGTAAAACAGTGTTACAAATAAAACATTCGACCTTTTTAATCTTAATTCTATGTTTCGAAATGTTCTTATCAAAGCTCAGCTATTACGTTTTTACTACATGTCCCGCAAACAGGTTTTGAAAAAAAATAGTTTCTCTATTCATATTATTTTTAAGCACCGCTGGTATTTTTCCACTTTTAATGTATCGTTTGCTTTTCAAAAAAATTTTTTGAAAATTTATTGGTTCATTTATATTTTTTCTTTGCTACATGTTTCAAAACTTTCATGAGTATTCATAAATTGTTGGGCGAGTTTAATTTCGGGTAACGTTTTTTTCTTGTTGTATATTCCTTGCATATTTTCTTTTTCATGTTTTCATTAATTAAATACATGTTTCAAGTTTTTTTTAAAGCTTCGTTATTGGTTTTCATTAATAACAGGGTTGCTTGGTTCGTAGTATAAATTTTTTTTTTTAATTTTACATTTTTCAAAGCAAAGTTTTTCAGAGCACGCGAATTTTTCATTTGCTTTTCAAAGAAACATTTTGAAAATTGGTTTGTTTTATATTTTTTTTATATTTTGTCTTTGCTACAGGGTTTAAAACTTTTATCAGTATTTCATTTTCATGATCTCAAATTTCGATATGCGCACATTTTCCCAGGCTTTAAAAAGAAGAAAGTGTTTTTGCAAAGTTTTTTTTCTTATAAGTTTACAATTATTTTAGCGCGTTTTTGCTTATTGTTAGCCTTTAAAAAAATGTTTTCAGACGTGTTTGAAAAAATCTGTTCACTAAAAACACAGCGTTGTATTAAAAATCTTACGTTGTTTAACTAAATGTGCAAATTTTCCCATGATTTTCAAAGAAACTTTGAAGTTCATTATTTCACGTATTTTTTGCTTAATTACATGTTTCAAAGCTTTTATCAGTATTAACAGAATTATTGAGATTGTTTTGGAAATTTCGAGTAACTATTTGCATATTTTCATTTTCATGTATTTTTTTTTAAATGAAATGCATGTTTCAAGTTTTTTTAAACCTCGTTAATTGTGTTCAATAATAATAAAGTTGTCGGTTCTTAGGATAAAAAAATATTTTTACATTTTTCGGAGCAAAATTTCTAACCTGAACACTCTGTAGCCGAGGTACACAAAGGGAACGATGTAGAGCATGAAGGCCAACGGATGGATTTGGATATCGACGGGCGTGAGGAGAAAACTGCGAAGGTCGGCCCACATTGCAGACAAGATCCGACACGCCGATTACTGTATCAGATCTGTCAAAAAAGGGCAGAGGACAAGGCGCGAAAAAGGAACGAAGTACAAGGGGAGAAGGAGGAAACCGGTACAAAAGGTACAAAGTTTGAAAGTGCGGAGAAAAGAAAAGAAAGGTAACGGAGAAACTCTAATGGGGAACTTATTTGCAACAGGCAAAACATATTTGTAGTCAGATTTTTGTAGTCAGAAAAATAGTCTCTGTATAGGGCATTTCCGAAACTGAGACAAGGAAAGGGTGATTTTCCTAAAGGACTAGGTACAATGGGTCCCGCCGCGATCGTCTAATTGTCTGCGCACTCCTCTGTTACAGTGCTATTTCGCATATTTTTTTTTTGATATTCACTTCGATGTTTCAAATCGTAAATGGTTAAATACCAAAGAAATCCAGGGTCATTCAAAAGTCGTCGTCTCAAGATTGGAAATAGCCTATAAAGCTACAATGTTTGGGATTTCAGCGGTTTAACGGAAACGGATAAATCAACAATGGGGAAATTTACTTGCAACAGGCAAAACATACAAGTAAATTTAATTTTTTTTTGAAACCGAACTGAAAGACAAATTGAAACTAGAAAATTCACTCTCCGCTAGAAAAAAACACCCAATCGAGCCCAAACTTTGTATAACTTACAGATAATACATTGATAAACAACAGTAAAAATCAATTATCGATTTTTAGTCGAAGTACTATAACGACTCCTGTTTTACTCTAAGAACCGTCTAACTTGACGAATATTTTTTTCTCTGTGAAAATTTGGAGAGGACATTTAAAAAATTCTTTTGATTTCGATGAAAAATATTTTTTTTTAAACTTTTTCAACGTTATATAGCATATTTGAATTACAACTGAGCCGCCTATCGCCTAAACTCGTTAGAGCTTATATTTTTTTAGGTTTGTAAACCAATAAAACGGTTTTTCAACCTTTCAACAAAAAAAGAGCTTTTTAGATAAATAAACATTTAGAGCGTTGATATAACGTTGAAACTCAATAGGGGTGCATATTTGCAACAGTCAAAACATACAAATAACTTTAAATTAAAACTACTCCGACTTCTCTAGCATGTTTAATAGAGGCTAGAAAAGTTAAAGTAGTCCGATCGAGCCCAATTTTTAGGTAACTTGGGGGCCAATAAAAGAAAAACAACATTAAAATGGTTTATTGAATTTTGGTCGGAGTTCTGTAAGGGTAAGTAGAAAAAGCGCAAGAAAAAAAATTAATATAAGCTGTCATCGATTTCTGTATGCCAGGGCTGGCCAAACATCGGGCTCAGATCGGGCCGGGCCAAAAAAATATACAGGTCGGGCCCGGCCCGGCCCGATAAATTACAAAAATAAAAAAAAGCAACAATTTTGATATAAATTTTTGGTTCAAAGCTAATTTTTAGGGACTTCGGAACACCGAAAGGTGCCACTTTAAATACTTTTGTGACATACGACAAATCGATCGAGCAGAGTCCGGGTTTCCGCCTCGTAAAGGTGTACGCGTGGTGAGCAAAACATTTTTTTTAATTAAAGTTCTTGCCGATTTCACGGGTTTGAAGTGATAAACTGGTTTAGAGTTTAAATGCACGTTTGTTCAGCATGAAATTCCCCACAAAATAAACTCACCCGCATTTCGGTTGAACCACTTCGAAGGGAGTTATGAGATGTCAGGGCATCGTTCCACTATTTCGCTGTGGAATGAAAAACCTCCGGAACCAATTTGATTTTTGAACTAAATGGGTCCTAGGTAGTCCCCAATCAACGTTTTAGCTCAATCGGAGACAAAAAATTTCGTTCTGCCCTGGGGTCGCTCACTGCTTTCTGAAGTGGTGTCTTAAATTTTCACAAACCAAAAAAAACCAATATCTAAATTTGCACATAATAAATCTCGCTAAATACACTTTTTGAAGTTCTGACAAATAAAATCTTCGATACTTATTTGTTAAAAAAAGAAAAGGGCTGCGTTTATGCGCTATAATTGTTTCAGAAGTACGAATTAATCGAGCCTATCTGAAAAAATGAGGGTCTGGTAAAAAAAACTTAAGGTAAAACAGAAAACGCAGTAATTCTTGTACATTTGTGGAAAACACGGTGTGAACAGGAAAATAAGAAGTCCCTTCACAATGAATGGCAGTCGTCACGAACAAGTTCCTTTACCAGATCGTGTCCGGTTGTTGCCGTGCAGATCGCGCGAATGGGGAGTCCGAAAAGTACAGAGATACACCAATTACAGGTTTTTATCTTGATTTTGATGAAGTATTTGGCCAAAAAGTAGTGTAGTCTGGAGCAGAGAGCGATTCCATCGAGGACGTCACAGAATTCAGGTGTAAGAGTTGTTCTCAGGTCCTACTTTTCAAATTTGGCGTTTTGGGACAGAAAAACACATTTTGCAGTTGAAAGTTTTACATTAACAAATATAAAAAATATCATTTTTCTCCCCTCAAACCAAATTAAGGAGTGCTATAGCACTACAAAAATAGAAACATTTTCTCTGTGAGATTCGTGCAAGCCACTGACAAAAAAACTGGAAAAAAAACGTTTAAAAAAATGGAAAGAGTTTTTGCAACTTTTATAGGAAATTTCCTTAACAAATACGAATGGAAAATAAAAAACTCGCTGAAAAGTCTCAAATAAGCTAAATTATTTTTGCTCTTTGTGAGGATAACCAGGAGTTACGGCCCGCCTTCGGCGGTCCTCACTCCTGGCTCCTCGCGGCCTTCGGCCGCTCGTCCGGGGCTTCGCCCGCGAATGTACGTTAAGCGGCCTGCGGCCGCAAAGATTCGTGGCCTTCGGCCACTCAGTTCGGCGGCCTGCGGCCGCACATATTCGTGGCCTTCGGCCACTCAGTTCGGCGGTCTATGGCCGCACATATTCGTGGCTTTCGGCCACTCAGTTCGGCGGCCTGCGGCCACACGTAGCGCAGTCTCGCGTGGGACACCATGACATATAAACGGACACGACTTCCCAATTGTTAGAGGTGGATGAAACATTCGAATATCGAAAATTCCAAAAAAAAAAAATTGAAAAATCAATTATTTTGGGTCAAATTTTG
Source organism: Oscheius myriophilus (assembly GCA_964057215.1). Taxonomy (NCBI): domain Eukaryota; kingdom Metazoa; phylum Nematoda; class Chromadorea; order Rhabditida; family Rhabditidae; genus Oscheius; species Oscheius myriophilus. The sequence goes on from OZ059903.1 coordinate 22,936,303, forward strand.
ACGTTTCACATAATTTCTAGATATGATAAGCCGCGAAATTTTTGACTTTTAACACTTTTTCTATCCTAAAAAGTTACGACAAATCGATTTATGGGTGACTCCAAACTTCTGAATATTTTTTGCCACTTGCACAAGTTTGAAATAAACACGACTCTAGAGGTTAAAAAGATCCTTTTCGAATACAAAATTAGACAATATGAGCCTACCCGGATCTTGGTGCGACCACTTTGAAGAGAGTTATGACTGGTGAACGTTCCATTATTTCGCTGTGAAATAAAATCGTTGGGAACTAAAGTGATTTTCAGACTACATAGGTCCTAAGTAGTGAAAAATTAACGTTTCAGCTCAATCGGAGACAAAAAATTCAATTCGGTCCGGGGGTCGCTCACTGATCTCAGATATCGTGTCTTAATATTTTTTTCTCCGCCTTTAAATCGAAAAATTCCATGGTTTTCTCCACATTTTCATATGGTGACTGTCGATCTCATATATTTCTGCTATAATGGAAGGTGTGACAAAAAAAGCGTTCTCGAAAAACTCTGCCTTCAACACTTTAATAAGACACACTTCGAGCTGTTCTTTATTCACCCTTAAGATCACGTGCGGTTGACAAATTCCGGGCTGTAGGCGTTGGACAGATCGCGGTAGGACACAGGCAGCAGGCAGTAGGGATTGGGGAACCAGCCCCTATGACCCTGAATTACAAACTTCAGCAATGTTTTTCGTAAGATTGTTACCTCCCTCCTTTCCATAAGCACAGTACTGCAGAAAGGGACCTTCAGTCCGATGCCCTTCAACTCCTGGGCCGTGGTCTGGCGCTTCTTTCTTCCGTCGCGGAGGAGGCCAACGGCCATGTCGACTGTGGAAGCGTGAGCCAAGACCTAAACCTGAGTTAGAAAAAGAATTAATTTTTAGCGTTCCAGAACATTCAGTTTCTTTCCCTTGTCGAAAGTTTCAGTAGTGAGAGAGATCTTTCGCAAGGTGGAGTAGAGGCGGTTGTTGTAGTCTGGGATGCTCTCAGTGGTCGTGAACAGCTACAAACTACGTTTTCAGGATGATATGGAAATACCGTAGTGGTGGTGTAGAGGGGACGGTAGGTGGTGTCAATAGGGAACGATTCCAGCTGAGAGAATGTGGCAAAGCAGGGAGGCGCATCAGGGTAGAGGGAGGTGTTCTCGAAGAGACCCGGCTCGATTCTAATAAGTTCTGATTATTCACTCACTGACTCTCTCTCACTCTCTCACTCTCTCACTCTCTCACTCTCTCACTCTCTCACTCTCTCACACACTCACACACTCACACACTCACACACTCACACACTCACACACTCACACACTCACACACTCACACACTCACACACTCACACACTCACACACTCACACACTCACACACTCACACACTCACACACTCACACACTCACACACTCACACACTCACACACTCACACACTCACACACTCACACACTCACACACTCACACACTCACACACTCACACACTCACACACTCACACACTCACACACTCACACACACACTCACACACTCACACACTCACACACTCACACACTCACACACTCACACACTCACACACTCACACACTCACACACACACTCACACACTCACACACTCACACACTCACACACTCACACACTCACACACTCACACACTCACACACTCACACACTCACACACTCACACACACACTCACACACTCACACACTCACACACTCACACACTCACACACTCACACACTCACGCACTCACACACTCACACACTCACACACTCACACACTCACACACTCACACACTCACACACTCACACACTCACACACTCACACACTCACACACACACTCACACACTCACACACTCACACACTCACACACTCATACACTCACACACTCACACACTCACACACTCACACACACACTCACACACTCACACACTCACACACTCACACACTCACACACTCACACACTCACACACTCACACACTCACACACTCACACACACACTCACACACTCACACACTCACACACTCACACACTCACACACTCACACACTCACACACTCACACACTCACACACTCACACACTCACACACACACTCACACACTCACACACTCACACACTCACACACTCACACACTCACACACTCACGCACTCACACACTCACACACTCACATACTCACACACTCACACACTCACACACTCACACACTCACACACTCACACACTCACACACTCACACACTCACACACTCACACACTCACACACTCACACACACACTCACACACTCACACACTCACACACTCACACACTCACACACTCACACACTCACACACTCACACACTCACACACTCACACACACACTCACACACTCACACACTCACACACTCACACACTCATACACTCACACACTCACACACTCACACACTCACACACTCACACACTCACACACTCACACACTCACACACTCACACACTCACGCACTCACACACTCACACACTCACATACTCACACACTCACACACTCACACACTCACACACTCACACACTCACACACTCACACACTCACACACTCACACACTCACACACTCACACACTCATACACTCACACACTCACACACTCACACACTCACACACTCACACACTCACACACTCACACACTCACACACTCACACACTCACACACTCACACACTCACACACTCACACACTCACACACTCACACACTCACACACTCACACACTCACACACTCACACACTCACACACTCACACACTCACACACTCACACACTCACACACTCACACACTCACACACTCACACACTCACACACTCACACACTCACACACTCACACACTCACACACTCACACACTCACACACTCACACACTCACACACTCACACACTCACACACTCACACACTCACACACTCACGCACTCACGCACTCACACACTCACACACTCACATACTCACACACTCACACACTCACACACTCACACACTCACACACTCACACACTCACACACTCACACACTCACACACTCACACACTCACACACTCACACACTCACACACTCACACACTCACACACTCACACACTCACACACTCACACACTCACACACTCACACACTCACACACTCACACACTCACACACTCACACACTCACACACTCACACACTCACACACTCACACACTCACACACTCAAGATCGCTGCATACCTCAACAAAGCCTTGCTTCCAGAAGCCAATCGAACCGCATGAGCTGTCTGAATACAACGGATGGCCGGAGAGCAGTAAATCACATCTAGAAATGAAAGCATTCAGTTAAAAGCTTTAAGTTTACCGGGAACCACACCCTGCGAGGCGATGCCTCTTCCAACCAAACGAGCTAGCACCTGACCAGTGATAGTTATTGGGGTGTCGTTCAAGTAGTCGTGGACGGGACGTCTCACCGGCAAGTAGAGGGGCTAAAAAGGAATGTACGTTTCAATTTGGCCAAGGAAAATGATAAGTAGATCAAAATTACTAACCATGTTAGCATCGTAGGGAGCATACTTGTGGGCGCAACGATGGGTCCATTCGGGGAAGAGCTCGTCGACGCGCTCACTGTGCCTCATAACGATCAAGTGCTTGGGGTAGATTTCGTTAATGTCCTCACTGAAACACAGTTTATTATAATAAACCAGTTTTATGTTTCTGCCCTGCGTTCCCATTAGATTCGTTGGATTTCCTTTTAAGGATCCTCTCTTAAACAAATCTCTTATGGTCTGTGTGTGTGTTATGTCCCAGCGTAAGCCCATGGAGTCCGCCACGTGACCTGCACTCTCTCAATTCCCCTTCTCTTTCGCCAAGCGAGTTACGGTGAGTTACATTTGCATAGCCGTGTATGAGACCATTCAAATTTAGCGGAAGGAGTGGTTCATTTCCTCGCTTCACCGGTTGTTTTTGGTGGGCCGCGCAAGCGGCTGCGCCGTAGGCGCCGGGGCGAAGCCCCCGACCAGGCCGCGAGGAGCCAGGAGTGAGGACCGCCGAAGGCGGGCCGTAACTCCTGGTCTAATTCATACATTTTAGGCCCTATTTGAGGTCAAACTCCGTTAGCTACTACTTTTCGTATGAATTTGGGCACTTTTTGTAAACGTTTTTAAACGACTTACCGCTGTCTCCGCTCAATGTTGGTAGAATACGAGTTAGGGTCAATTTGATCAGTCTCGGTGTACCCTGAAACATTGTCTCTAACTGAAAAAATACAGGCAAAGTTACCGTAAACTGATTTAGAAGAGACATTATTAGGAGGCATACTGCCGGTGGGGGGAGAAAGAGTAGAAATGGGGAAAAGGGAGGCATGCCGGCGTTAGCATAATTATGCTGATTAAAGGTCTGCGGAAAATTAGACTACTGCGAATTATTCAAAATATTTTATGATAAAATTTGGGAACAACGTCAAGCAGAGAAAGAGTGAAACACATTGTCATTGGGCAATTTTAATCAGGTATAAAACAGTGTGATGGTTTTGTATGTATTTTTTGGGGAAGGGGGTTTGATTGAAACCTAGTCTCTGTCAAGTGCACCATTCGCTTCGAATAAGAGAAAAGGCTTCTATTCTATTTCCAACGAAAGGATTTCGACTTTTCATCGACTTTGATATCCAATCGTAATTATCCTATCCCGCTTTGTAATATTCGGGTGAACGCCAGAAAAATAGGCAAAATAGCGCTGTAACAGAGGAGTGTGCAGACATTTAAGTGATCGCGGCGGGACCAAATGTACCTGTCCTTTAGGATAATCTCATTTTATTTGTTTCTTTTTAGGAAACGCACTACAGCTTTGTGCTCAAGTTCAAGCAAAATCTGCTTTTGAACAGGGTCGAAAAATTCATTCATTTTCGAACGCAATTTTGAGAATTTTTAAACCGATTTGCTAGGTCAAACAAGCAAAGTTGTGCGAAATTATGTTAGCAAATGAACTCATAAGTTAGCCTTATACACCAATTGATTTTTTTTCAAAACGACACCTGTTTCGACCAAAATCTTAAAATTAGGTCCTGCCGCGATAAACTAGCTGTCTGCGCACTCCTCTTTCACAGTGCTGTTTCCGTCATTTTATTGTTGTTTATTTCAATGTTTCAAATCGTCTGTAGTTAAATACGATGGGAAACCTAAGTCGTTGAAATGTAACCAACCTTTTGTTGGAAAAAGACTATATATACAAACAGTTTTCTGGAAGTTCGATTCATTGCAATCTCGCTGGCCTTACAAAGGCTGCTCGATTCTTACATAGACGGTTCTTACAGAGACTTAAAGAGACTTCACCTCGCCAAAAACTTCACAGCAAGGCGCAAACTATTTTTGGGTGTTTTAATTGCTGGACAAAAATATATAAATACAGTTTTAAGAAAAATACATTGAAAGAAGTATCTTGCCCTGGGATCTACCCAACAAGTCCTTTAAAAGCAGTCTTCACACTGCGTCAACGGGGAGGCATTAAAATTGTTTATTGGTTAATGTATATATCACATCGCATTCTCCACTTTTTAAGCTGGTTTTCAAACAGCGCTCAACGGAAACGGTAGTAGCTGCCTCGCCAAGCTGAAATATGCTTTTTGCTTCAAATAGTAAATTTCTTACCTGCATCTCGGAGAGGTGCAAACGACTGGGATCCATAGCCGACTCCCAAAGGGTTGTTGAAGAAGCCATACCATTGTGCTTCTGTAGCAACCACTATGCAAAGAAGGAAGATAAGAAAACCGCCAAAACTCATGTTTCGATGACTTTTCTTTTTCAAATCGTGCCTTTTATATACTTGTAATGACGTGATTTTAAGGAAACTACTCAACTTGTGTTTCCCGAAATAGTAGCGATTTGTCATCTTTGTTCCTTAATGACAAAAGTACATTTTTGCAGTTCCTTTTCCTGTTTTCAGGCTGGAAAATCACAAAAAGCCAGAGTTTTCCTTTTTATAGGCTCGAAAAAGTGTTTTTATTACAAGAGGCTGTTTTTATACATACTGCGAGCACTTTTCTTAAAATATGCGTTCTTGACTACAGAAAAACGTGGTTCCTGCTACGTGCCCACGTGGAGTCAACAAATTAGGAAACTAGAAGCGAGACACCAATGTAACAAAAATTACGAATTATGTGTAGTTTTGTAGTTTTACTGCAAAACATTCGATTGCAAGAAAATTTAGAACGGAATTCAGTTCTACAAATTAATTATTCAAACGCAATAAAGTTTAAAAAACACAACTCTAAATGATTTTACAAAATTGGAAAAACTACTGTTTTTTTTATAAATACTTTTTTAAACAATCTTCTCAAACTTAAAATGTAGAACAAAGTTTTTTTTGCGGCAAATTCTTTTTCATACGGTGAAGTCTCGGGTTACTTTTTTTCCGCTTCGTACATATTGAAACATTTAAGTATACAACCATTTAAAAAAAATGCATAGATTCAAATTTTCATACAATCATTGCTTTTAGAAGACTCGTGAACTAATCGTTCAATTTTATCAATTTTCTGAATGAAAAGTTCGTGTAACATTCAAGTTTACGATTTTAACCAAATTTCGTGACTTGGTTGACTGTTTTCGCACTGCCAAAGGTAAAAATTTCGAGGTTTCACAGATAATGGCCATGTTTTTAGCCGCGATCGTTTAATTGTCTGTGCACTCTTCTTTTATAGTGCTATTTCGCAAATTCTAGTTGTGTTTACTTAACCAAGTTCTTAAAAAACCGCCAACATTTTGTTGGTTTGCCAAAACAGCATATTTCTGTGTTTCTACCGAGAAAGAAAAACGGTTTTATGATTTTTTTGGTGACACCAATGTTTCATTGTACTAAAGTATTATTCTTACAAAACTGAAAACACTCCTGGACACACAATTTTTTTCTTCAAAAATGAATTCGCCACCTTTCGTTTGAAATTCACCATTGAGAATTACAAAGATCGCATTTTCAATTACACTTTTTCTGTTTTTTCTTGCCCGAGAACTCGATCACGAAAGAGTTGCATAAAACTGATGCAGTTCTGTCCAAGAAACAAATCAAAAGAACAAATCAAAAGAACAAACTAGCAAGGATATTGCAAGTTGATAAATAGCACTTTTACTATTTTGGGGAAAAACAGTTTATTAGATTCAAGTAAACAATTGTATGAACTGCAAGATTTGAAACAGACCAGTCATCAAAAATAATGACTTTGTTATTTATTTATTTCTTCCTTCTTGTGTGTTGCTACAGATGCACAATCTAAAATGGAGTCTTTAAAAACCTTTTAAAACAATATTTGGAGTCAACAAATTAAGGAACTAGAAGCGAGACACCAATGTAACAAAAAAATACGATGTATGTGTAGTTTTGTAGTTTACTACAAAACATTCGATTGCAAGATGAATACAGAATTCAATTCTTGAATTCATCTATTGAAACGCAATAAAGTTTCAACTAAACACTACTCTGAATGATTTTTACAAAATTTGAAAATTTACAGTCTCACCGTAACTAGGATGAAAAAATCGACACTGATGCACAGATTCAAATTACTTTTTTAACAAGTTTCTCAAACTTAAAATTTAGAATAAAGTTTTTTTGGCAAATTTTTTTTCATACGGTATAGTCTCAGGTTACTTTTTTTTATTTTTTTAACTTAACTTGAAAAATTTAAGTAAAATAAAATTGAAAAATCCATAGATACAAAATTTTCATACAATCGTCGCTTTTAGAAAATTGGTGAACTAATCGTTCACTTTTTTCGATTTTCTGAAATTCGTGTAACATTCAAGTTTACGATTTTAACAAAAATTCGTGACTTGAGTTGACTGTTTTCGCACTTCCAGAAAGTGACAAGGGAAAAATTTCGAGGTTTCAAAGCACTTTTTCAAGCCGATATCGTTTAATTATCCGTGCACTCTTCTTTTATAGTGCTATTTCGCATATTCTAGTTATGTTTACTGACCAAGTTCCTGAAAAATCGCCAACATTTTGTTGGAATGAACTACAAAAAAATAAGGCTTTGCCACAAGAGCATATTTCTGTGTTTCTATAAAAAAAAACGAATGTTTATGATTTTCTTTGGTGACACCAATGTTTCATTGTACTAAAGTATTATTCTTACAAAACTGAAAATACTCATCAAGGTAGAAAACGTTTTTCAAAAAAAGAATTCGCGACCTTTCGTTGGCAATTCACTATAGAGAATTGCAAATTCAAAAAAGTTTAGTTAATTTCTACTCTTTTTCAAAATTTAACAATGGAATTTATTTATTTTTTTTTTTTTTTTTTTTTTTTGAAAAAAAATTTAATTCCGACGGATGTTGTAACGGTCTCTTGAATTTTCTTTGTCATTCAGTTTTACAATTTGTGTCGCATCTCACGATCGGGATTTAAAAAAAAAGATATATGTGTTCAGTTTTCGCGACCACAGTCCGAAAACTGAAAAGTTTAGGCTTAGGCCTGTAATATTCATTCAGATTTAATTTTTCTTTCAAAATGTTGCAAATCTCAATCTGACTGTTGTTGTTGATTTCCGGTTTTTTAATTGCGACGTAAAATGAGTTACGTGGCATGTGCAAATCAATTCTAAATTTAACTTTGGCCCTGGGTCCAATTTTGGCGGTGGAGCATGTTTATACCCCTCTCACTCCTACAACAAGTAAAAATTTTAAATTACGATTTCCGTATCTCAGCTAATGCCCAATATTTTCTTGTGAAATTTTGAATCTGTTTGAATGTTCCATAAACACCCTTTAATATGGCAAATTAAATATCCCCATTCAGCATGAGATAGCATTTTTACCTATAGTCGTCGCCAATGCTACTTCGCCCAATTTCGCTTTCAGCTCTGTGCAAATGACACCAGACGCGAATTTGCGTACAAAAATCCTGTGTTTTAGGATACGTACGCATTAATGCGTCAGGGTTACATTTGCGAATCGGTCAAGAAGTATAATTGGCAAAGACTATAGAGCTTTTCAAGTTCTCCTTTGTAATTTAGTGAGTGCAAAGTGTGCGCCCAGACCTAATTTGTTTGTTTTCTACCATTTTTCCAGCGTGCAAAGAATAATGACGTGAATGGCCTATAAACTAGTTGTAACTTTCCGACAATGACAAATCGTAGAACATTATTATGATGAAATGGGGTGGTTTTTCGAACTTGAGTGATGTCAAATTGGCCCATGTTTTACAACATTCCTAAAAGATGTTTTATTTCTGTCAGCAAATGTCAAAGATGATGACAAATTTGGCTATTTTGGGCGGGAAATGGGGTATTTAAACGATTGTCTTTCAAAAAACACAAGGACCACTTATTTTCAAAACGAAAATGTCTCCCGCTGGAACTCTTCTTTGTCTTCTTCTTTGCTTTGTTTTCGCTTCTAAAGCACAGTAAGACATTTTTCTATTTTTTTTTAAAATTATTTACTTTTTTAGATACGGTATTTTCAACAACCCTCTGGGAGTTGGCTTCGGATCGGACTCATATGCTCCAATTGGTGATGCAGGTAAAAATTTAAAAGCAGAAATTTGAATGTTTTTTTTTCAGCATGGCGAGGAAACTACTATCGCTATCGTTACCGCTAAATCAGAAACAGCGACAACAAAACAACGTAATTTGAATACATTTTTCTTTTAATCTTTTTTTCATTGTGAATAAATGGAGATTTTTTCCCTAAGAGCATTCGTATAAACACGTAGAATAAAAGAGAAAGGTGGTCACCCCTTGGGACATTCAAAGGTCAAATGACGTCATAATCGTAAATTATGATTATGACGTCATTATCGATTTTTTGATTGATGACGTCATTTGACCTTGAAATGTCCCAAGGGGCGACTACCTTTTTCTAATAAATAAACGGCATTAGATAAATGGACCGAGTGGACCGAATAAATTTTTGAGCGCTATAACTTTTGCTCACTTTTTACCTATCTGAACTTTTTTCTTGGCCGTTTACAGCTCTATTCTTTTCAAAACGATGGGAATAGTGCCAAAACTCAAAAAAAACAAATAAGACAAATTTGAATGTTTCTTTTCAGCATGTCGAGGCAGCTACTATCGTTACCGTTACCGCGAAATCAGTAACAGCAACAACAAAACATATTTTGCATGTTTTTTTTTTCTTTTAATCTCTTTTTCAATGTGAATAAATGTAGATTTATCCCCTAAGGCCATTCGTATAAACACGTCGAATAAATAAACGAGATTAGAAAAATCGAGTTTCTTTGATTTTGCGAAAGGTAAAACCATTTTTAGTCCAAGTTACTGTGTACCGCTGAAACCTTGTAGCAAGAAACATTTACCAATACTTCAATTTCACAAAAGAAAAAGAAAAATGACCGAAATTACATTTCCAAAACGATGTAAGTGAAAAATTTATCGAATGGCAGCGATTGTTAAAAAAAACGTTGCAATGTTTCAGCACTTCTTTGTTATCGTCGGGCTTTCGCTATTTTTAATTAACTTCAGGCAGATTCGTAAAAATATTAAACCAAGCCGAATAAATATTGTGTTGTTTGTATTTCAGCGCTGCGGATATAATTAATTCGAAATTTCAATGTTTCATCGGTTTCAGATGTCGGTTTCAGATGAAATCGGCTCATTAGCATGTCTTGTAAAAACCGGACACGCAGGGCGTACGGCCCGTCTACAAATCTATAGACGGAGACCCGTTTTTGACGACTTTAAAGCGTATTTTCTCGAAAACGGTAAATTTTCGACCCCAAGTCATATATATTTTCATGATCAGAGAATTTTTCTCTTCTAAATTAGCCGACTTGAAAAAAGCCGCCTGACTGTCCCTTTAAAACGACCGGGTCAGTGAGTTAAAGGGGTAGTAAGGAGGCTTTTCGTTTCATTTTCGATCGGATACGGTCGGAAATTACGCGAATGAACTATGCAAAATTGTCTCGCACCCTCCTCATTTTCACAGCTATCTCAGTCAATTAGAATGAATTCGGATCATTAGCATTCCCTGTAAATACCGGACACGCAGGGCGTACTGGCCATCCGCACAATCTGCTGATGGTCGACCGTTTTTGGACACTTTGAAGCCAGGTCTATCGAAAACGGTACATTTCCGACCCATAGTCATATATATTTTCTTGATCAGCGAATTTTTCTCTCCTAGATGAGCCAATGTTGTAAAACCCGCCTGACTGTCCCTTTAACCCAAACCAACCCGACCCGACCCCGAATAAATTAGGTCAAAACGGGTTGGGTCGTAACCCGGTTAACCCGAACCACCCCTGATAGAAAAAAACGCCGAAAAAATATATAAATCCTTCTGTAATCTTTAACTTTACATCCGCAATGAATGATTTATTGGTTACATGGTCAAACACGGCTATAGGATGGTGGGATTATCAGTTTGAAAGATTTTTAATTTTTTCACTGGTTGTAGCGGCACTTGTGGCACTTGATGATGGTCACGGTGTCTTGGCTGCGTTCCACAGAGGTGACATTCTCCATTCGATACGGATTCTCCGATGGCACAACGATGGTTGTGTTCGTTTTCTCCTCTCAGACCTTAAACTAGAATAAGTAAAATGGGGTAGAGATGTTTGCAAGACTTTAGCACAAAACATAGAGAAAAAGAAGGAGAGAGAGATACAGAGAAACATACAATGAAATTGGTCCTATTGTCGTAGACGCTGAATTCCATGTTTTCCTTAGCTGTAAGCTGAATGAACTGGGTCTGCTCGTCACGAATCTTGCCCTCCGCGATCATTTGCTTAAAGTAAATTTGTCAACGACATAATATAACAAAACCTGGTCGACCTGAGAGAAATACAAAGCATAATTATCGCCATCAGTTTTTAAGGTGCAATGGGCTCTGAATTCTTAATTGTTATTGATTGCTGTTTTTACCCCCGAGAATCAAGACCATTGAGATTTTTGATCGTAATGTAGTAGTCCTCAGTCATGGTGATGTTCGTCTCTGAAAGTCACGTTTTACGCTTTAAACGCGAATTTGAAAATGTTTTCTAAAAAAGAATCCAACAAAAAATCTACCGATTCCCATTGCGGCCCCAGCCATCATAATCTGAAAGCGAAATTCTTTCGGAAGCCTTGAAATTTTACCACTAGAAGGCACGGACGCATGGCGTAGACTGAGAGAACCCCTGACAATCCCTAACGTAGAGGAGGACCGTTGTCATGGTGCAAAACTGACCTGTCAAAGCTTCTTTTCTTCGAAATTCGCGGGTGACAAATGTCTTGGCCGGGACACATGCGTAATTATTTCGGAGCGCTGTATGATCCAATTACGGATGGACACTTTTTGCCAAGTTGTGAAGTAAATGAAAACGAAAAAGATTTTCGGATTACGCATATATCGCTCAGTCGAAAGATCCATGCCAAACCCTCTGAAATTGGCGACGAAATGTCGCAGAATTTGTGCGAATTTTGTCAAAAAAAATCATTCACTTTAAAACACACTTTGGCTTCAGGACAACATTTTGGGAAAAAACTTTTCGACTTTGACTCGAAATAGCTTGAATCAGGAAAGTGCACTTCGAATTATTTCTGGTTAAGAATTTTAATATAGTTATAAAATTAAAACGACAATTTTGCGACATTTATTGTGAGAGCCAGCTTTTTAAAATGGCATTTGTATAACACGGAGGGGGAGTGGAATTTTTTGGAGCCATGAAATAAATTTCGAAATTGACATAAAGCAAAAAAAAAATTTTTTTTTTAAACCTCTCTTTAAAGACTAAATCGGTGGGACTAGATGTTAACAAAAAAATGCTTCAATAGAAAATTAGAAACGACTCTAATGAATATAGTTTGTTTCCAAGGGATGGTGTTCGACTTTCATGAAATCGTTAAAAATGCAACGTATTTAACCAAAAAGGATTTGAAACATTGAAGTGAGGGGATATATAATAAGCAAAAGAGTACTGTAAAAGAGGAGTGCACAGATATTAATCTAAGTTCGTTGCAGGACCAAAGGTACCTAGTCCTTTAAATTTTGTGAAAATCCCTGCCCATTCGTTGGAAATCGAGTGTAGCTGTCGCCAAACGAGCGTACTTGAAAAAAAGCGCAGACGCAGAAAAAAAGCGAAAATTGAAACATTGAAATGAACAAAAATAAAATAGGCGAATTGTAAAAGCGGAGTACGCAGACAGTTATCTGAAATCGTTGCAGGACCAAAGGTACCTAGTCCTTCAAAACTGGTGAAAATCCTTGCCCATTCGTTGGAAAATTGAGCATAGCCTCCATTTGACTTTACGACACTTTGATAACAACATTTTAATGATAATGAAGCAAAGGAAAACATTCCGCCTATGTTGTTTGACTGTATCATCAAGAAAACTGATTAATTGAAAAAAATATTTTTATTTGGGGGCTTTGGTATCAAGCTACTTGTAGCGGCACTTGTTGCACTTGCTGATCATGGTGTCTTGGTCGCATTCGACAGAACGTCAGCCATACGGAAAGGATTCTTCTTTGTCATGAAGATCGTCTTATACGTGTTCTCCTCTCGGATCTTAAATTTTGTTTTACTTTATATGCTGCGAAACCGTGACACAGAATTACACAGAGAAACAGAAAGGGAATTAGACAGAGACTTAGAGAGAGAGAGAGAGAGAGAGAGAGAGAGATAGACAGAGAGACAGAAGGGCAGAGAGGCAGAGAGGCAAAAAGCCAGAGAGACAGAGAGACAGAAAGACAGAGAGACAGAAAGGCAGAGAGGCAGAGAGGCAAAAAGCCAGAGAGACAGAGAGGCAAGTGTTTAAAAAATCTGACAAGGAAATTAGTTCCGTTGTCGTAAATGCTGTAATCCATGACATCCTTTGTCTCTATCTCGGTTTGGGGTTCTTCGTTGTAGTACTGGGCCCACAATTCATTGTTGTAGTAGTCCACCACACTACTGCTCTAAATATTTTTGCTGTTGTAAAATAAAATTGTTCCAACATAGGCATAATGCCTGAGATGCACAGCAATATTGAGGTCAATTGTCGTTAAGTTGCACACAAATCTGAATCACCATTTTAAAAAAAAAAATCTGTTATTTACCCGTTAGGATTGCCTTTGAGACCCTTGATCGTGATGAAGTAGTCTTCCGACATGGAGATCTTGGCTTCTGAAAAACCAAATTTTCTGTTTTAAAGAGAGTCGTTGAAGTCTGAAGTCATTTCCAAATGGAAATAACCTACCGATGTTAGCTTCCACAGCAAATACAACCGCCGTCATCTGAAAGCGGCTTTTTTTATTTGAATTCATGAAATTTTACAAGAAGAATGCACGGACGCATGACGTACAATCAAAGATCTTCTGCCTTTCCGTATTTTGAAAGAGGGTCGTTGTCATGGTGCAAAATTGACTTGTCAAAACTTCTTTTCTGCAGCTGTCTGCGGCTGACAAATGTCTTGGTGCAAACAACATACAATTATTTCCGTGAAAAATAGTTACTCAGTTATGTATTTTTTTACACAAAACCCCAAAACACATAGAGAGTATAAATATAGTCTTCGCCAATTTTACTTCTTTGTCGATTCGCAAATGTAACCCTGACGCAGTATTGCGTACGTATAATTAAACACAGGATTTTCGTAGGCAAATTCGCGTCTGGTGTCATTTGCACAGAGCTAAGAGCGAAATTGGGTGAAGAAGCATTGGCGATGGCTATATAGTGTTTCGCTTGAAAATATTTTTCAAATAAATTGGGAAATTTAGTTTTAAGTCAAGGGGTAGAATTGGCAAAGCATACTCTTTCTACTTGGTTTTGTTGTCCGGGCGGGTTTCCACCGAAAAACGGATTTTTATGATTTTTTCTGTGACGTCAATGTTTCATTTTACTTCTGTATTATTCTTACATATCTGAAAATACTAGACGGTCGAAACATTCTTCAAAAAAAAATTATATCGACCGTTTTACTCAGACATGATTTTTTAACATGCGCGAATTTTACTTCTTGACCGATTCGCAAATGTAACCCTGACGCAGTATTGCGTACGTATCCTAAAACACAGGATTTTTGTACGCAAATTCGCGTCTGGTGTCATTTACACAGAGCTAAAAGCGAAATTGGGCGAAGTAGCATTGGCGACGACTATATAGTGTTTCGCTTGAAATTATTTTTTAAATAAATTGGGAAATTTAGTTTTAAGCCAAGAGGTAGGATTTGTCTAAACATACTGTTTCTGTTTGGTTTCGTTGCGAAAACGTGTTTCCACCGAAAAACGAATAATGATTTTTTTTCATGACGCTAACGTTTCATTTTACTTCTTACAGATCTCATTTTACTTCTGTATTATTCTTACAGATCTGAAAATATTGCACAGAAAGAACATTTTCAAACAAAAAAATTTTTTTGATAAAAACAAAAAAAAATGCCAACATTACAACACCTTGTGCTAAATAGTTTTGATGCAAAAGAATTTGCTCTCGAAGTTTCTGAAAGCGAAAAAATGTATATGAAAATTCTTTTCAGACACGATTTTTCAACACTCGTTCCCAGACAGCATCATATTTTGTGTTTTACTTGATATTATTTTTTAAAGACATTGGAAAATTTAGTTTTAAGCAAAGGAAGAGGATTTGTAAAAACTCTTTTTGTTTGGTTTCGAAGTGGAGCGTGTTTCCACCGAAAAACGAATTTTAATGATTTCTTTTTCATGACACTAATGTTTTAATTAAGTTATGTATTGATCCTACGAAGCTGAAAATATTCTTCTGTGGATACATTTTCAAAAAAAAAAAAAGAATTTGCAAGCATCTCAACGCCCTACTCTATAATTAGAATAATTTTGGTGCCTAAGAATTTGATCTCGAAGTTTCTCAAAGCGAAAACAAAACAAATCGACGCTTTTCATTGCACTACTTTCATTGAAACGGGATATTGTGCGTTTCCAAAAAAGAGTCAAGGAAAAGGGATTTTCCTAAAGGACAGGTACATTTGGTCCCGCCACGATTGCTTTATTGTCTGCGCACTCCTCTTTTACTGTGCTCTTTCGTTTGATAAATTTCTTTTCTTTTCAATGTTTCAAACCGACAGTGGGTAAAAAGGGTAGACATCAAGGTAGTGGAAAAGTCGTCGATTCTTTGTTGGAAATGGACTATATCTACGCACTCTTCTTTGCTATTTCGTTTTTGTGCTAACAGTGCTATTTCGTTTTTTTTTTATCACAGCAATGCTTCGAATAGGGAATGGTTAAAAAGTCGCCGACCTTTTTTGGAAAATATAACAAAACATAAAACAAAAATATAGTCTTCGCCAATTTTACTTCTTTGCCGATTCGCAAATGTAACCCTCACGCAGTATTGCGTACGTATCGTAAAACACAGGATTTCCGTACGCAAATTCGCGTTTGGTGTAATTTGCACAGAGCTAAGCGCGAAATTGGGTGAAGTAGCATTGGTGACGAGTATACTACCATTTCCTTTAACTTTAATATTTCCAATCATCATTGTTTAAAGGGGCAGTATGGAGGTTTTTCTTTTCGTTTTCGATATAAAAGTCGGGCACGTAGGGCGTACTTGCCATCCTCACAATATGCGGATGATCTGCCGTTTTCGGCGACTTTGGGGTGTATTTTCACGAAAACGGTAAGTTTGCGACCCATTGTCATACGCATTTTCAAGATCAGCGAATTTTTCTCTCTTAATTTAGCCAAAGTTGTGAAACCCGCCTTACTGTCCCTTTAAATAGGATTCGATATACTCCATTTCCAACGAATGGGTAACGATTTTCACAAATTTTAAAGGACTAGGTACCTTTGGTCCCGCAACGATCTTTGTTTATTGTCTGCGCACCCCTCCTTTACAGTGCCCTTTCGTTTTTCACATCTCTGTTCCCTTCAATTTTTTAATTCCTTTTTTTGTTAATTATGAGACTTTCTCAAGATTACCCGAAAATCCAAGATTTTCCCTTGGAAACAGACTATATCAAGGTCCGTAAAAATTTTAAAAAAAAATATTTTAAAAGTTTAAAAAAATCATGCAATTTTACGTGGGTAATGTAAATTTATGAGTAAAACTAATATCTTTCCTAACCTTACTTGGAAAAAGACTTTATTTCGCGCGCAGAGCGAAGATCTGTTTATGATATTTTTAACCATAAATCGGCTTTGTTAGTTTTGTTCTGGCTCTGAAAATTTTGGCCCTTGATATCATTTTTCCGACGTTCAACGATTGTCATTTTAGCATTCTTTTGCTTGCATATATTTCTAATTCCGTATGCCATTTTTAATATTTCAAACGCAAAAATTCTTTTCCAAGGGGACAAAAATTCAAATAAAATGCGCACATCAATGTCCCCGCCGGGGTACAAATTGGGGCCTTTGGCTCGTAAAACCATTTGAAATGCGTTCAATTTTATTCGTTTTCTTCTTTTGGATCGGACTATGCTTCTGCTCCGATCCTGACCTTGGAAGGATGTGTTCGAAAGGAGAAAATGGAACGGCTGGAATTAAGGTAATTAAATTTATTTTAAAAAAATAACTTGTTAAAAGTATTTCTGGGACTTTAACCGCATGCAAGCCTACCCGTTTTTGTACTTGGGCTGTGGTGGAGATTCCAATCGCAAGGATTCTTATGAAGATGCGGTGAAAGAACACGCAAATGGTAAGGTTATTTTAATCTAGAAAGGGAGAAATTTAGTTGGAAGAGATTACAACGAACGACTAACAAATAAAAATGTAACGTATGAAATAAGCTGTTTGAAACAGTAAAACGCACCCAATATAAAACGTGGCGATTTATCGCACAGAAAAAAAACACCCATTTTTTTTTTCAAAAATTTGCTTCAAAATTATCTCCAAAGATAACGTGCTTTCTTTTTTCTTCCGGAAATTTGAAATTATTGTGAATAAAAATGTTTTTAAGCTCAAAAAGTGCTTCTTTTCCAGATACCCTAAAATAATTTATTTTTTTTAGAACGAAAAAAATTCAGATTTCGATGTAAAGCCAAATTCTGCGGCCGATTTTCCTCAAAATGCAATTCAGGAAGTTCAAATTTGTTCAACATTTTCGTTGAACGCATAAAAGTTTGCACTACCGAAAAAAAATTGCCTTTTCCATTTTTTTTTTTCAGGAAATCTAATAACTGAGTTGGGAGAAGTTTCAGAAGAAGTTATGGCGTATTTTCATAAAATTAACTTTTTTGCAAACAAAATTGGTTGTCAGGGCTATCGAAAACACAAACTGACTTTTTTCTCATTAACATTTACCCGAGTTCCTGCATGCAAACAAAGCCTCAAATCGTAGTCATAACGTGATGTTTTACTTTATATTTTGCTTTATTTGTAAAAAAAAAACCCGCAAAGAATATATTACGTTAGAAAAGAGCAAAATGCAAACATCTCTTGCCCTCATTTTTTTGCGGTTGAGCATTGGATTATTTCAAACAAAATTTCATAAGGAAAAATTTGATTTCTACACATATTTTGACTGAAAGTCACTTGATAAAAATGGTTTCAAAATTAAGCCTATTTTTTCCTTTTTTTACTTTATTTGAGAAATAATGCAAAAGAAAATTTGCTTTTTAATGGCAGATCAAGAAATTTACCTGGATTTAGGTTGTGTTTGTGTCTGCGCCATCTCTAATTGAATGCTATCTCGGCAGGAAAAGTAGGCCATCTTGCGTCGCGTAGGTCAACTGTGCAGAAGTAGGTCAAGTAAGCAGAAGTAGGTCAACTGTGCAGTTCCATTTCTTAATTTTGGTCCCTGAGAGTAATTAAAGTTCAAAAAGAAAAATTAAAAAAAGAGTATTTTATTTTTAGAAACCATAACGCCTTTGTGTCCGGGCTACGTCTCATCTAACGCAACATGCATGCATGACACTTTCACCAAAGATGGAAATAAGCAGCAGGCTTGTAAAGACCCGAAATTCGAATGTAGGCTTCCTCCCTTCTCATTTAACGGACTTTGCTGTGAAAAGAGTGTAAACGGTATGTCAATAGGGTAAATTTTATATTCAACTTGTTTCAGAAGCTGCACAACGGGAGTTGTTCAAAAGTACACCAACTCTAACCAGGTCTACTTTGGAAAAACCTGTGCCCACAATTTCTGCCAAACTGGAGCTCAATGTGTTGAAGGAAAGTGGGATGCATACTGCTGTGTGCCCTACAACATGGTTTAGAAATAGTATTAATAATAAAAATTACAAGTGGTTTACAAATCTGAAACTTTGAAATACACATTATTAAGCTTATCTGGGCGTTTCAATACCACTATTCTGTAAGTAAACTTTTTAAACAGTTAGTGGAAATGCGTTAGTCATCTAGTATTGAAAACAAGACAGCTTTCATCCTTTAAAATTTGTAAACAGATAAAATCTACCCAAAATACTTCGGTACCGTTGTTTGCTTAACTTTTTAACTTTCGACACTTTGTAGATTGCCCTTCTACTTACCCTACTGACATTTGTTCTGTTAAGTTTCCGGTTACAGTTCGTCGAAGTCGAAAGCATTCCTTGTTAAAACTGACTAATAGTTATTTCTACAACAATTTCCGGTTTAAAATATTGGCCGGTAAATGGGAACACTGTCAATAAAATAAGACAAAAACGAAGAAATTCTACTATAATCTTACCAGGATGAATGTCAGTACGGTTGAACAAGTCGGTCTCCTAACTGCACAACTGGTGTTGTTCAAAAGTACACGAATTCCAATCATATCTACTTTGGCAAAACCTATACCCACAATTTCTGCCAATATGGAGCTCACTGTTGAGGGGAAGTGATGCGTAGTGTTTTATACCTTACAACATGGTTTCAAAAATAGTTTAAAGTATGAATAATAAAAATCACAATTGGTTTACAAAATTTGAAAATAACAATATGGAGCTTTTCTGGACGTTTCACCACAAATATTAAGGTATAAAGTTTTGGTGAAAGTTACTAATGCATCGTTGTGCGTATGGTTCATCATAATTAACCAAAGCGAGATAGAAAACACACACGATTTGTAAAATAAAATGTTTTGTAACTAAGTTAAAGTCTCCCAACTGCACAACGGGAGTTGTTCAAAAGTACACCAACTCTAACCAGGTCTACTTTGGAAAAACCTGCCACCACAATTTCTGCCAAACTGGAGCTCAATGCGTCGAAGGGAAGGGGATGCGTACTGCTGTGTGCCCTACAACATCGTCTAGAAGTAGCATGAATAATAAAAATTACAATTGGTTAAGAAAATCGAAAACTTTGAAAAACATATAATGGAGCTTATCTGGGTGTTTCAGCACCAGTTGTCAGCCTTCAAACTTTGTTGATAGTTACTGGGTAGTTGCCTGACTTCTTGTGTTCAACCAGTTCTTTCGGTTCTTGTGTTCAACCAAAAAGACGATCAATGTTTGTGTGTTCAACCAATGCCATGCAAAAAACGATCTGTTGTTGTGACCCTCTTCGCCTTTCCTCTGTGAACTGCCCCAAATGGCGCAAATGCGGTAGCTAATTATGATTTAAAAAAAAGATTATCTCCATACCATAAATTGGTGGGTGCGGCTGGGTCCGGGCGGAGCCCCCCGGATTTTTTGGCGGGTCCGGTGGGCCGGCGGAACCCCCCGTTTTTACGCGTTTTCGAGGACACAATTTTTGCCCCCTGCGGGCCCCCCCCCCCCCCCCCCCGAAAACCCCTCTCCTGACTCAGGGTCCCGATTTTCCCCGGCGCACCCCCCCCGCAGATCCTTACCCCAATTTAGGGTATGTCTCGGTTTACTACCTTGTTACCATCGTATGCATTTATTATGCTCATAATAAATTGTTATATTCTTCGCTGAATCTACTTCGGCCGATTTGGCCACCAATATGCCACCAATTGCAAACATCCGGCTTGCATGAATACGGAAACACCCGCAAACTATGAAATTTATTTTCATCTTCCTGGTCAGGTTTCAGAGAAACCTATTTGCAAAAAAACATTTTTTTTTGGAAATAATTTATTAGCAACAACTTATTCGATCGAACAAATAAAAAACAACCGAAACACAACACTAGAGACTACAACCCGTAACTTGTGAATATTTCAGGCAATTTGTGAAAAGACTGAGCTTAAAAGGCAAAAAACATTTCTATGAGCAAAAAATGAGCAAGTTAATTCAGGAGAAGCTATGGATTCCTATTCAGTTCGTTCAGGGTCATCACACTGCCGCCGTTGCCGTAGGCGGTTACAAATGAATCCATCGAAGCGGCGGTGTCCTTTCGTTCGACGGGCTTCTGAAAGTAGATTTTCTTTCAATAAAGAAAAAAGGCATTATCCCGAAATGTTAGTTTTAAATCATGTGGTCTCCTAAGTGATTTTTATTTGAAAATTGTAGAGACACTTCGTAAATTAGCAACTTTATGTACATCCTAATTATATGCATTCTTGCCAGGGAAATCCGCGCCTATTGGAGTGAAATAACAAAAAAGCCAAATCGATACATTTTCATAAACAGGACTGGTAAATTTGAGGGCCGGCCTGGACCCGATTTTTTGGGTGCGGGCCGGCCCGGTCTCGAAAAAACCATTAAAAAAATGGGGAAAATTTCAAGCGCGGTCCGGGCCAGCCCGGCCCAAATTTTTCCCAAATCAATCTTAAAATTGTAGAGACAAAAGGTTCGTGAGTTAGCAATGGAGCGCACATTATGAACATTGGAAATTTGAACTTTTGGAGTAAAATACCAAAAAAAAGCCAAATACCTTTTTATAGCTTTAGAAAGTGTTTGATACACAATTTAGTAAAAAAAAAAACAACAACTTTCCTCTAGCTAAAAATCTACGCAAAAAACAATTCGAGACTATTTTTGACCACGTTGTGCCATTTTTCAAAAAAAAAAAAAAAAAAAAAGACGATAACCCACTTTTCCGTGGAAGGAGCCCGGCTGAAAAGCAACATCTTCGCGATCTTCGTGCGCAGCGCTAAATAAAACAGTAAGGTTGTTAAAACAAATTTATTAAACAAACATGGTTATCACAGATAAAAAACCACCGGCAAGCTGGAGATTTGCGTTATTTTGGGGGGACAAAAGACACAACCAGAGGTAGAATTACCCATTTCACAGGCGAAGATCACAGGCGGAAAAGCTCACAACAAAGAGAAAAACAAGGTTAAAGGCTGTGAGTCAGAAATATTCGCAAATTTTTACACTACTGACATGTTCTACTGACACACTGTCTTTAACGCAACAGGTAATTAGCATAAATTAGAATAAAAACTCCCGGACATTCGGACAATTACACGGACCTTTGCGACTGGGTGCGAGGAGAGCCGTGGCCGGAGAGATCGCCCAGCAGGGCTTTTCGGATCAGGTAGCGCTCCCTCTGCTGGGCGAGGAAGATACGCGTAGGCACATCGGGGATCAGGTACTCCACCACGATTTTGATGATGATCACTATGTGCTGAAATGACGATTTTGAGGCTAAATGGGAGAAAGGGAAACCTCAAAAACGACGACGAAGAGCAGGCGGGCGGCGAAGACCTTCCACCACTCGTAGGACAGACCCAAGCCGTCGTCGCAGGCCTCTCCTTCGTGGATGAGGCCGCCACCGAGGGAACAGGGCATGCGGCGGTAGCCTCGGAATCTGCAAATCAGACAGTGAAAAAAACTCATTTTGAAACCATTTTCATTTTGAAAAAAAAAATCATTTTGGCAGGGACCCGGCTGTCCACTCGTAAAGGGCGGATGCAATGATCATTTTGGGCTGGCCAAAATTTCAAACAATTCCAATGAAACGAGGACGAATAAACGAGGATTAAGTCAACTTTTAGGCCCAAACGTTAAGGAGAGTAGCACACGCCAACTTCTTTTTGTTTTTCGAAAATTATCCAAATTTTTTGGCCCCAAAGTTAAGGGGTCACCCAATTTTTTGGTCCTAAATATAGCTGGACAATGTGCGTTTGGGGACTTGATGCGCAAGTCCCCCTAAATGGTGCCTCGGGGGCAACGTCACCCCCCCTTTACTTATGTGTGGTTTTGGGGGGTTGCTTTGTATGGGGGCCTTGTAAAAATGGGAATGCCAAGTTTTGGGGTCACCCTTACTCTGTACCGTGTCCAAGTATTTTTTAAACCTAGAATTTTTTTTAAGCGTTAAACTTAAGGCCCAAAACGGGGAGGGTTTACACAATTGATTTTGTGTAAATTAGTATCTTACCTGCACATTGTGACGTTTTTGTACTGCGACCGCGTGAAATCAAACTCCGTGGCGTCGAAGTGGGAAAGGGACGAGTCGACGTAGCCGAGCATTGTGCCCTTCGACAGCCAGTACATGGTCTTTGGCACGAAATCCGAAGTAAACGCGATCACCAGTGCCTAAAACATACATTTTTCAGGGTTTCAACCGAAATTTCTACGTTTATGGTGACACTGGCTTTGCTGATCACGTCGAGGATGTTCAACCAGACGCCGATGTTTCTGGATTGGGCTGGGACGGGGCGCTGCGTTGTGCAGAGGAACTTGTACGCGTCGATGCGGATCTCCATTATGTTGTTGATCACGGCGAAGAGGGGAGCCAGGGGGAAGGCGGCGACGAACAGGGTCACGAATCCGAACTGGAGGACCATTTCGAGGTACTCGTCAAAGAGGAACTGGTCGTAGGTGGGGTTCAGGTAGTAGTCGGCCTCCCAGCGCTTCATGTCCTTGCCGGCCTTCTGAAATCGGATATTTGAGAAAAAACACATTTTTACACTAACTAACGTCATTTCTTTTCGAAATAGGGCATGTCTCGCATCATAATGAGCTTGGGTCGTGGAGAGACCCCACCCTCTGAAAACGGCCAATGGGGGAGCTAGCGACACCCCTCGTATAGGAAATTCTTTGTGGCGAGAGTCGCATACGTTTGGTGCTAATATTTTTTGCTCATTCACACATACCAATAAAGTGTCCTTCATCTGATAAACCTAGGCTTATATTTTCGGGGAAAAAATTGGGTAATTTCCTTAACTTTCAAAAGAGCGAGCCAAAAAGGTGGGTTCGCGTTAAAAATATGTGGGAGTCCGAAGATGGGAGCGCAAGGGACCTTGACTACTTTGAAAGCCCATTGCAGTTAGATTGGGTAGAAAAAACGGTGGTAGAACTTGATCATATAGATATATATGACGGAGGGATATGACGGAGGGGGCTCAAAAAGTAAAGCCCCCAAAGAGAGGAAGACACCCAAAAATAAAGTTTCCTATTTTTACAAGGCCCCCATACAAAGAAACTGCCCAAAAGTAAGGCCCCGCAAGCCTCACGTGTCCATTTGCGGTTTACCCAGCGCGCATCCCTTAACAAACCGGCTACTTCGTGGGTGGTCAACCAGATTTTATGCCAGCCGGGTCCAATAGCGCTCAAAATGACGTCATTATGACCGTTGACGCTAACTCCTAATAAAACCTTGGAATTCACTTGCTATGTATGACCTAAAAACCGTGCGAACACGCCTATTTTCATCCGCTAAAATGCCAAATATGAATTCACGTTAAGCTTTGATGACAAAAGTTGATAGTCACATGCATAAAAGTAGGATTCACAAAAGTTATGGCAGCGATGTGATAAGCTTTTGTTGACTTAGATCATGACTGCCAAATCAGCCATACGTCGAATGCGTAGCAGGGGCTCGCGCAAATGGACCCCACGGGTAGTTTGTTCATGTACGTGGCACCTTTCACAGCCCATTATTAAAATCCCTCCCAAAGGGAATCGCTCGCCTTCGACGTTTCCTCTCTAATCCTCTGCATCTTCTGTTCCTCCGTCTCCACAACTGTGGGCACTCCCAGTTGCCACTTCCTCAACAGACTCATCAGAGACCTTAACGCTAGGGTAAAAACCTTACGTTTGTGGGGGACTTACGGGTAAAAGAACTCAATAACTGCCGAGAAGAACTGCTTTCCGCACATGATGATGGCCAGCTGGATCACGAGTTCAGCAAAACAGCCGGCGGCGTCGCAGCCTTCCAGCCGATATCCTCCGATTTTGACGTTTCCGTCGTGGTCCTTCGTCCCCGGCAGTTGGGATAAGCTGAACATTACCGTAACCCATGCAAAGAAGGGGGACTACTCACAGTCCTTTAAAGAAAGCGATGTAGAATAGAGAGGAGTAGTAGTTGACGAATTGGAAGAGGAAAACCTGAATGATTAGATAACTGAATGAATATCAAGAGTGGCTGGGTTTACCGGGCCGGCCCGGAATATCCAGAGCTCAGCTAGTAAATATAAGGAATGGGGAAAAGTACCTTGAAGGTGTAGCTGTTATCGAAATCCGCTTGGGTACGTGGGCACTCCCATCTCGTCAGTCGGAGAGCAAGAGCGTTGTACACCTGAAAATGGGAAAAATAACAAAAATGAGTAAATTTTGGCTCAAGTCGGTTGATTGAATAACCATACTTGACCAACCTAATGCAGGGGTTTATTTTGCGACAGCCCCCCTCTATTAGAAAAACTTTTTGCGACGGGCCCTCTCCCTTTACAAAATGGAAAATTCAAATCGCGACACCCCCCCCCCATTGCAGCGGCTCGCGGAGGCCAAGTATGTAAATACCTAGAATATTTCATAATTTGGACAAAACTTCTGACACTTTCAAATTAACATCGAATTTTTTTCCGTCTGGGTTACGGTAGGCAAACAGGCATGACCTACCGTAACCCGTTAGAAACAAATTCCATGGTTTGTGGGCGCCTCCCGGTTATTAATAGGGCCCAAAATGACATTTAACCGTTGACGCACCCTTCCTTTGTAAAAAAATATTTTAAAAATGAATATATGCCTACTCAAATTTCGGTAGGGGAAAGACAATTATCATCACGATGCGAAAAGACCTATTGAAATAACTTTTCATTGAACAAAAACAGTTCGGTTTAAAAGTTTTCAGAAAAAGGAAGATTTTGCAACAACAACAAATGTCAGTGATTTAACGTACTTCGTGCCATCCAGGTGTCAATAGGGCACAAAATGACTTCATTTCCAGGCATGGGTTATAGCCAGCGCCCAACCACGCATGTCAATTAGGCAAACAATAACTTCAGTTCGACGGTTGGCCAATAGGGCGAAATGACGTCATTTTGACAGTTGTCAATAGGGTACACAATGACGTGTGTGGCCAACCGTATTGCGACTTTGTGGGTGGTCTAACGTATCTCGTGCCAGTCTGGTGTCAATGGGCACAAAACGATTTCATTTCGACCGCGGGCCAATAGGGCGAAATGGCGTCATTTCGCCCACAAAATGACGTCATTTTGACCATTGATGCACCAGTTTTTTTGTAATAAAAGTTAAACAGACATACCATATTCATGCAGAGAATAACAATCAAGTTAATCGTAGCCGCCGTAGTCGAAACTATCAAGAACGCGTAGGCATCCACACTAGCACTATCCATCTAAAGCACATAATATGCAAATTTAAACCCAAAAACCAACCACAGCCAGAACCCGCATCATAATAACGCGGTAGACAACCATGCCGAAGACCACGGCCAGAACCAGGCAGATCTGGAATATTCCGTGATTAAAAGGTTGGAGATACGACACACGAAGAAAAGGACGGTGACACCGGAGGCGAAAAAGTTGGCAATTTTCTTGGAAGTGGAGAGGTAGGGCTCCATTTCGCCAGTGACCGGGTTGAAGCGGGTGGTTTTGACGCGATGCTGGAACTCCGGGCGAACGGTGTCCTGAAATGGAGGGTTACTCTCTGTGTCTATATCCGTTTGTAGGTTAATCTGGGTCATCTGCGTATCTAACAATGTCTGCCCATCTCTCTCTCTGTCTACTCTGTCTCTAACCCTGCGTCTCTGTATGTGTGTCTCTAACTACTCTGCGCCTCTGTCCGTCTGCCTCTAACTACTCTGCGTCTCTGTCCGTCTGTATCTAACTTCTCTGCGTCTCTGTCCGTCTGTCTCTAACTACTCTGCGTCTCTGTATGTGTGTCTCTAACTACTCTGCGCCTCTGTCCGTCTGCCTCTAACTACTCTGCGTCTCTGTCCGTCTGTATCTAACTTCTCTGCGTCTCTGTCCGTCTGTCTCTAACTACTCTGCGTCTCTGTCCGTCTGTCGCTAACTACTCTGAGCCTCTGTTCGTCTGTCTCTAACCACTCTGCGTCTCTGTCCGTCTGCCTCTCACTACTCTGCGTCCCTAACACCCTGCCTCCGTCTACTCTGTGTCTCTAACCACCGGTCTCTGCTCGTCTGTCTCTAACCACTCTGTCTCTTCTCTCTACCCACCTCGTCCACAATCTGATCCATAAGTCCCCATTTCCACGCGATCTCCGCGTGGTACCTCTTCCATCCTTCGAGAAACAATGTCGCCCAGATACTCATCAAAGCTGCGAAGATTACGGTAGCACCGTTATCGAATAAGTACGACACCTGGAATTATTAAAATAACTAATTAGTATAAAACAAATCCACCTTGGCGTAAACGCAACTCTCGTTGAGCCGTTTGAAGTCACAGTAATTCTCACAGGCTGGGCAGAGGATTTCGGTGGCTCCGATTCCGTCAATTCCACAGATGTCGTTACTGAAAGCAAAGGGTTAGAGAGAGAGAGACAGAGAGAGAGAGAGAAAGAGAGAGAGAAAGAGAGGGAGGGAGGGAGGGAGGGAGGGAGGGAGGGAGGGAGAGAGAGACCTACCTAACAATATCCTGTGAAGCATTGAAGAGACCGTAGACGACGCACAGAATCCCAACCAACGCAGCCACGTAGAGCGACTTTGTGTAGTACCCCAGCCAGGCGAAGTAGAAGGCGATTTTCGAGCCAAAGTACCTCCTGAAATTTGAGTTTTTCACAAATATAGGGTGAATTAAGAGGTAATCATGCAATAACGACCAGGGGAATCCTGGATGGGCATGGAGCGTTTGGAGGGGGCTAAATGCGTAAGCCCCCCAAATAGTGTCTTAGAGGCAATGTAACAAAAATGAATTTAAAACAGTTAAAAAATTGTACGTATTTATAGAAAATTTAATTTTTCATACCCGGGCCGTCCCAAAAAATCCCTCGGCCCGGCCCTTCATTTAAGAACCAAGGGTAAAAGAATCAAAAGCGCTCACTTTATACAATCCAACGGCTGGTACTTGAGGATGTTCCTCCAGGAGACCCAGTACTGGAGCAGGACTTCCCTCTGGGACACGCCTCCGCCCTTGCCGATCTCCTCTCGGGGTCGCATTACCTTAAAATAGAATAAAAAATAAAAATTTGAATGATCCGGGCTGGCCTGGGAGAAAAAGGGTTCGCGATACAACGGGCCAGCCCAGAACAATCCAAAAAAAGCTTTTCTTTACCTGGTGAAGCGGGTAGGCAGCGTTGTAGGTGTAGCTGGCGACGAGGCGTTCAATCCCGAAATGTTTCGCATTTCTGAAAAAAGAAATTAATTTTTTTTCCAAATAACAAAGGGAAAGGGCTTCAAAAAGCAGTGGAAAACACGAAATGTAGTGACAAAGCGCACATAGGCAAAATGGGGTTGGACATTTTGACATAGATTTTTCACAGGGAACATGGGTCAACTTGCTCTGATTCTGTAGATTCTCTGCTGTGATTGCCTTGCTCAACATCATCAATCTCACTAAAACCATAAATTTCAGATTTCTCACGTAGTACCCAGTGGCGTTATTCCATACATACTTCCCCGACCTCGAAATTTTCTACATGCCTTGAAATACATATAAACAGGCATAATATATTGCCAAGCTCCGCTATAAGCGGCGGTGTGACCGTCGAAATCTTATGTTTACGGCAAATTTTATTTAAAGAGGGTCCTTCGCAAATTGTCGAAACGTTTTGCAATATAAGGGGCTGTCGTAAAACTGCAACTAGGTTGCCGAAGTTACTTGGGCCAAGTAACTTCAGGCATTCTATTTTTAGAAGTATAGAGATCTTTTAAAAAAGGGTATCTAAAAAAAGGGTGCCAAATTTTTGAGTAAAAAACAGTGAACTTTCGTGAAAAAAGTGAATTTTTGTCTACAGATTCGGGCTTAAAAAAAGATTTGTAACAATAATCAAATTTTTAATTTTAAGGGATCTCACGGCCGTACCATTTGGAAAATTTTGGTCGGCCATAGATTTTTTTTTGTTGATAGATTCCTTTAGTTCACACGGGCCGGGCCGAGCCATTTGGAAAATTTTGGTCTGCCCGGCCCTGGACGGCCCGTTTACCGTTAGACCATCAAGTCAGATTGCTACCCACACGACCAAGGTTCGATCCCGGTCGGTGACATTCTTTTTTGTTAAACTAATATTCTCTTTTATGTTAGTAACAAACATTATGAAGTTATTTAAAACAGTTTAAAAATTTCATACCAGCGGGCCGGGCCTTCCCGAAAAAACCCTAGGCCCGGCCCGTCATTTGAGAGCCCTCTCCAATCCGTACTCTGTATAATTCGTGGGCTTTCGGAAAGCGAAAAACCTCAAAAATATGTGAAACCCACCTTTTATCGCCATTCGGAGGGTCGAAATTGGCCCTGGTGAGCAGATCGTAGACCATCCGTGACCTTTCAGCATTGGGGAACAGAATATCCGGCCGATCCCAGTTCACATAGCTGAAAACTCCAATTTGAATGCGATTTCCCGCCAAAAACTATGAAAATTCCTTGAAAATTAAAAAAAAAATCCAACTTACTGTGTCCTCCTCTCCGGACTGTATGGCGACATGTAGTACTCCGGCTCCTCCAGCAACTTTTTCACTTCGTCGTCGAATTCGAAAATCTGGAGCTTCGCCAACGTGGCATCCACGACTCCGGGGAAGTACTTTGTGTCCTAAAACACAGAATTTTCTTTAAAAATTGCTAAAAGAAAAAGGCGAATGGGGGGGGAGCTTTAGAAAATGTTAAAAAAAAGAAAAGAAAACGTAAAAGAAACTCACCCTAAAATCGAGGTCGCACTCTTTCACTGGCAGTTTCACTCCCAAAATCTGGGCTTGTTTCTCCAGAACGGCAAACGGAGCGTGGATGAGAACGAAATGGGTCCGGCCGAGCTGAAATTACAACAAATTCTGTAGAAAAAGCAATTTTTTTTAAAAATTATATGAACAACCCCCAAAAAACACCAAAAACCTGACATTTTTTGGGCTAAATGAAAAAATTGGGTAACTTACATAAAAATTTTCACCATTTTTTGAGTAGTTCCCATAAAATTGGGTGCCTAAAATTTGTCACTTTTGTTTGCTAAATCGCATCAAACTTTGTGGCTGAATAACACCGTTTGGGTATATTGAACGAAATATTTCCCTTTCAAGGGGAAATTATCCGGCCCAATTAATAATTTTCAACCCAAAAAAAAGGGAAAATCAATAAAACTCCCTCACCACTGGATCGATATTCTTCCGTTCCAACTCGAGTCCCATTCTCTGAAGATTCTGCTCGAAGTACTCCCGTCGTTTTCGTCGCTTTTCCGCCTGGGAATCCGTACTTGTCGCCGAGATTTTGTCCTAAAGTTATTCCCGAATAGAAACTAAATAAATAGTATGACAAACCTCAACTACAGATTCTTCTGGCGAATCGGAGTCGATATCGAGGCACTCGAGGGTGACGCCAGGGTCGTCTTCATAGGCCAGCACGTAGTCGATCTGAAAAAGCAAAGATGGTGAATGAAGATTTTAAAAAAAAAACATATATTTTACAAAGAGGATGGTTGAAAAAAATCGGAATAAATATTTGCCGCCAATACCAAAAGACCCAAAAATCGATCGATTTGGCGGTCAAGAAAATTGCGATATTCACACACCGGGAGGGTCCTACAATTGACTACCAAAACTTTTGGACGACAAAATGGGGTAGCCCTAACTTAAACTTTAGGCCTTTTAGTTGAATCTTTAGAAAATATTACTTAACTCCCCCCCCCCCCCCCCCATAGTTCTCACGGGCCGGGCAGGGCCGACTTGAAAAAAATCATCGGCCCGGCCCGCTTCGGCCCATCCACTCGGACCACCCAGTCAAACTGTCACCCACACGACCAAGGTTCGATCCCGGTCGGGACACTTTATGTTTGCTAACTTAAAATTAGTTTGAATGTGTAATAGAAGTATAATGAAAGTGTTTCCGGGGTTTAAAAAATTTGGCGTAAGTTAAAATAACGATTTAAAGAAATTTTAATTTGACAAGTTTACAAACCGGGCCGAAATTGTCGTGCCAGTCGGATGTCAATAGGGACCAAAATGACGTCACGAAAATCGCTGAAGCCCTTCTATTATTAAAAAGGTACGGCCCATAGACCGAGTAAACCCTTTCAACGTACGATTTATTGGAATTTAGCCACAATTTTTGCAAAATTCCGCCCGGAGGGGCGGCAACAACACTGTTGCCACAAAAGTAAAAGGTTGATAACGGCAAAAAACAAAAACTTCCTATATATGGCTCGGCGCAGCCTCGTTAAGTCAAAATCAGGCCCATGGTTATCTATGGCCCCTATGCTACAAATTTCGGGTAATAATTCTCACATCAGTGAAAAAGAAACTACAAACCTGCCGCTTCCCATCGGAAAAGTAGCACTGTTCGTCCCATTCCAGGTTCAAAAATCTATTCCTAACCTCGCCTTGGTGCTGAATTTAGCATAAATTAAAACAAAATTCAGCTTTCAAACAACTCACACTGTATTTCTTCTCTTCGGCTTCCGCAATCGAAACGTCGTCTCCATCTTTCATCGGTTCTGAAACAGGAAAATATAAAATGGTCAAACATTTAAAATTTTCGCCTGTTTTAAGTGAAAGTCTCGTTAAAAAATCATTTAAACCCCCAGTTTTCCGCATTTTAACACAAGGCTGGCAGGAGCAGCCCGCCAAAACTGCCAGCCGACTGGCTCCAAACAATTTTAAATTTACGATTTCACTATTACATTTAGAACATGAAGAAATCAATTAAACATGTAAAACCGGGTAGCCGGAGAACCAAAGCAGCCAGCCGGCTGGCAGCAAACCCAAAGCTTCCAGCCGGTTGGCACCATAAAATAAAATAAAAAATCCAATTCCTTTCGTAAATAACTGATTTTCAAACTACTGTAGCCATAGAAACTAGAGTCCCAAACAATTAAAGAGAATCAGGAACCAGCCGGTTGGCAAGAATTACAACTGACAGTCAGCTGGCACAAAACTAATTAGGTTAATATGCAAATTGCTTGTAAAAGTTTGACAAATAACCAGCCGGCTGGCACGAATTTCCTTGCTACCACCCGTCTGTCCCATATTCTAGAAAAATGGACCGGTTCCAATAAAATTAAAATAAAATAGGCCTAATTCAACCCTCGCCGTCGTAGAAAATGACGTCATAAAGGGAAAAATAAAGAAAATGGAACCAGCCAGCTGGTTCGTGGCTGATCAATGACGAGACCGATGGGGACAGCCCCGGCTGGTTGTAAGGTCATCGGGGGCGGGGGGACGTTGCGATAAGTAATGACATTGAGTCATATAATGGTACGGGTAACGGTCTTTTGACATTCGGCGGGCGGAGGGGGGTTAAAAAGTTATGTCCCCATGCGAATTCAGCTGCCCCAGGACAATTTACAAGATAGTGGAAGCCTTTATGCGTTTTGATTTTTTTCCAATGTTTTATAATAAAAAAAAATACAAAAACTGAAATTATCCCAAAACAGGATTTCTAGAGATTCACTTAATTACCACAATTTAGACAAAACTTTTTAGGGTGGGAAAAGTGAAGTACATGAATATTACCGAATTACTACAGGGTACACAAAGTTAAGCCCCCCACTCCAATTAGGAGGGGGCTAAATTGAACTAATCCACATACCCCCAACTCAGTTAAGCTCAGTTTGGTTCCCAAACAAGCATGGCACCGGGCCGGCCCGCTCCATAAATTTTCACGGCCCGGGCCGGCCTAACTCAACCGAAAAGTAAAGTAAAGTAAAGTTTCCCCCGTATCAAGGTTTGTAGTACCTGCGGGAACCAACGGCTAAGCCCGGTGGCGGGGTTGAGGCTCTCTTCCTGGGGTGCCAACGTTTCTCCAGGCGTATTACTTTCGTAGACTCGTCTACTACCCACTGTACCTTCGCCGAAGCGTAGTAGGCTGGGTTGACCCGGGGCGGGATCGAACTTGTGACCCTTCGAGTGGTAGCCGCGCCTTAGACCGCTAGACCACCAACCCCCCTAAAAACTAAATTTTGTTTTCGTTTTCTTTGATTTTTACATTGAAAAAAGGTATACATTCAACCGAAAATGTATGCCTTTTTTCAATGTAAAAATCAAAGAAAACGAAAACAAAATTTTCGGCCCGGTTTCCAAATTTTCTCGGCCCGAACATACCTAGATACGGTTCAATGGGGGACCACACACAAAAAAACCCATTTTACAAGGTCTCAATAAAAGGGGGCTGAAATAAATTGGTGGTATACACGCAATTAAACTATAAGATCTAAAATCACATACCAACTCTATTTCTAGCCGAAAAGTAGCTTTGATTTTTGTTTCTAACTTTGAAGAAAATCCTAGAATCCATAGTGAAATTGGCAGTATTTTACAAGCGGGAGATGGGATGAATAGCTCCGTGCGCGTGATTATGAGGGGAATATGGAGAATGCCGCAGGGGAAATTAGCAGGTATCAATGCGAGATGAGTACGCTCTGATGCCTTCTTTCCCAATCAAGCGGCTACGAGAAAGAGAGAAAGAGAGAGAGAGAGAGAGAGAGAGAGAGAAAGTCAGCTTTCAAACCCCAATTCCACCCCAAAACTCCAAAAACTCACCAACTCTCCTATTTTTAGCCGTAAATGGGTTAAACAAGAATCTAGGATCCGTAAAAGCCGACATGTGATGAGAATTCCTTCAGCTGCAAACGTCAGGGGCTTCAAATGGGTGTAATCTCGAATAAACACGAGGGATTCGGGCTCAAATTCCCGGCTATTAGGGAATAAAATTGCCGGGAATAGATAAAAGAGGGAGAATCGAACTGACTAACCGTGAAAACACGTTTAATCATGATGTGAAGTGGAACGAAAGAACTGGT
Source organism: Oscheius myriophilus (assembly GCA_964057215.1). Classification (NCBI taxonomy): domain Eukaryota; kingdom Metazoa; phylum Nematoda; class Chromadorea; order Rhabditida; family Rhabditidae; genus Oscheius; species Oscheius myriophilus. The sequence goes on from OZ059903.1 coordinate 22,970,121, forward strand.
ATGTGTACCGAAATGGAAGGGAAGGTGTGGAGATTGATCAGTATTTGTCTCTGTCTATGCGTCTCTGTCTCTGTTTAAGTTTCTGCCACTCTCTCTCTCTCTCTCTCTCACTCTGTAAAGTAAAAAAATATATAAAACGAAATGTAGAATCCCAACGGAAGTGAATAAATGAAAAGCTCTGCGTGGAATCAGTTATACCAACAAACCGCAGCGTGTGGGGGCAGCTGGTGGGAGGATTTCTGTTTGTTTTAGCATAAATAAGACGAATTTTGATGAAAATTAGAGGAACCGCAACCCGGAGCTCTCAAATGATGGGGCGAGGGATTTTTTGGGAAAATAAAATTTTAAATTTTGTATAAATCGGTACAATAATTTTTTAACAGTGTTAAATAACCAAATAATGTTTGTTACTAACAAAAAGGTCAATAATAGTTGTACAAAAAAGAATGTCTTCGGCCGGGTTCGAACCCTGGTCGTGTGGGTGGCAATCCGACTGGGTGGTCCAGGGAAAACGGGCCGGGCCGAACAAAACTTTCCAACCTCGGTGGAACAAAAGTCCCTAATTTTCTTATCGGTCACAGATCACAAAATAAGGTAACACTTGTAATTACTGAAAAAAAAAACTATCCATAATACCGCATTTAGTAAAGTTAAGATTTAGGGGCCCAAAACAATAAAATTCACCTGTTTTAGACAAAGAAAGGCCCGTTACAGTAGTAACCATCATGAAAATATGCAGCCAAGAGGATGTGATTGCTTTCCCTTGGCGCAAAGGGCAATGTTATGTTTCGTCTGCGCAAGTGATTCAAATGTTGAGCGTTCGGAGAAAGAGAGAGAGAGAGAGAGAGAGAGAGAGAGAGAGAGAGAGGGAGAGATGAAGGTAGAATTCTCTTTTTTTTTAAAAACACATTGCTGGGTTCTTCTTGCCAAACTTCAGGGCAAAATCCCATAAATCTTTTCAAAATGGCGTCGAATCAATCACAAAAAAAACAGGGCTGGACAAGCAGTGCATGGGGGCTCGATGCGTAAGACCCCCAAATGGCGTTTCGGAGGCAAAATAGCCCTTATTTTATTTTTGGTACTATTTTCAACTGAACGTCGAATTACGCAGGGTTCTCAATTGACGCGCCGGGCCGGGCCGTGCCGAGAGATTTTTTTGGGCGGTCCGCCTGGTCGTGTGGGTGGTATCTGACTGGGTGGTCCAAGGTAAACGGGCTGAACGGTCCGGGCCAACCAAAATGTTCGAAATGGCCCGGCCCGTGAGAGCCCCGGAATTACGTAGGTACCAAAATTACCTCACATCCACTATGGAAAGAAATCATATAAATTCTGGCTCGATGATTCGAGGTAGACTGCTAGTTTGAAAATTTTTGTAACTTGTAAGTAGTGTTTAGTAAATTCGAAAAAATCGGAAACCTCAAAAATAGATCGATCAAACGATCAATAACGACAAATCAATCGATATTGGGGTACTATAGTGTCCTCCTCGTTTTATACTCCGCTTCAAGACCTACCTCTGCTTTGCAGCAACAGTTCCACCCGTTCGCGGTCCATTTCGTTGGAGTAGAGTGCGTCTCCTGGAAATAAATGCATCAGTATTGACAAAGCCTGTCGTCTGGCTGCAACCCCCCAAGAAAAAAACAGGCTGTCACCAAGGTGCCGAAATTGAAAAAGCTCGGACGACGGCGGCGAAAAATCATGTAGTCATTGTTGTGAACGGCATTGGGGTTGTGCCAGCCAGCTGGTTTAAGCATGGCTACGTTGCCCGGCTGGCCCGAAGAAAATCGCATTTAAAGTAAAGAAAATCGATAATATTTTCGATAAATCAGTAACATTTGAAGTACTTTGAGCCAGCTGGCTGGCACAAAGTTAAGAAAACGCCAAATTTCAATGAAAAACTGCCGAACCCGCTCTATTTTGTGTCTTATCACCAGATTTTCTCAGTTTTTGCTGGTGACAGTCGTCTGTTTCATAATCCTTCACAAATCTCTTAAGAAATGGTATAAATAAGTGCATTTCTCACTATCCAGGTCTACATTTGAGACAATTTAGAAAGCACAAATTGTGAAACACTAAAAGTATACATAAAAATAGTATTAAAAACCATTTTTGAAAACAGTTTTCCCCCAGGGAAGCCAATTTCATACCCAATATGGTTATATTGGTCCAATTTACAGGCAAAAACACAAATGTTTGAAGAAAAATTAGGGAAATCCAAAGAAAATAAGTTATTATGTGTACATTGTGCCATATTTAAGTTTAAAACTGCAACATTGATCAATTAAATCACATTTTACGCAACAAAAACGGCGAAATTGTCAAGATAAATTGAGTAACTTTCTTGAAATATTGGGTCAAACTGAGTGAAATTAACCCGAAAAATGCACACATTTCGTAACATTCATCACATTCTGGTTCGAATTTGTTCAAAAATTCGCCATCCCGAAGGCGAAATCAGGCCGTCGGGGGTGAAATGGGTTACATTTCATTTAAAATTGGTATTTTCAAACTAAATTATATAATTTTAATGCTCACCGTTCATTTTGGCGGGCCCGCTGAACCCGTGTTCCAAGGCGGAAACAGCAAAATATCGACGGCCTTGTATCGATCAGACGGAACAATGGCGCATTTCACGTGGGTCCACCCGCAATCTGCAACCTGGAGGTTAAGTAAACAAAGGACAAGAACAGCGTAAAGTGTATAAGACAAAAGATAATAAACGCAAATTGAACATTCCTTCAAAAATTTTGAATTGTGGGGAGAAGGGCCCGCTTTCAAGGCCCAAGTGTATCAAAGTGAACATTCCCTAAGGCAAATAGACCCGCCGGGGTGATAAGAACGTGGTTCCGCGGCGGATTGAACTGTTCTGATGGCAAACAACTGATAACACGGCTCAGAGAGTGAAGAAAATCCTGGTTTTTCAGAAACACCCGTTCAATGGCAACATTTAACTAACTGGCAAGCAAATGATCAATTAAACACTGAAATAATAATTTAAATTTAATTGAGAAGCAATTTCAACTATAGGGAAATGGGGGAAAATCGGTTGAAACCAAAATTTAAATTTAAATATAAAAAAATGAAAATTAATATTGGCTACGGTTATGAACGGGCGTACGAAGTGGAGGCGCACGCGAAATTGCGTACAGGTTTAAACTTTTGAGGGACAACCCTAATTTATATGGGCTTTCAAGGCAATTCGCAGGCGCTTAAAATTTTAAAACTGAATTTAAAAAAAAATTTACCTGTTTCATCCAGTACACATAATGTAAGTTAAATAAAGGCACATTTTCGGGGACAAATGAAGTGTTTAGCAATGCTACTCGTAAGCTTTCGAGGCCTTCTGAAGTCTTGAAGAGAAGGAGAAGATTTTTGAAACAAACTGATGTGGAAATGAAAAATAATCTAGTTAGAAAGCAGAAACCTAAAATCAGTCAACCGTCGGGGAAGAGGTAATGGGAGAAATGACGGAAAATGGAGATTTTTGAAAAAAAAGAGAAAATTCAAATTAGTATGTAATTATAAGAAACGCAATATTGCGGAAATTAACGTACAGTGAATTCGCCCGTATAAATAGTACGAAATTTAACTGCAAACGCCAAAACTGTGTTTGAAAAAAAATAAGAAGCTATAAAAGTTTTTTGTGTTTCCGGTTTGTGCTAAATTATGTGCAGCAACATATCGTATCTTACCCTTTCGTACAAATTTAATTAAATTTTATTTTGTCTAGAAGTTTGTACTAAAGCCCACCCAAGAAGCGCACTTTCATATAAAATGCCATTTTGAATTCGTCTGGAGTCTACCTACATGTGTGCGAAAATTGTATAATTGGATTTATTCAGTCCAAGGAAATCACATTTTTCTCTTAACTTTTATTTATGCCAGTATTTGTGTAAATATAATATTATCGGTCATCGGTGGAAATGACAAGTCTTACAAAATGTACTTTAAAGGAAAGATGTTTCAATTACCTAAAGTTAATTTTATTTCAGTTTTAAAAAATCGAAGTTTGGATTTTATGTACACTTCAATGTTTCTGAAAAGGCATAAGTGAAACTCTATTTGGCTTCAGCAACCCTGTAGTTGTCCTTTTTGAAAAAAAAAGAGTCAAAAAATTTTTTTTCTAAAAAATTGAATAGTTTTCTAAAAAAAACTTTTGGCTAAATTTGAACCGAGAAACCAAAATGTATGGTGACGTTGTGACATTTTCATAAAAACTGTATGCTCCATTTCCAACGAATGGGCAAGGATTGTCACAAATTTTAAAGGACTAGGTACCTTTGGTCCTGCAACGATATTTGTTAATTGTCTGCGCACTCCGCTTTTACAGTGCTCTTTTGCTTCTTATATTTCTGTTCACTTCAATGTTTCAAATCCTTTTTGGTTAAATACGTGCCATTTTTAAAGATTGCCCAAAAGTCGAACATCGTCCGTTGGAAGGAGACTATAACGCCGAAATTTGAAATTTCAACACCAAGAACTATACACTTTTCAGATGTCACTCCTTTCTTGCAAGTTCATTATTCCGACAGTTTATGGAGTGGTTTCTTTGATAGTGTATGTAGTAGTCGCCTGTGCTATTATAACGAACTGGAAATTATTCAGAGGCTCTTACTTTAAACTGTTCCTGGCCCAATCGATAATTGTGAGTGGCACACATTTGAAAATTCATACCTCCCGGCAAAATTGCGCTATCAGGCTGTTAGGAGGCTCATTCGATAGTAAATTGTCTGCTGATGACAGAAAAAACTGCAATTAGTCTTGATTTTGAATTTGGAGCAATGGAAAAAATCGAAAGAGACAAGAAAAATGTGAAAAATTTTTGTTTTTGTATTATCACGGCTTCATGTGTTGCGAGCCAAAAAAAACTGTGTTTATATTACGATTCTCCATCAAATTCTGCCCAGACTGAAATGTTGAAAGTTGAAAATCTTGTATTCCAAAGTTTTCAAAAATACGATTGAAACGTTACGACGCTAGCGCGGGGTCGGTTTTGTCAGACGCAAAAATCGGCTGAAACAGCAGTTTTCGACGTTTCAATCGAATTTTTGAGAACTTTGGAATACAAGATTTTTAACTTTCCACATTTCAGTCCGGGCAGAAATTGACGGAGAATCGTATGCTCAAAACAGTTTTTCTGGCTCGCAACACACGAAACCGTGATAACCCAAAAACCAAAATTTTTCACACATTCTTGTCTCTTTCGATTTGTTCCATAGCTCCAAATTCAAAATCAAGACCAATTTAAGATTTTTCTGTCATCAGCAGACAATTTACTATCGAATGAGTCTCCTAACAGCCTGATAGCGCAATTTTGCCGGGAGGTATGAATTTTCAAATTTACGTGCCATTGTTTCGCTGTGAAAAATGAAATGGAAATGTGAAGTGTTTTTTCACCTTTTTGGGTCCCAAGTAGCCTACAGTAAACATAACAGCGCAATCGGAGACAAAAAGTTTTCAGTCTGTCCGCAGGGTGCTCATACCGCTCAAACATTTGAGAAAACGTGTCTTAAGACACGATTTCTGTTAGTGAGAGCAATGAGCGACCCCCGGACAGAATGATATTTTTGTCTCTGATTGAGCTGAACCGTTAATGGTGGACTACCTAGGACCCAACCAGTCCCAAAATCACTTTGGTTCTTTGGTTTTGATTCCACAGCGAAATACTTTAACGATGCTCATAACTCCCTTCAAAGTGGTGAAATAGAAATGCGAGTACACTCATTTTGTTGTGAACAAATGTGCGTTTAATTTTAAAACCAGTTTTTTACTTCAAACTTGTTGAATCGCCAAAAAAAAACTTTTTCAGTCGCACAACATAAGGCCAAATATGTTTTGCTTTTTTGTTTTGAGTAAAACATCGAAATGACAAAAATGCTAAATTAAAGAAAAACCCGAAAAATCAACGATTTTGAGGTAAAGTAGGGTTTCCAAGGAATTTAGGTACTTCGGCACAGCGAAAAGGTCTCCTTTAAACATTTTATCTTAATTACAATTGCACGACGAATCGATTGAGAAGGGTCTCGGTTTCCGCCTCGTAAAGGTGAACGGTGGTATATAAAAATGCCCATTTATAATAATCATTTTATCTTTGTGTGATACAACACGGTCAAAGTGTGAAGATCAAGTACAACAATAGGCTGAAACCTGCAACTGCTCTTGAAAAAAAAGCCATATTTAAGGAAGAACAATACGGGCAAACAAATCAAAAAAAAATTGATTCAGTTAAATTAAAAAAGTTTTTTGTTTACTCTGAATTATAAAATTTAGTTCTTCTATGTACGAAAAAAAGTGTGAAAAAAAAAACGAAAATGTGATAAACGTCCCATTAGTTGTTTCTGCGCCCTCTTAAATTGCTACGCTTTCTAGGAGATCTTTAAGGTTGAAATCACCGAGATAGTGTCCAAATTAATGAGGGCCCATACAAAAACTAATTTCCTGTTGCGTTATACTTTTAATGCCACGTAAAAACCAACGCACCGCGACGCGTTAGATGACACAATTTTAAGAATGCTAGTTATTGTATTAAATTTTACATTTATCGAAAAGTTTTATTTATTTCAATAGCGGGAACTCGTCTGCCGGATCAATGCAAGAGTTCCCCTGCTTATTTTTTTGACGTTTTTTTTTAAATATGGAACTTAGGTTAATGAAAAGGTTTAAAAAAGCAGCACATAAGGAAAGCCATATTTCCAAATGATTCCAACATTTCAGAACATCGTAACCTACCTAAACTCCTTTATCACCCTGCGTATTCCTCAAAACACCTGCTATAACTGCACGTTGGCGCCAATCTTTTCCTCCGGCCACTTCTTTGGATTAGAATTATCTCACGCCTTAACTTTCCATATGGGCTATGTTCAATATCTCATGATTATGTTTGTCTCGGCCAACCGGCTGTCAATGATGCTATGGCCAGTGACTTATGAACAGGTATAGTGCGTTTCCAAAAAAGAGACAAGGAAACATGGATTTTCTTAAAGGAATAGGTACACATGGTCCCGCCGCGAACTGTAAATCGTCTGCGCACTCCTCTTTTACAATACTCTTTCGGTCATTCATATCTTACCACTTCAATGTTTCACTGGGGTTTCAGTTAAATACGAGCGGATATCAAGGTCACTTTTAAAACCATCGACCATTAATTGGAAATAGACTATAATGTAGCTATAAAGCACTAAAACCCGTAACAAATCGGCCATTACACTTTTTTCGTTTTTTTCAGCATTGGAACACCCTCACAAAAGTGTCAATACTGACTTCTGCAATTCTGCCATCGATTGGACGTTCTTTCTACAGTTTTAATAAAACTATGGGTGGCTTTTTGATAAATTCAACAATTGTAAGTAAAAAGTTTCACAATAAATTGAATTTACACAGGACATGCAAATGGTTTACTTTACTATATTGATTTTTATGGTGGTTGTTACGGTAATTGCCCTTTTATTGAATGTTGCAGCCATTTCTCTTCTGTGTTTTGTGAGTTTTGAGCTAAAAGAAAATCAATATATTGCCATTTTTAGAAAGGTTCTAACAGCAAGCAAAGATCGGAAAGAATGCTGCTACTACATAGTTCATCTCTTTTTCTTACAATGATGTGTGCCGCTATAATTACGGTAATACGCACACACTCACACACTCACACACTCACACACTCACACACTCACACACTCACACACTCACACCCTCACACACTCACACACTCACACACTCACACACTCACACACTCACACACTCACACACTCACACACTCACACACTCACACACTCACACACTCACACACTCACACACTCACACACTCACACACTCACACACTCACACACTCACACACTCACACACTCACACACTCACACACTCACACACTCACACACTCACACACTCACACACTCACACACTCACACACTCACACACTCACACACTCACACACTCACACACTCACACACTCACACACTCACAAACTTTTGTTTAGGTCTTCAATACAATTGGCTTTGACAGTTCAACCCGTGATTCTTTTCTGGCCATTGCCGGTCTGAAGCTGCTGCCTTTTGTCTCCGACTGTTTAACACTAATTCCTCCTTTTTTACTCCTCGACTCTTCGTCTTCACTCAGAAAAGCAGTCTGCTCCATGATCTTTCCACAAAAGAGTAGTAGTGTTATTGTTTTGTCGAATGTTTCAACAAGATGATAAAATGTTGCGATTGAATTTTTAAATAATTATTCCGGGCCAAAAAGAAATCTTCAAAAAATTCAATCGAGTTTGTCTTTTCCCTTTTTTTTCGAATGTTTTGTCGAACGTTTCGACAATGTGGTAAAATGTGCTATGAACACTTTTAACAATTGCTCGACATGCTGTGCTCAAATTTTTTTTAAAAAAACGTAGCATATTTTTGTTAAATAAAAACTTTCAGTGATGAGAGTGACAGTCTCCTGGGCAAACAATTGTTTTGTCATTTTCTGCTAAAAAATAATTTAGTATTATTCCAAATTCGCAATACTCGTAAATTTTTGAAAAATTTGAACAAAAACAGAGATGACAATAAATTTTTTTTTTGCAAATTCCCGTACAAATGCTTTGAAAAGAAATCTTTGAAAAGTCCATAAAAATTGTCTTTTCCAAATTCTGTTTCACTAAAATCTGCACTTTTCGTACTTCCAGGGACCACCCATAAAGTGCACGATGACCTCAAAAGGTCTTGTTCAATGAGTAAAATTAAAATTGTCTGGCGGAAATCGCTAAGCATATACTTCATTTCCAGCGAATGGGCAAGGATTTTCCCAATTTTTAAATGACTAGGCACCTTTGGTCCCGGAACGATCTGATCTAACTGTCTGCGCACTCCTCTTTTAGAGTGCTCTTTCGCTTAATATATCTCTGTTCACTTCAATGTTTCAAATCCTTTTTGGTTTAATACCAGCCATTTCTCAAGATTGCCCGAAAATCGAAGACCTTCCCTTGGAAACAGACTATATCATTGCAAAATAGAACGAGAAAATTACTGCGAGCTTATTTTTCTATAATTTTTTTTTTGATTTTTCTGTACTTTGACAACTTTCTTTAGAAAAAGTAAGAACGTAACATTCAACATACATTTTTTCTAAGGAATCTTTTAGTTGACGATTTTGCGTCTTAATTGGAATGAACTTATTAGCCGTGTTCATAAAAAGTGGTTTTTGTAATTGCTTCATTTGCATGTTTCTAAACTTTACTTTAAGAAAAGCGCAATTATTCAATCAATTGTTCTTCAGCAATCCTAGGCTAAAAATCGTTTCATAAATATGAAAGTTAAACTCTTCTGCTGACAAAAAGTGTCTCATCCCTTTTGACTCAGAAGCCTCCCATGCTCAATTAGCTTCAGATGTTGTTTTAGACTTTTTAAGATGATGCATCAGCCTCTTTTTGATTACCCACCTCTGTCCAACCCCTTGTCATTTGAAAAATAATTTTACATCATAAAACCGAAATTTAGTAAAAATCAATTTTCGCAAAGGCTAAATGGAAACCAATGTTTTGTCCTCACTAAAAAGATGTTCCATTGTGATTGTAACATTTGACACAAGTTTTTTTTGCAGTCTGTAATTTCTTCTACTACTTTTGGCAAAAATTACTATAGTGCGTTTCCAAAAAAAGGGACAAGACAAAATAGATTTTCTTAAAGGACTAGGTACACATGGTCCCGCCGCGAACCGTAATTTGTCTGCGCACTCCTCTTTTACAATGCGATTTTGACCATTTTATATCTAACTACTTCAATGTTTCACTGGGGTTTTCGTTAAATACGAGCGGATATCAAGGTCGCTTTTAAAACCACCGCCCTTTTTTGGAAATAGACTATATCTAAGATTTCGTCTTCTGAAAACTCGATAGCATAGTCTTGTAAATAAGTTTATATAGTTTTTGAAATGGCGCAAAGTCTGTTTTTGCAAGTTTGAAGCAGTTTAAATAATAGTAATCAGGATGAAAAAACGATATTGATATAATTCTTTCACAGAGGCCTACCCCTTCCTACTATTGAAGGACAATTTTGGCTTACATTTAAGATTGTCAACTTTTTTTTGGTGACTTTTGTGGTTCCTTCATTTGCCTGTTTTAAACATTCGCAAAAGAAATGCTCAAATATATAGACCGGTGTACCATTTTTTGCGTTAATTATTGTTTCATCTTCAATTAAACACTTCTGTTGATTAACTTTTTCATTTATACTACTCTGAATATAAATAATGTTTCACTCTTTCTGGATCAGAATCCTCCCATGCTAAATTGGCTACAGAACCTTTTTGCAAATCTTAACGATGCATCAGCTTTTCTTCGACTAACCACCACAATCCATACCTTTTTCCCTCTGTGTACTTCGGTTAAAATCAGCTTCTTTTGTAAAGCACAAATTTAATGTAACAGAAACCAATTTAAAAAAAATGATATCAGAATAATGTAACTAATTCCCAAAACTGCGGAAGTGGGGCACAATATAAAGCAATATAAAGGATCGTTAAAAAATGTTTTTATCAGGCTAGAATTCAATAAAAAATTGTGCAAAGGTTTTCTCTGAATACAACAGAAATAAAATTTCACTGGAAATCGATTTTCCCAAAATTTCATAACAGGCAACATTTTTAAATCACGAATGTTTTTGACAATTTGTAATAAATGCATTGCACTTAGTAATATTAATAGACCAAGTGTACATTTAATGAACACTATCGTATAATTTTAATCATTATTTTACGCATAATTAGATTAAACAATAATTTTTTTAATATAAATGTTTCACAATTTGTTGTTTTTTCATAATTCCGTCATTTGCATGTTTCTAAACTTTAGTTTACGAAAATCGCAATTTTGTAACCAGTTGGAGTCGGATTGTTGCAGTCCAAAAAATTGTTCCATTGGCAGCTGTCGTCTTCTGCTATTAAATAATGTTACATTTTTTTCTCACTCTGTGCAAACTCTGTGAAGAAAAAGTTGAAACATTTTTGTGTCAAATTATACTGCCCATTTTTTAGAAAAGTTTTTTTGTGTATTTTTCTTCATCTGCATGTTTTTATAAAGCGGCTCGGGATGGTTAGAAAAACAATTTTTCAGTTTAGTAATTTTGCATAATAAATTCTGCAAAAACTTTCCCTCAACACAACAAAAAATGAAAAAATCGCAGAAAATCAATTTTCCCAGATGTAAGGACGCCCCAGTGCTTTGTGCTAAGTGAAACCATATTCTGTTGTGGTTGTAACATGAGACAGATATTTTTTCTAGGAATGTTTTAATTGCGATTTTGCGACTTAATTGGAATGAACTTATTAGCCGTTTTCATAAAAAGTGGTTTTTGTAATTGCTTCACGATGTTCCATTGTGATTGTAAAATGTTCTAGCAAAAAGTGTCCAAGATCCCGTCTAGTAAATCAGTTTTTGAAAAAGCGCAAAGTGTTTTTTGCAAGTTTTAAGCAGTTTAAAAAAATGGTAACCAGGGTTAAAATAATCGATGTTAAAATAATCTATAAGCTTTGGCTTACATCTGAGACTTTCATCATTTCTCCCATCTAAAATAGGTGACTTTTGTGGTTCATTCATTTGCATGTTTCTAAACCTTCTAAATCTTCCACAATTCGTTGCTTTTGTGATTCCATTACTAGAAGTTTTCCATAATGAATGAATGTGGCATGAAATAAGGTAAAACAAATGCGCAACTATTTATACTGTGTTTCCGAAAAACGTCACCGGTTTTGGCCAAAAACCTTAAAGGATGGTACATTAGGTCCCGCCGCGATCGCGTATTTGTCTGCGCACTCCTCATTTACTGTGCTATTTCATATATTTTATTTCTACTCACATCAATGTTTCAAATCGTCAGTGGATAAAAAAAAAGCAAAACATCAAAGCCGCTCAAAGGTCGCTGACCTTTCGTTGGAAACAGACTATAGCTACTATTTAGCTGATTGTTCGTTTTTCCTAATTAATTGTTTCATAGGTAGTTGTACTCTTCCGCTGACAAATAATGTCTCATCCCTTCTGATTCACAAACCTCCCGTGCCAAATTGGCTTTAGAACATTTTTCAGCTCCCAGAGGATGCATCAGCCTTTCTTTTCCCCCACTTCCCACCTCAGTCCAAACGCTCTTCTTCACTCTGTGATTTCTATTTCCGTCGGAGGAAACATTACATCTTTAACATTTAAAACTGGCGATTTCCTGAAAAACACAGCCGCCTACGGCTAATTTCAAGCGTTAATCAGTGGGCACTTTTCGTGTTCCCATGTCCGACATTTTGTTAAAGGACATCTGTAAAGTAGCAATTATTAGGCAAATTTCAACAGAAATTTGTACTTCAGTACGATTTGCAATTTATTTCAAATTTTCGAGTAGTTTTCGAATTTAAATTTCCTTTTTTTCCGATTAACCATTTTGATTGAATCTGCTCCAAAACACTTAATTTCCCCTGAAAAACCGTAAATGATTTTACCAAAAGGGCTTCAGAAAACGCTTTTTTTCGAATGATTTTTTGGCTCTACTCGTTGTTTACAAAGTGTACTATTGTATAATGCCGTTGGTTTTAATCGTTCGGAAATGATTCTTGAATTCCATTTTTTTTGTTTTTTGCTCTATTTAAAGAAATGTTTATTTCTCTCGCCGAACCGGCATCTAAATTCATAGATGTTAATTTTGCTATAATTGTAAAAAAAATAGTTCAGATTATCTTTTCAACTTTTTAAAAGCTAAATTTTTCCTATGAAACTTTAAAGTTTTTTTTAGCGTTTGGTTTTGTTACTAAATTCTCTATCAATTGCAGTTACTCAAATCACTATTTTAATCAAATATTTTCTATATGAATGCGAATGTTTCTGAAAAAGTGGCACACAAATAGAAATAATTTCCATAAAACCCTGAGATTTGTTTTGACAATTTTTTTTAGACTTCTAAAGAGGAATGAAAATTCTAGTTAAACTATAAACGGCTTTGGTATTGAACGAACGACTTTAAACAAAACAAAAAAGTCTGGGTTTTTTATCTGGGTTACATAACTTTTTCACATGAAATTGTTGTCTTCACCAGTGTCAAATTTTACAAGAGGGAGATTTAACACAGAAACAGAACATCCACAGAAAATGCAACCTTTGAAAAAAAAGAACAGGTTGTTTTTCAATCTATTCATGAACTTAACATGTTTTAACAATAATATATACATTTTTTTTTCATTCCATATACCAACTTTTTTTTTCATTCCATCTTTGATAGCGTTGCCAAAAAAAATTACGCTAGAGCATCGTTTGAACATGGAAACACACATTCTCTGGTTGCCGAAAGTCAACAAGAAAATTCGATTTCTTTTAAAGCGTGTGAAAAGAATAGCAGTGTTCGCAAATGAGATTTTCCCCCTCAATAGTTGATTTATCTCTGTTTCAAAAGCAACAATCGTTTTTTTGCCTTTTTATTTAAAAATAATATTCAAAAAGAACACTTTCTTAATGAGAACAATTTCGTTTGTCCGTAATAAATAATATGTTTTATCTTTGTAATATATATTTAAAAGATGTTCTTTTAGTTCTTTTAGCCCAATTGCCAAATTTTAGATTAAAAAAGAAGTCAGTACGAGGCCCAGGAAATTTTATTTTACGACTAGACTGAAAGCAATGTTTCAAATTAACTAGAATTTTTTTTGAAGAAAATACTTTTTCGATTTTTTTCGCGATTATAATCTATATGAAAATTTATTGCATCAAAAGCCCAAACATGTTTTGTTTTAAGAATAATAATTGTTATTATTTTTGTTCTATTTAAATATTAACTTTTACCCCCGTAAAGTCGTAATGTCCCTAAAATGACAAAAGGCTGTTCTGAAAACAAGGAAAAGTTTCTTGAATTTCTTTTAAAACCACTATGAAAAGAAACGGCAATTTTCACAAATGAAAAATTTCTCTGCCATTGTTCAATGTGAACTTTAAATGTTGTTCAGGAGCGGATAAAGCTTTTCTTTATATTTAAAAACTATTCATTTTAGAAAAACGAGAGGATACGGTCTATACTTTTGGAAACCATACTACCCCGCGTATTATTTTATTATGAAATATTTGTGTGATCGAAAATTCAAAAATTTGTTTATAAATATTACTGCCATTTTTCATACTCTGAAGCCCGATAAATCGGCAAAGAGGAATCTCGCTCACAATATCGATTTGATTTTGATTTGGTTGCTTAGGAGCAAATATACTGTTGCAAACCATGCTGCACTGCATTTAATTTTAGAATGAAACATTTCGAGAATGAAATAGAAGAATAAAAAATCGTTTTTGCTTCCATTTATTTGTCAACTTTTTGATTTAATAAAAATTTCTGTTAGGGTTTTATGAGATTCCGTTGAAAATTGTAAAAACTTTTTAATATTTATCCGTTTTTTTTATATTTTGAAGCCAGATTAATCGGAAACGGGGAATTTCGGCCAATTTTGGTTGGCTAAATTGTTTTCATATGAGCCATAGGTCAACACTACGAAAGATTTCTATTTAACAATAAAACATTTTTTCTAACGCGCATTAGAACACACTTTTTCACCACATATTGGGCTGAGTCACAACCTCAAGTCTGTTGTATTTTGTGCAGTTATTTCTGTGAACTTAGATAATTACCATTGTTTTTATGTAACTTTCAATTTGTTGTACACTAATGACAGTTTTTAAATGACTCCATAATCAGGGACATGTTTTCTCAATTGTCTTTGATCTCAAAATTGCATGTAAACGCAAACATTATATAACTTTTCTTATGTAACATACGTATACTTCTATCCAAAATTTACAGTGTTCTAGTTTTCATATAATGACTAAGCTTATTTTTTTAACGGGGGGTTTTAGTAAAGAATTCTAAAAGCAAATGCTACCAAAAGATGACTAAACCGCTATATTTCATATAGTATGATTCCTGAAAAGAGACAAGGAAAATGGTATTTTCCTAACGGAATAAGCACATTTGGTCTCACCGCGATTGTTTAATTGTCTGCGCACTCCTTTTTTATAGTGCTATTTTTCCTTATTTATATATATATATTAAATCCACTGTTTCAAATCATCATGTAAGAACGAGTCAATTTCCAGCCCAATCTGACATTTCGGAAACTTTTGTTGAAACTAGACTATACGTAATATACAAGTTGAAACATCAAAATAAAGTAATTTTGTTTGTTAGATTTTTGGTGTTTTATGTTTCAATTTGTGTCATTGTCTCGTGAACATCTGTAATGACCCCTGTAACCCTTGTAACTACCCCATAATTATGTTCACAACTACGGGTTTCATGTCATCCTCGTTTGATCAGTAACGCAATTTCTTTTGCGTTTTTAATCTAGCTATTTGCTGACGGAAAAAGCTGCTTTTCAATAAATAATGTGATTTTCTTTTGCTAATTGAAAAAATGTATAAATTTTTTTAATAGTTAGTAGCACTGTTGTTCAAATGCTTCACGACAATGATATTCTTTTGCTCGAGTTTTTTCTTTCGCTAAAAACGCGCCACAAAGATAAAATATAGTTTTCACCAATTTCACTTCTCGGTTGATTCGCAATTGTAACTCTGACGCAGTATTGCGTACGTATCCTAAAACACATTATTTTCGTAGGCAAAATCGCGTCTGGTGTCATTTACACCGGCTACGAGCGAAATTGGGCGAAGTAGCATTGGCGACGACTATACCCTTTTTGATTTGAAACATTCCAATATTTTTTTTTTGGTTTTTTTCTAAATGTCTCCCAAGTTTCATTTTTAATGCATTTACCAATTGAAAAGTGTTCAGCTGACAATTTTTCAGATGACTTCTCTCATCTCAGCCAAATTTTTGGTTCCTTTAATCTACGGAATCGCCTCTGTGATCCTATACGTAATAGTAGCTTGGGCTCTCATTACCCGCTGGAAGTCTTTCAAAGGATCGTATTTCAAACTATTCCTAGCGCAGTCGGTTTTTGTGAGTTTTTTTGTTTCTTGATTGTTTTGAAAAAAATATATTTAAATGTTGTAGGTTTGAATTATAAAAGAAGTAAAAATTAGGGGTGACAAGGTTGTTCTAGGGGTGAAGCAAAGAAAAGTAGATAAAATGACGCCAAAACATTTTAGCAACATAAAATGTCGACAATTTTTTAATTTGCATAATATTCGTTTCTCGGCCAGTGTACCTCAGTTGTTGAACACTGAACATTTAATTTTGAGCCAAGTTTTCGGAAATTTCCGATTTTTTGAAGTTTTTTAAATTACAAAATATATGCCCAGAAGTAAACAAAAATTTCAAAAATTCCAATTTTAAAATGACATTGACGCTGAACAATTTTATGCCCACCAGTGCTAATTTAAAAAATTTTATTTATCAAGTCTTGGAGCAAAAAAAGTAAAAAATAACTTGGAGCAAAAAAATATGAGTCATTCATTTATTGTAAAAATTAATTAAAAGTTTCAAAGTTTTGCTGTGACACATTTAATTACTTCTGTAAATATAATGTGCGGTTTTAAGTCAAATTAAAAAATATGTCGTAAAACTCAAAACATCGTACGCAAAATATCGAAACTTCGGAACTCAAGTGAGAACTAGAAAAATTTAATTCAACGTTATTTTCAGTTATTTCAATTGTTTCGAAATTCGGACGCTTAGATATTGAAAAAAATGACTTTTCTGAACACGTGAAGTTTCCATCAAAAAATGAAATGAAAAAAATATAATTTAGTGAGAATGAAATACACGAAATGCCCCTAGACAAATTTCAAACTGCTCAAAACGGGCTAAAAATTTGTATAGAAGCTTTTGTAATTATTGTAATTACTGCATGTCCTCTATCCGTAATGGAAGTTCATCAAACGTATTTTTCTTAGCTGAAACATTCAAACCAGTTGAAATTAAAAAAAAAATAAAAACGGAGATTTTTTTGTTTTGTTTTTTTTCATTTTTTACAATTAAATAACTTGTTTCAGAACATCATTACCTACCTAAACTCATTCATCACTTTGCGTCTCCCTCAAAACACTTGTATAAATTGCACTTTTGCTCCGATTTTTGCTTCACAGCACTTTTTCGGTTTAGAAGTTTTCCACACTGTTCATTTCCACATGGGCTACGTACAGTATCTGATGATTATGTTTGTTTCTGCCAACCGGCTGTCAATGATGTTATGGCCAGTCACTTATGAAAAGGTAATTTAATTTTATGCAGTTACAACTTTAATAGTTTAAATTATAAAAAAAATCTTATAAAAAACGTTTTTAAAGGCCCAAATTATACGCAAGACCGCGTTTCACAAAAACTAAACGAAAAGCTCTATGTTTCTTTTCACTATTTCAATTTTGAATTTTTTTAAAAATAGTTTTGGATATTTTGCATATTAAAAAAAAAGAAGACATAAAAGGGTCGTACAACAACTCCTTTTTCGGTAAGACGCGTAAAAATGCGTAATTTTACAAAATTTTCCGAAATCTTCAGCCCTTCTCGAAATTTTAACCCATTGCGCGGTTGGTTCAGAATCTAAAACAAAACAAAAAACATTTTCCATGGCACGGCAGTTGGCGGCAAATGTACGCAATAGGGCGTGACACGAAAAAGTTTTTTAAACTTAAAGTTCTAAAATGCTCCTAAAAAGTGCCACAAATAATTATTTACACAGCGTTTCATTATTTGAAAAAGTTAATAACATTTTTCAGCTGTAACTCTCAACTACAATATCTGTCAAATGTTACATTATCTGTCAATTCAAAGTAGAAAAAAAAGAAACATTGATGAACAACCACAAGCACAGCGTGATGCTTAATTAAAAAAAAATTTTCCCCGATAGTGACGTGATTACCAAAATTATATAACTTTTTTTGCTTTGTCAGCGGTTAGTGTTTTTGAATTTTAAAATCTGTTGAATTTAGAATAATAATATTCTCCAAAAACCTTTATTAGATTTATCGATAAACACACGACAATTTGTTTTTTTAATCCTTTTACAGCCAAACTTTTACTTAAAAGAGATGTGTTTTAATTTTGATTGTTTTTTTAGAAACCTATATTAAAAATGTTTTCTTTCAAATGAAAGTTTTCAGCACTGGAACTATCTCACACCAATTTCTATTTTCACATCAGCTTTTCTTCCCTTTATTACTACTATTAATTTTATGCTGGGCAATTCATACTACACGTATAATAAATCGATGGATAATTTTGGAATTGCCTCAGGCATTGTAAGTTGTAACATTTTACATTCTTAAACATTGAAGTTTAATAGAACATGCAAATGATGTACCTCGTGCTGGTGATATTTATGACTGTGGTTACATTAATTTCCCTTATTTTCAATGTCGCTGCTTTGAGCCTACTCTGTTTTGTAAGTTTGTGGTTTGAAAAAAAAAATTAAAGAAAAGTGTTTTTGCATAAAAAAATGCAACAAAACAGTCCACAATTGTTTGATTTTATTAAAAATTTAATTTTCAAAAGAGGCTTAATGCAATGTTTTACAAGATTCCTAAAGAAAATTCTCTTTTAAATGGGATTGTTCCGTTCTTAATGAATATCAAACGAAAAATTTTTTCCAGCTCATTGTTTCGTGAAATTGATTTGGATGCAAATCGTATGTTAACTTTTAAAAGTGAAAAATTGAAATGTAATAAATGTGGTTGTTTTTGCCATAATTTATTTGAAAAAACCGAAAATAATTGCGTTGAAGCATAAAAAAAGTAAAAGAAAAACAACATTGCTAAAAATGTTTTATTCTAACCAATGGCTTTTAAAACCTACTTATAAACACAACTTTAAAGTCTCTAAAAAGAGGAAAAAAATTTTATTAAATTTAAAAAAAAAAATGTTTTTAAATTCAAAGAGTTGACATCGATGTTTTAGTTAAGCAGCAAAAAAGATTCGTTCTTTCTATATTGATTGAATCCACGTATACTTTAGAAAAAAAAGTTGTTGGTTGGGCGATAAATAAAGTTCCAATTAGTGTTTTATTGTTGACAATTTGGTTCAATGGTCCAACTAGCGAGATCGTAAGTGACAAAAATATCGTAGCACGCTTAAAAATGTTTTTTAATTTAAAGACCTGATTTAAAAAAAATAGATATACAAAAATGGGCAAGGATGGATTTTTGATTTTTTTTTTGCTTCCAAACAATGTATAAATGAAAAATAAATATATTTTAAAAATGCGCATTACGGTGCAATTATGCAAAATCAGCCTTAAAGGTCAATTCAATTAAAGCCGTATATTTTAGCAGATAAATTAAATTTTTTAGTTTTTATGTTTTGTAAAAACAATGCAACGTGAAATAGTTCTAAATATCACGTTTCTTAGAAGAATGAACAGTTTACCGATGTTTCCGGAATAATAGCGTTCCAAAGTAGATAAACGCTGCTTTCAAACATGTGCAAGTGTAGTTTTTATTTATTTTTTTTTCTTTTCCCGTATTTGGAACAGCTGTTCTTCACCAGACTCAGCAATAAAATCGTGCGGATCGCATTTGGTGATAATTTTTTGGGCACAATCGTGCAAAAATGGTTATTTTCGCCTTTAAAATCAAGATTTTTTTGCAAAACGAACATCCTCATCGTTTTCTCCATCTTCATTTGCGTCATAGTTTGTGGTTGAAAAGAGAAAAGAAAGAAAGTAATAGAAAATTTATGTGTAAAACAAAAAAAAATCTTATTTGTTCTTAAATGAGCTGCAGAAAAAAATTCTTTCTTTTATTATTGCTCAGCCCACTCAAATTTCTCTTGAATAAATAAATCTTGTTGCTTTGGCTGTAACATACGATTGATTGTACAAAAACGAGAAATATTCCATTGTTCAAAATTTGGTCCCACCCCCAGTAGCAAATTTGTTAATGATAACATTTAGAATTTTCATGAAACGCTTGAAAAATTTAAAAGTTATACTAAAAAAAACCCGTAGAAACTATTTTTTGCAGATATCGTTTTCTCGTGCAATGTGAGAGTAAGTGCAAAACCTCGGAAAGAGTTCTTTTCCCAGAATCGAGTATTTTTTCAATGGTTTGTCATTTTTCGACAATAAAATCGTGCTGATCGCTCCTGGTGATAATTTTATGGGCAAAAAGTGGGAAAATCCAAATTTCACTTTGAAAATCAACATTTTTCGCAAACCAACATAAGCATCGTTTTCTCCGTCTTAATTTACATCATAGTTTGTGGTTGAAGGAAGAAAAAAGAAAAAGTTTGGGCGCGCGCGGTAAAAAAAAATGAAAATTTCTTAACATATCGGCCTTCGCGGCGCCACGTTGCATTTATTCAATGTTTCAACGACCCCGTTTGTTTGCTCATTTGTTTGTGCGATGGAAATATAAGTGCAAAACCTCAAAAAGAGATATTGTACTTATATTTTCCCAGAAATCTTTTTCTTCCTGGTGTGTCATTTTTCGTTTAACTGAAACCAACATAGTGCGTTTTTTTTCTTCTAAAAGCTTGCTCTGCACACACTTTTGAAAGGATTTTCAAGCCTTACTGAAGCATTATTAGAGATTCTGTTTTAACAGTAACATTCAAATGAAATTCAATTAATTTCATGCACTGAAATAGAGGTGTTTTTGAAGCGCTGACAGAACTTATAAGTACTGTATTTCTATTTGTAGTAAACTTGTAAAAAAACATCTTTTATAACATTAGAGGGTTGTCATTCTGGCCGTTAGCAGCGCAACGTTTTATGCGGAGAGGTACACCCTTTTATTTCCCCCAACGCGACCATGGGGAACATTTCGTTGAAATGGGTAGAACAAAGCGGCCGCAGGCTGCGTACCTAAGCGGCCGCAGGCCGCGATCACAGATTAAGGCGGCCGAAGGCCGCCGAACCCAGAAGGCAAAGACCCGCGCAGCGGGGCTTTGGCTTCTGGTTTATGTAACATTTAAGAAAGTAATGTCAAATTTGTCTGTAAGCATACCAAATTCAAATTTCTTTGCCAATGAGCCAAAACATTCAATTTTTTTATTGCCCAACCCACTCAAATTTTTCTTGAATATAAAAAAAACTTGTTGTTTTGTCGGTAACATACGATTGATTTTACAGAAACGAGAAATATTCCATTGTTGCAAAATTGGTTCTCACCCCAGTAGCAAATGATCACACCTAAGTTTAACGTGAAACTCTTTAACAGCATAAAAATTTAAATAAAAAATAACCCCTGAAAATCATTTTTTTTGTTTCTTCAATGTTTCAAGGTCTCAGTTTGTTGACTTTATTTCTTGGGCGATGGAAAAGTAAGTGCAAAACCTCGAAGAAGAGTTATTGCGCTTTACTTTTCCTAGAAGTCTTTGTCTTTTCAATGATTTGTCCATTTTATATTTTTCGGTCCTTAAAACAAGTAGTTATTGTTAAAGCCTACTCTCCAGATGACAAATGTATGTGTAACGTAACAAAATTAATTTGGCGCATTAATGAACAAATTACAAGTAAAAATGTGGAAACTTCAGATCGTATGATATTTTTTTTTAGAAAAGCTCCAACGGAAAACAAAGATCTGAACGGATGCTTCTACTACATAGCTCTCTAATTTTCCTTACTATGCTTTTCGCGGCTACAATTACGGTAACTTATCACATTTTGCTGAAAATCGCACTCACACACTCACTCACTCACACACTCACACACTCACTCACTCACACACTCACACACTCACTCACTCACACACTCACACACTCACACACTCACACACTCACACACTCACACACTCACACACTCACACACTCACACACTCACACACTCACACACTCACACACTCACACACTCACACACTCACACACTCACACACTCACACACTCACACACTCACACACTCACACACTCACACACTCACACACTCACACACTCACACACTCACACACTCACACACTCACACACTCACACACTCACACACTCACTCACTCACACACTCACACACTCACACACTCACACACTCACACACTCACACACTCACACACTCACACACTCACACACTCACACACTCACACACTCACACACTCACACACTCACACACTCACACACTCACACACTCACACACTCACACACTCACACACTCACACACTCACACACTCACACACTCACACACTCACACACTCACACACTCACACACTCACACACTCACACACTCACACACTCACACACTCACACACTCACACACTCACACACTCACACACTCACACACTCACACTCTGTTTTTTCAGGTCTTTAATAAAATTGGAAACACTGATTCCCAATCCTTCCTTGCCGTAGCAGGACAACAGCTTCTCCCCTTCGTATCGGACGGTCTCACCCTCATCCCTCCGTTTCTTCTGCTTATTTCTTCATCTTCTCTAAGAAGAGTTGTAAAATCAATGCTCCTTAAAAAAAGAAGCAGCACCGCCGTTAGCATAATTTCGAATGCTTCGATGGCAAAGAGATGAAAGGAACAATTAAAAATAGTTTTTTTTCGTGAAAAAGTAATTAAAATGCTATTCTATTTATACAAAGATGTGATTGTTGATAAGCTTTAACAAAGTATGAAACTACAGTTTAAAAATATGACTGAATTTGTGTTTAATTTGTGCTGTATGCGAATAAATTGTGTATCTTGTCTTGTGAATGCTTCATTAGGAACCACTGTTCGTCGTTATAGTGTTTTCCGCCAACAATACAAATCGGCGATCGAACAGTCTGGAAAAGCAAAGTATTCCACATACATCTCTTGCGATAACAATTTTTGAAGGAAGCTTTTTGAAACATTGCATTGCTATTCTATTAAATCTTATTAAAATTTTCTTGAGATTCGAAAAGACGAGTAAGACGTAAGGCTTCTCTGCGTCTCGCAGCGAGAGATTTGCGCACTGTTGCCAGACCAACGTAACGATGACCCTTTAAGGTACCATCATAGCGCAGTCGGCAGCGAGTTTACTTACTAGTCACACTACTTTCAAAAGTCGGTTCGAATCGAGTGAAATTTTATTTGCAACTCCTAAATCTACTATGTCCCTCTGTTATAGCGTGAAATATGAAAAAACTAGGATTGGCTAAGACTATAAAAAATATTCATAAGGAACCAATGTTCGTCGTTAGTGTTTCTCGCCAACAATACAAATGTGCGATCAGGCAGTCGAAAACAGCAATAACAAGCTTTGAAACATTCGTTTCTTTTCTAACTACCTTTCTAGTTGTACAATTAAAAAAAAGCCAAAAATTAAACAAAAAAATTCTCAATTCAATTCAATTCAAACGGTTTATACTCTAGGGCTGTTCCCTGAACCACCAGAATGAATCACAGTTATCGAATTCAATCCCACGACGTCAAATGGAAAAAACATTCTATCAAAAATAAATAAGGTAACTAATGTTTTGTTTAATTACGCGGTTTTGTTCAGACATTTTTAGAATTAAGGATAGAATTATAGATAAAATTGTTTTGGGCTTGTATGACGTCATCTCCTTAATTAAGCCCTTTCTACGTTGCTTGGTTTTTTTGATTGCCAATTTCAGATGATTCACGAAATTGCGCAGCTAGTGACCCTTGCAACCGGCTCTATTGGCATTATTCTGAATTCCTGCCTAATCTACCTCATTCTATACAAATCTTCCACAAAACTTGGTCGTTATAAATATTTGCTCCTTCTCTATGCTGTAAATGCAGCGCTGTTCGAAGTGATGGAAGCGTCAACTCTGTCGGTAGGTGGGGGCGGACTGTTAATGGGACCATTCGGTATTTTTCTGTTTTAATCGATGACTTGTATTTTGTTTTTTTTTCGAATGTTTCTGTCCGCCCTCTGAGATTCTGATAAGGTGTTGAAACATTGATGTGAAAAAGTAACTCTTTTGAAAAACATCAAAAAGGGTAAACATAGTAATAACATTCAGTTCAAAAAAACCTCGGTAAATTTGGAATGGTATTACATTTGGACTTCAATAAAAAAATACATAAAATTTTCAAGCTATCTTTTCACAATACTGAACAAAAGTTAATACGTAATGAAAAAATATGTTCAATTTTTGTACTCGGTTGTTGAAAATTGTTTTCTAATCATGCTTTTCAGACAAAGCGCAATTTACATTTTTTAAAACATTTTCTTTTGGAAAATTCAAAAAACCACACTATAAAATTACTTAAATCCACTGATTGGCAATTTTTTTTCTGAAATCAGTGAAACAAGCGGGAAGTTTTGTTTTGCTAGAAATTTTTTAAAAAATAATTTTTTGATTTATGTTTTATTTAAAACTTGAGTTTGCGCTTAAATTTTCAAAACCATTACACCAGGAAATATAATTTCACTCACTCAAAAGTCTTTTTCACGTTTTTTCATGCAACTTACGTAACGAAATGGAATAAATAAAATTTAAAAAAAGGAAGTACTGATTTCAGCCATAAGTCAATGCAAAATTTTGCTGCTCTTCGAATTTACTTTAAGATAACTTTCCGATTTTTCGCATTTTCAGTAAGCTTAAATTTCGCCATAGGTTTCAACTTATTCTTGATTTAGAGAGAAACCGTGTGATCTAAAATGTGCCTTTTTGCGCGGAAAACAAATCATAAAAATGGATTTATCCATTTTTCTAACTGCAGCGCGGGTTTTGCGAATCTCGCTTCAACTTCAACTAATTTTTTATTTAAAAAAGCAATCGATAGAAAATTCAATTTTCAATATTTTCAACATGGACTGCGAAAATTGTTTTGTGAAAGTTGTGAAAAAATTTAATATGCTGAATGTGACAATGATACTCACGGGCTTGGCCGGGCTAGGGGGACTTGAAAAAAAGTCTCGTCCCGCACACTTCGGCCCGTCTACTCTGACCAGGTAGTCAAACTTTCACCCGCGCGACCAAGGTTCGATCCCGGCCGGGACACTTTATTTTTGCAAACTTAGAATTAGCTCAATTATGGAATTGAAGTATTATGAAGGAGTTCACAAGGTTCAAAAAGAATTTTAAGCTGAAATAGCGATTTTAAGAAAAGTTAATTTGACAAATTTACACTTTTCTCGGCCCGGCCCAGCTCGCTTCGGCCCGCGGGCCGGCCCGTGAGAACTATGGTTACTACGACTAGCACTACCACCACTACAACACCTGTGCCTGTAACCACGACCGCTGTCTCAACTACAACAAAGCCCATTGATACTAGCAACTTCTGCCCGTACGGATTCGATTATAGTGCAACGACGGATCGTTGCTATTATGTTTCAAATACCTGCCAGAAGTACGATGATGCCCAGGCCGACTGTGTTTCCAAGAAGTCTAACCTTACTTCCATCCGCGATAAGATTGAAAACTACGTGGTCTGGGGTAAGCTACTACTAAACTCCTGGTTTCATGTGATCGTCATTTTTAGATATCGCCCAACTTGACGTTCCAAAGACCGAAAACGAGTACTGGATTGGCGCTCGAGTGGCCGATATCGTGCCCCCAGCCTACGCTTGGGTGAACGGAGACGACTTTGAATTCCACCGTCTTCACGATCCTTTCAACTGCATGTTGAAGACTTGTGTCGCTGGATTGGTTGAGCGAGACTCGTGGGTTCCTCTTCAGTGTAACGAATGTCACTACTACGTCTGCGAGAAAGCACCCAAGACGCCCACATGTCCAAATGAATACACCTACTTCCCTGACACTGACTCGTGCTACAAGGTACGTTCGACTGCTCCTACCGAACTATTTTGTTTACTTCAGCTTTTCTCAACTGCTGCTCCTTTCTCTGACCAAGAACTGAACTGTATCGATGATGGTGGCCATCTCACTTCAATCCATTCTGATGACGAGAACGACTTTGTTTACAGTAAGTTACGCAACAACTACCGTTAGTAACTTGTTTCTTTAGCTCTTGCCGGAAACGTAAAAACTTTCTGGAGTGGAGCCCGCGCCAAAACTTACCCGACGTACCTTTGGCGTGACGGAACCCCTTTCGATTACACCAACTGGGCATCCGGAAGACCAGCCGGTAGACAGTGCATTTCCGTCCAGGGTTCGGGAACAACTGACGTCACTCAACACGGAAAATGGCTCGACGGAAGCTGTGGACAGGAGCTCACTGGTGTCTGTAAGGCACGTGCCATCACTGAAGCCGAATTTTTCTCGAACGACTATCCGGAAGTTTTCGACTTTTAATTTTCTGTTTTTGTGATAACAGATAAAAGCAACAAGTACGCACACACTTTCCTAGTTCCTTCTACTGCCGATCGGCGTTCACTGGAAACTTCCAACACCAGGAGCCATCGTCTTTCCATAGTTATCACTGACTATAGAGTTCCATGCGGTTGGCTGGTCCTTGTCACAACAATATTTTTCTTATCTACCTAACACAAATGCTGACAAGCTTCTTGTAAAGTTCACTTAACGACAGCCTTCCATAGGCTCGACCGGGATTGCCGTCCACGTAGCGTCGTAGGTCAGAACGTCAGGCGTGGTCTTGAAATTCAACCGGTTTTTTGTTTTTGTCGAGTGGTTGTGTAGTCCACGGTATACTCGGATGGCACATGGGTGGCACACTGGCTACGTTCGAGACGCTTTGGACGCTTTGGACGATAATACTATGTCCCTGGTGAGAGCAATAGCCAAACACTACTGTTCAACACACAGGCGGCAAGAAGGATTTAATGATTGGGAACAGACATGAGATAAGCAGTCAGCAGTCTGAAATACCAAAAGAACAAAGGTTTTACAGATGCGGACTGTTTCTCGATTGATTGGCGTCTTATCGCTCTGTTCGGAAGCTGACGTGTAGTTTCATGGTTTGTACAAAGCAAAATGCAACCTGTTCAGTGACTTCAACTTATGTAAACTCATAAACAATTGGAATGACAGCCGACAAAAGTGATTGCTCATAAGGACAGTAGCACTAAGTCCGACACCGGATCCGAACCATCTCTGCACCTACCAACCAGCCTTACAACACATGCTACTGCAGCCGGGGTCAAAACCTGACTAAAGAACCAATAACGTTTTCATGCGCTTTAAGAACAGCAAGATAATCCGATTCAAGTCCAGTTTACATCCTTTGAGGTTGCATATTTCATCTCTAGCGGAATTCTTGCAAGCTTCTAGACGGTTCCAAAATCAGCAGTAGTGCAGTAGTGATCTTCGTAAATGATTGCTAACATACGGTGATTGCAAAAATTTATTTGAATGATACAACGAACTTAACCGTTGCATGGGCAGTTGCAAAGGTTGCAACTTTTGGCACAGTACTGCTGCTTTATAGCTGTAGTGTAGCCGGGGTTGGTACAGAATCCATTTTTGACCCAATAGACACAGTTGGGGTGGGCATCAACACAGCCTGGACAGGTTTGAGGGCAGCTTCCTCCTCCAGTGCTGCCTCCACAGAGGTTGCAGGTCCATGCGCAGTAAAATTGTTTCATTTGAGTAGTATAGTCGGGTCTGCTGCAAAAATTCCCCTCAACCGCCCATTTGGGACAATTCACGTTGCCGTCCTTGCAAGACGCCCCACACAAGTTACAGCTTTTCTTGCAGTATTGCGCCTTCTGGTCTGTAGTATAGGCGGGACTTGTGCAGAATCCATTAGCGACCCAGGATTTACAAGCTTGACTGTTATCCTGACACCAGCTAGGGTTTTGTGGAACCGTTGGAGCAACACAGAATCCGCATGTTCGTGCACAATTGCTCTGCTTGTAACCGTCTGCAATATTGATGTTGGAGCAGAATCCGCTCTGGGCCCACGAAGCGCAGTTTGCACTTGCATCTTGGCAAACCGACGGGACTAAAATAATACAGTTTAATCATAGCGGTACCGCGTTGTTAGGTACCGTTAGGGTTTGTCGTGGTAGTAGGACGGGCAGTGGTGGTAGTAGTCGTCGTTGGACGAGCGGTAGTTGTTGTCGTGGTCGTTGTAGGAGCAGTTGTTGTAGTCGTAGTAGTTGTTGGGGTTGTAGTGGTTGTAGTCGTGGTGGTAGTCGTTGTGGTCATGTCCTTGGTGCCTGCAAATCCTGACTGAACTATCCTTAGACGAGTACCAACTTACAGCATTTTCCGCCGATACAAACCGTTCCAGGACACTGAGTGTCGGTCGTACAAGCTAAAACAATACGGTACCATAGCATGAGCCCAAAACTTACGAAAAGGTTGACAACCTGCGTCAACCTGGGCGCTAAGTAGCAAGCAGCCAAAGAGAAGAGCCAGCGGAAACATTCCTGCCAGAACTGAGAAAGTTTCCGATCCAATGGACCTATAAATGTGGACCGGTCGATACAAAGATGTCGTTTGAGTTAATGGGCTTTTTTCTCTTAACACTCGTCCGCGTCTTATCTTCTTTTATCACTTTTGTTTCTTTTACGTTCAGGCAACATCGCTGTCACGCGATCGATGAGGTTTAATGAGGTTTAATTGTTCTTGGTAGGCTTGGCAGACGCGAACGACAAAACAGAGGCGGTTGTAATTTTGAAACGAAATAACCAGTCCTTTGTTGCTATCTGTAGTAACCAGCAACACCCGAACAAGCTAGAACCAAGAGCGATGCAGTGTCCAGACGTCCAAATCGGAGTACAGGGGCTTAAATCGTTTTGCTTGCAACTGCGAGAACTTGGAGGGAGGTAGTGCAGTTTCATTGCACCGTATCTCGGTGGAGCTCGCTTTACGATTAGTCATCCTTCAGGCTTCCATCTTTCAAAGCCTTTTTTTCATTTTGCGTGAGTTCGTGAATCGACGAAGATAAGAAACCGAAAAAGTGAACTTAAGAAGCAAACAAAAAGAAAAATTAAATGAGTGAGGCCCCAATTGAGAGCTGAGAAGATTTTCGAAAGAAAAAAACAAAGGAACTTCAAGTAAATGCACTAAAAGCACAAAGAAAATGCCGTGTTTAAGACTGATTGCTGACGTCAACCGTTAAGAAACCCTCAAATGACATCTCTTCTTATCCCCAGCCCATTCAGGCTTGTCAGCTTTTGGGATTTCCTAGCAAAATCCTTAGGTACAGTATGCAAGCTGCACTGGTCACAAGAAAACTTTGCTCATTGACGTATTTTTCCATTTATCAGAACGTTCCCGATCTTGTTTACCTCAGAATGGAGATGCTTTTTCTAATCTTTTCCCATCAGACCATTGTGGTTTCATTTCCATTTTTGTGTGATAAGACTTTTGGAACAAATCTAATCTTTTCCCATCAGACCATTGTGGTTTCATTTCCATTTTTGTGTGATAAGACGATCGCCTTCTTGGCGGTCCAGGCAGCCGTTTTCGAGTGCCCTGTCGTTGGAAACTTTACTTCATTTCGTAAGTTGACTACAGTTCGCCGTTCTGATATCACTCCTTTCAGCTTGCGTCAACGCTAATGATTGTCCCTTCAGTGAGATGTGTTATCAAGGTAACTGCTGTCCTAAGAAAGAAATTCCCACTACAACAACTTCTACCACCACCACCACTGCTCCTCCTCCAACTACTGTTCTTGTAACGCTTCCACCTCCAACAAAATGTCCCAACGGTGGATCTGGATTCCCATGCACGGAAGATAAGAACTGCCCCGGCATGTTCTGTTTCACCAATGGATATCCCAAGGGAATCTGTTGTAAGACCCTTCCAGTTACAACTACTACCACTACCGCTATCCCTACAACGACCACGATTGTTTTTCCTTTCGACGGTCGACATTCTCCCCAAGCCAATTCAGCAATGCCAAGTTTTCTGTCTCGTAATAAGTTTTCTCGTCCTGGCTGCTATAATCTGTTTTTCATTTCTCTACCGACTATCGGCTATAAGTTCTATTTTACAACCTGGCAGAAAAGAACCCCCTTGGGTAATCGAAAAAAGATATCTTCCATTCGTTTTTATCGTTGTGGTTACTTTGCTTGGTTCTACTGGAAATCTATATTTTATCGCTCCAGATAAAAAAGATTTTGCGATTTTTGGGGAAATTATTGAAAGTTCCGTGCATGTGGAGCTATCGAATGTTGGTTATATTGGCGGCGAATTGAAGGTAAAAGAAAGGTTGTTTTTTATACGCCATTTCCAATGAATTGGCAAGGACTTGCCCAATTTTCAAAGGACTAGGTACCTTTGGTCCCGCAACGATCTTAGTTAATTGTCTGCGCACTCCTCTTTTACAATGGTCTTTCGCCTATTATAACTCTGTTCACTTCAATGTTTCAAATCTTTCTTGGTTACCAGTCCCGAAAGTCGAAGGCCTTTCCTTGGGAACAGACTATAATATAATGTATTGCAAAGGTTGAATTTGCAAAAGGAAAATCGAAAAAATTGAAAATCGCAAAAATTTGGCACTTTTTTGAAACATTTTGGCTAAAAAGTTTTTTTAAGGCTACGGGTAAAATAATTATGTTTTTTTTGGTAATTGAAGCAGAAATGTGCAAAAACTGGCAAACAATATTGTTATTTTTTACAAAAAGGTTTTGTAGCAAAAAGTTTGCAATAGGTTGGTAGTTTTAGAAACACTAAAAAATGTCTAAAAACGCGAAAAATAAGTATGAGCTCTACGAAATCGAGATTTTTTTTCACGATCCATTGAAAATGGCTTTCCAGATTAAAAGTTAAAAAACGGCGAGGTTTTGAAATTTATTCCGTTTTTTTCTGGGTTACAGTAACCGGAGAGTACCCTAACGTAACCCGGGACGAAAAATCAATAATGTCCCAAAAATCATAGGACTGTGTTTTTAGGTCTATAGTTTGTAAGGATTGCGACTTTTGAGCGGGCTTGATATTTTTTCTGTTTCCAAAGAAAGGATTGCGACTTTTGAGCGGGCTTGATATTTTCCTTCTTTTTAACCACTGACGACTTGAAACATTAATGTGAATGGAAATAAAATAAGCGAAATAGCGCAGTAAAAGAGGAGTGCGCAGAAAAAAAAGCAATCGCGGCGGGACCTAATGTACCATCCTTTAACTGAGCCGGTGCCGTTTTTCGGAAACACACTATAGTACCTTTTTAACAAAGGTTTTTACACAATGTTTCTACGCTCAAACTTTAGAAAAATAAACGTTTTAAGAATGTCGGTTCAAAAAAGTTTGAACCAAAAATCGGGGATAAAATTTTCAAAAAACGCGGGAGAAATTGATTGTTTTGGCGGTTAACTTTCTTCCAACCCCATAAATCGTTTCAGAGTGAAATTTGCTATTGATTTCATAAATAACATGAGAGTTTTTCTGACTAGACCGCGGCGGCTCGCTTAGCTCGCCGCGGTCTAGGTGGGGGGGGGGCTTCGCCCACCAAGCCCCCACCAGCCCAGGAAACAAAAAAGCTTTCAATTGATGATGATGTACTTTTATATGTTTTGAATGGTGTTTGGGTTTTCGGCGCTGCTTCGTCAGTTCGCCTCGATTCGCGGCGTTTAAGTGAGTGCTTGTTTAGAGAAAAAAAACTAAATTGCTATCTAGTGCGCTTTTGTTGAGGGACCTACTGGTTGAAACTTGTTAAGACGCCGTCTCTGTAAGACTCGAGCAGCCTTTGTAAGGCCAGTGACATAGGAAAAAATCGAAATTTCTGAAAACTCGTGTATAGCCTCCCTAGATTAAATCCTGAAACTTTTGGACCTTGGTAATTTTTCGTTCCTGGCGTACGGTAGCTTGAAGTTGTATAGGGTCAAAATTCAAACTCAACCAAAACTGTAAGTTATACATGTTTTCTATAAGTAAATTGAATTTACAAAACGATTCCAAATTAATAATCAACAATTTCATGAGAAATTTAAAAGTTATGAGCAAAAAATGCGAAATTTTGAAGTTTTTTCAAGTTCTCCGAAAATTTTTCAAAAACGGGAAACGGCTCACTATTATAACGTGATTGTGGAGATAATGTTGCACCGCATTGCTTTTTTGACCAAAAAAATCGGAGGATACTAAAGTTCTCAAAAATGCGTTTGAAAAAGTATCACTTTTTTCGGTCCAGCATGTTCAAGCCTAGATTTTGCTTCAAGGTAGCATACAGGTTCCAGAATCGCATTTACATTGTCTATGAAGTTTTGCAAACAGAGGCAAAACAAAATATCAGAGAGCGGATTCGAACCCCGGTCGCGAGATTTGTAAGCGAGGACGTTGCCATTCTGCTATGGGGTCGGTCTGGCGGTTGACGGCAAATAAATTACAAAGCGAGCCCTCCATGGCACGGTGGCAACGTCCACGCTCACAAATCTCGCGACCTGGGTTCGAATCCGCCCTCTGAGTGGTTACTGTATTCAGAAAATCGAATACAGTACTTCGATTTAAAATTCGACTTTTCCTTTTCATGACCTCAAACGATTGTTTCAGATAAACGGCAAAATAAACACCGATTTGACGATCTGTGTGACAACCTGTGTTGTTTTTTTACTCTCAGCTTCATGCGTCGTCGTTTTCTGCTACATTCGCATTGGAGCACATTTACAGCGACTGCGATCGATATCTGCCGAAGCATACCGTTTTCAACACAGAATGTACCTTCTTTTAACTATTCAGGTTTATAATTTCTTTACAATTTTATTTGTTTTTTTAGACTCTTCTACCGCTTGTTTTCAACAATATTCCAGCTCTTTTAGCCTTTTCCTGTGCATTTTTAGACTCCCCAGGAGATAAAATAAGACTTTGTGGGATGATTTTATCATTTGCCCAAATTTTGGATCCAATTGTCACTGTTTTCCTGATTTCCGAGTACAAACAAGTGATTCGTCTGTGGTTTTTCGCGGTAAAAAATTTGAAGAAAAAAAAATTGGTTTTTGAATTTCAGGTTCGAAAGAAAATATCTCCTGGACCAACAATTTCAGAAGAGCAAATAACAAATGCACAAAGAGGAAAAGCAAAAACAGAAAACGAAAATCTTCGACATAATTAGAAATGATTTTTTTTTGTTGGTCATGTAGTTTATTTTGTCACCAAAGTGTTTCTGTCATTGATAAGCAATTAAAAAGATGCTCTGGTTTTTTAGCTATTCAAATTTTTTTTACAATTTTCTCTTTTTTCACAAGACCCATTTTTAATCGCTTGTGGTTATTGCAAAAACAGAAAAAGTGATCAGACAGTTCTAATAATAGCATAATATTTGCAATAACAAATTTCGAAGCCATTTTTGAAACTTTAGTTCGCTTTCAATCTAAATTCGAAAAACTGTTGATACTGAATGGTAAATCCTTATAGTTTTTGTTTTTTTATCTTAAAAAAATTACATATAAAAATCGTCTAAGTCGTCTAAGTTAAGCATTTGTAATTCGAAAACCTTAGTTTTAACAGCCCAACTTTTGCTTTTAAGACGCAGTCTCTGTAAGATTCGAGCGGCGTCCTTAAAACCACTGTCTTAGGAAAAAGTTTATAGCACTAGAATTGACCCAAACTTGGTCTGTAATCTTCCTACAGGCCGTATAGACCAAATTTCTCTCGGCCCGGCGCGGCCCGGCGCGGCCTGGCCCGGCCCGACGCGGCCTGGCCCGGCCCGGCCCCTTGGAACATAGAATTTCAAGTTGTCGAATCGAGCCCAAACAGCCCAACCTATGGGCAATTTATAACCATATCAATTATTGATTTGGTTACCTGGATCCCTGTTTAATCATGTGGTATGGTTTTCCACTCGAGAAAATCTGTTCGCTTAAACATCTGAAAAAACAGCGCCGTGAAATGAATTTCAGATGATCCACCGAATTGCTCAGCTAGTAACTCTCGTGGCGGGCAGCGTTGGTCTGTTCCTCAATTCTTGTCTCATCTACCTCATTCTAAACAAATCTTCCACGAGAATCGGCCCTTATAAATACTTTCTTCTGCTCTTCGCTGTCAACGCAGTTTTGTTCGAAGTCATGGAAGCTTCCACTCTATTTGTACGTGAGTGCTATAAATAGGGACCGCAGAGGTTCGCACAACAGTGCAGCCCGAAATGTTAAGAAAAATGGTTTGAATCGCTCTCGCGCGTATTATTTTTTATTTTGTTGTTCTAAACAGTGAATCCGACCTAAAAGAACACGAAGACTCCGAGAAAACTATTTTCATACCGATACCTTTCTGTTTTCTGAGCCAAAAACAATGATTTTTCGGTTTTTTGGCCATTAAAGACAGGTTGGGCACGCAGCGCGTCTGTTTTCGTTCTTTTAAGATAGTAAAACTTGAGAAAACCACTTTTATTTTGCAGCGAAACAATTTTAAAGAAAGTCAACTTTCAGGCATTTTTTGGATTTTTCTTATATGTGCGCAATACAGACTCGGAGCGCTCAAGTTGTTTTAAATTTATGAATTTACTATTAACTCTCTTTCGTTTATTGTATAATTGAGCCAATTTCATTCGCGCAAACATAAAAAATTTAATGTAAAAGTGTACTTTTTATGAATTTTAAGCGGGTTTTCGCGCTCCAATGCCAAATTCCTTTCTCGGAGCAAGTTTGAAAACGGTTAATTAAACGTGTGTTTTTATTAGTCTGCGGTTCATTTTCGTGCCATAAATTGTAGAAAAATACGGTTACTCATTACAAAACCAAAATTATTAAATTTTCTTTACTTGGAGGTATTTTGCATTCAACCAAGTTTCTGCCCGGTGTTGAGCGGCCCCTGTGCACTCTGCCGAGAATGACCCCGCCCATCCACGGCGGTAGTTGAAGAACGGGATTGTAATAGAGGCATTCCTACCTAAATTAATGAAATTTCAGTTTAAAAAAGCATTTTGTGGGACCACAAACGAAAAATTTATACTATAAACTTAATTGAATGATTTGAGAAATATGTAAAGTGGCAAGGTACAAAATACAATATACATTTGAATTTTGGTCAATTTGGAATATCTTTTTTCAAATTTAAGTTTGCAAAAAAAGTCAACAAAAGCTCTTTGAAGGAATCGCTTTTTTTGCAAATGCAATATTCTGCCATTGAAATAATTTCTTCTTGCTTCGTATATCTTTATTTTTAGAAAATATGTTCAAAGCGGTCGCAGGCCGCCTTTTTAAACGGCCGAAGGCCGTTTTCGTGCGCGGCTGCAGGACGAATCTCGTTTTTCTGCACGGATTTTTTCCCTTTATCTAATTCCTCACGCCTAGAGTGCCTAATTGAACAGCGCGTGCGCCCTATTTCCCGCGCCCGAAATTCGGCGTCTGACCCCGCAGCGCCTGAAACATACCGCCGCGGCGCATACAAAAAAAGCTGAAAATAAGCTAAAACGAACAAAAACGGATTAATTTAGACAATATCAATGACTTCGGGTCTCTCAGACATGGCGTTTTAATGTAATTACTATTTAATAAACACAAACACTTCCTATCTGACTAATACACAGAGAGCGACTTCTCGTAGATGTTGGAGATAATGTCTCTGTCTGTAGCACGAGGGGCGACGTTGATGTTCGGCACAGAGTTCAGAGCAGCCGCCGTCAGGTTATCTGAAAGAAAGATATTACTTTGAAAAAAACTAATAAATACGTTTGAATTGGGTTTTCTGTTAATTTTGGGTACCATATTGCCAAATTAATGTTTCACAAACTGATCGACACCATTAGGCAAACTATAAAACAGTGATATTTTTTCTTTTTTTTTAAGATATTTTCTCATCAGGGTTTATGGGAATACCATTTTCATTTGTTTTTCAATTTCTCATTTTGTCATTGAAACATCTACATAAGATAATAATTGCAATTTAAATTTCAAAGTTATTTTCATCAGTGTTTTTCAAGCAGGTTTTTAGATAGATGCATCGATTTTTCCTTATTTGTATATATGTTTTTGTAAAAGGAAAAAATGCGTAAGGAAAGCAATTCCGGCTTAAATCCTGAGGGAGTAATTTTTATAACAGTTTATTTACTTAAATATAAACATACAACAATTTTTCCAATATTTCAAATCGTTTCAATGTTTCACAACATTTTTGATACAAACTTTGAAACAGTGACAAAATGACTTCAAATGACGATTCATTATTCACAAAATTATTTCAAAACTCTTTTCAAACTAGTTTTAAAAACTATTTGGCTGTGATTTTTCCGAATTTTTCCATTTTTCTATACGGTAAAATTAGAAAAAATTGTGATTAAAGCAAAGCGGGTTTTGAAAACATTTTTAAAATCACCCAAACTTTCTGCTTGAGACCTAAATTGAATTTTTAAATAACTATTTATGGCGATTAGCGTTTTTTTGCCTCAGGCTGCAATAAAGAAATCTATTTGGTGAATCGCGCGTTAAATAATGGTGCCACATTTAAAACAACATTTTTTTTAAACAATTTATTAAAATATAACATAATACTAATGGAAATAAAAATACCTTTATGTAACGTACGTTTTTATTATTTTTAAGCAATTTATAAAAACAGTATGTGAGAAAAATTTTGTTTTTTATTCTTGGGCATTCGACCGATCCCAGGATTCCCACTTCTTTGAAACTTTTGTTTTAAAAAAATGAGTTTTACGATAAAACAATTTTTAAAGACTGCTTAAAAACCCCAAATTTACAATAAAAAAAAATTGACTGTTTTCATAATAAAAATCTCACCAATGTCACTGAACCCGAATCCCATATCCTTCAACCCATTCGGAACTTTGAAATCACTCATGAACGACCTCAGCTGGTCACACAGAGTTTTCGGCACGTAGTCGGCATTGGCCGTGATCTAAGAATAATGTAATTTAAAACAGAATAATTTAAAGAACCGGGAGGTCAGCTCCGAGACACCTAGAAGCATCGGCATGACGAACAGGGCTCGCGGGAGTGGTGAACTCGAAATCAGCCACGGCGGGGGTCATAACGGAGAGACCGTGAGGAATGAGGTGCTTGTCTCTGTTGTAGTCGGGGTCGAGACTCGAACTTCGCTCTAACCGAATATTGCATTTGTTGTGCAAAACATACCCAGGCCGGACTGTGGTTTTCAGCACTATGAGCATTGAGCAATTTGATGAAACACTCAACTGCGATCATAGTTTTTCTCTTTAATCTATTTATTTTTATTAAAAAAATTGAATTTTCCAGACCTGGTACCTCGTTCCAAACGGATTCTTTTTCCTTTCCACTGTGGACAGCCTTCCAAAACTTATTCAACAATTCCAAGTCTTCTACCTCATCTTCAGTTTTCTCGCCCTAGCTGTCATAATATCTCTTTCGTTTCTCTACAGACTATCAACAATAAGTAATATTCTACAGCCCGGAAAAAATGAGCTCCCATGGCTTCTGGCAAAAAGATATCTGCCTTTCGT
Organism: Oscheius myriophilus; assembly: GCA_964057215.1. Classification (NCBI taxonomy): domain Eukaryota; kingdom Metazoa; phylum Nematoda; class Chromadorea; order Rhabditida; family Rhabditidae; genus Oscheius; species Oscheius myriophilus. The sequence continues at coordinate 23,007,153 of OZ059903.1, forward strand.
TGTAGTCGTCTGTGTTGTGCTGCTTAGTTGTGTTTCTGGAAGTCTATGGTTTATCGCTCCCGATGAAAAAGATTATGGGCTTTTTGATGACATGGTTCTGGCTGCAGTGAACGTGAAGCTATCAAATGTTGGTTATGTTGGCGGAGACATGAAGGTAACAAAATACACTGGTAGAAATATGTTTTCGTTGGCAGTTTTGTTATTAAAATTCGAGTTATCAACTTCTCCGTTTCAAAACTTCAGTTTGACGTTTCTAAAGGACAGGTACATTTGGTCTCGCCGCGATTGCTTTATTGTCTGTGCACTCCGCTTTTACAGCGCTCTTTCGCTTGTTAAATATATTTTTACTTCAATGTTTCAAACCAATGATTAAATAAGAGTGGATATCAAAGTCGCTGAAAAGTCGTCGACTCTTTGTTTTAAATGGACTATATTTAAGCTAGTACTAGAAATTGTTTTTGAAGGTTTTTAATGTCATAATTAAGAGAAAAAAGTGTAATTCAAAATTTAAAATTTTTGAAGAATAGGGATTTTGCATTCCAAGGAAAAGTCTGCCCGCTGAATGGCTGAATGGTAATACGTTGAACTTTGAAACAGCAACATTGTAAACACAACGCCATCCAACTTTTCAGACATAATTTCTAAAATTGGAAAACATTATATTTATAGGTAAAATAGCAATCTCGCCCCCCACACCATTTGGCCTCCGCGGTGCAGTTGCACACCCCCCTCCCACCCACTCAATTCAATATAGGGTGCGGGTGTGAGCGTTTAATATGGGTGCGTGGAAGGTGCTACTGCGTTTGGTGGGGAGGGGGGGATTTGGCTATCAATATAGAAACTGCACCCCCCCCCCCCCCCCACAATTATGTGGGGGGCGCGATTGCGACACCAGGACGTACCACCAGTCGCAATCGCACCCCCCCCCCCATTTGGCCCGTTGCAGATGAGCCCCCATACATCGTAATCTCCCCCCCCCCTCGGCTTTTTTTAATCACAATCTCCCTACTACTCTAACCCCCCTTTAGTTAGAACAATTTAAAGTGCATTTCATTATGCTTTCCACTGCAAAACAAGTAAATGTACGCTAGTACTCGAAAGACCAACCGGCAAGCATACGACTGAAATTGGGTAGAAAAACGACCAACCAAAAATGACCCGCATGACTTATAACGCGACGTAAAAGGAGTGAATTTTAGTTTATGGGTGGGCACCCTCCCCACCCAAAAACTAAAATTCACTTCTTTTACGTCGCGGGTGTGTGAGATTGCACCGCCCCTCTGGGGGGCCTCCATTGACATTTGTTGGGAGTAAGTTTAAGATAAAAACGACAAATTTCAATGAGAAATTTGTAACCCAAAAACGGACCCATAAGATATTTGGAAATTGAACGTTTTCAAATACACTGCTTTTTAGACAAGTTAAAAAACTCAAATAATTCCTAATCACTTCTTTTTTTCAGATAAACGGCACAATCAATTCTGGTATGGTAATTTGTCTCTCATCCTGTGCAGCATTATTATCTTCCTCTTCTTGCGTTGTCATTTTCTGCTACATTCGCATTGGAGCACATTTACGGAAACTGCGCCTGATATCCGCAGAAGCATACCGTTTCCAATACAAAATGTACCTTCTTATAACTATCCAAGTGATTTTTTCTCTACAATTTTATAAATATATTTTTTAGACTGCTCTGCCGCTTGTTTTCAACAATATTCCAGCTCTTTTGGCCTTTTCCTGTGCTTTTTTCAACTCCCCAGGAGATAAAATAAGACTTTGTGGAATGATTTTGTCAGTTGCCCAAATTTTGGATTCAATTGTCACTGTTTTTCTGATTTCCGAGTACAAACAAGCGATTCGCCTGTACTTTTTTGCGGTCAAAAATAAGGTTATAATATTTTTTTTTAATTTTAGGTCCGGAGAAAAGTATTTCCTGAACCAACAACTTCACAGGAGCAGATAAATGTTCACATACAAGGAAAGGCAACGGAAACAGCAGGAAATCAATCTTCGACTGTTTGAAGATTTCCAGATTTGTCTGTGAGGAAAAGCAATTTTTTTTTGTTTTCGTCGTTGAAGAGATAAAACTAATGTTTTCTTTATTAACCTTGTTATAAATATTTTCTGCAAATACAAGCACAAATAATGAAAAACAAAAACCTGTTCTCTTGTTTTTATTCATTTTAGAAAATCATATGCTTACCATGTGGAAATTTTGACTGCTGAAAAATTTGAAAAGCTTTTTTTAAAAGCAATTTCATAACAAAATTTTTTTAAAGTTGTTTTAATATTTTAATGTTGTTATAACAATAATAAAAAACGAACACCCGTTATCTTGAGAGTAAAAAACCCCTTGAAACTCAGTTTTATATTTAAAAATAAACTTATGAAAAAAATTAGGAATTTTTTTGTGTGCTTTTCTAAAGCAGTAAATGGAAATTTTTTTTTGATAAATTCTGACGGTTATGTTTTTTCAAACTGACATTCAGTTGTTACTCAAAGTTCTTTTCGAAGACACTGAAATTGGAACTTATTGAAAACTGGTTTAAAAAAATAGTTTTTATTTGTCTAAATTTTGCAATGTTTTCAAAAATCAATTGACTGCTCTGTGTTTCCATGAAATATTAGGCATTGTTTTGAGTTTACTAATCAATGAAACAAATAAATGTAAATTCAGGGGCTGAAAAAGTGTTTGGGACCTTTTTATTTTATTGTTTTTTTATTCACTCAAAACCTTCTTAAAAACTGATAGTAGCTGAGTTCTTTTTAGTTGTTGAAAATTAACGTTTCTTAAAAAGCTTTTTTTGTAAATTCTGTTGGCTGATTTTCTGGGGGTTTAGTTTAGTATCATCTGGAAAAAAGTGATTCAGCGGAAAATGTTATCCCAAGAGTATAATGTTTCCTTCCTCATGACTATGAATCAGCCAAATGAGTGATTTATTCAACTTGTTCCACTTCTTTCGATCTTTTGCTTTCATCTAATTTCCCCATTTCTACAAGAAAAAGTGTTTTCTGCTCCTATTCGTGTCATTTCTTCTGCGAATGATGTAAATTACTATGTTTATTTGCGTTGGCGACCAATTTGATGCACTTTAATCACATCTTTGAAATGTCATCCGCTGATCAGGAACTTTATTGTTTTAAAGCTGCACGTGTTTGCTTTTAAAAAAAGAATTGCATTTCATTGTTCAAAAAGGAGAAATAAATTAGACCCAAGAAAAAAAACTATAATGTTCCGAGTTTTGCAAAGTATCTGAAGACTGGCTGGGCTTAATTTAGTAAAAAAAAAAGTTTTTGAAATCTTCGAGTCATAATAAAAAAAAGTTGAAAAAAAAAACAAAAACCTTTCTTAATTAAAAAAAAGAAAAAAACTAATCATTATCAAGTCTAAAAAAATAATTAATTAGATTCAAATCACTTTTCGTGTTCCGTTTACTTTTATAAATGTTTTATTCTTTTAAATGTTTTTGCGTTCATTTTTTTGCATTATATTTTCTTAGTAAATCATTTTTCCAAGGTGAACATAATAAAAAATCTCCGAAAAAAAACCAAATAAACTTTTCAGAGAATAATGCGATTTTCTCTCAGCAGATGAAAACACTAAATTTTTTTCTAGTTTGTTTCTTCATTTCTTTAACGTTGTTTCAAACAAAAAACAAAAAAGAACTTTTGGTTTTTAAACACCATTTTACGAGGCGTTTTTTTTTTAAATTTCCGCTTTTTAAAACTTTTTTAAAACTTTTTTTTAAGAGTTTTTAAAACGCAGCAAACTATCTTACAAAAACACTCGTTAATTTCAGTTTAGTAAAGAAGGTGAGATACTGAAACTTTTGAACCGTAATAAAAAACGTAGGAAAAAACAAAAATTTTTTTTAGCCTAAATATCAAATCAGAACTTGTCATGTTCAGTTTTTATTTTATTTTTACACTTTTTTAATATATTTTTCTTAGTACATCATCGGCCTCAAAAATAATAAGCATTGAAAACAAAAAACTTAACAAACGTTTTGGAGAATGGGATAATTAAGTGTTTCTTTATAATAATTCACTTTTTTCCGCAAAAAAGTTTTTGGGTTTGACAAATAATTTTAAAATTTTACGAGGAGTTTTTGAAATTTTCCGAATCTCATATTTAGTTCTGGAATTTTTTTAATAAAAATTTTTTGCAATTTTTCAGATGCCCCTGATCTCAGCAATGTTCATAGTTCCAACGGTTTATGGAATCTCCGCCGTTTTTCTCTACATTTTAGTCGCATATGCCATTATTTCACGTTGGAAAATGTTCAGATCGTCGTTTTTCAAACTTTATCTTGCCCAATCCGTGTTTGTGAGTTTATTTTAAAACATTTCGTATGATGCCTGAAGGTAGTCGTACCAGAAAACAAACTGTTTTTTGTTTTCAATTTGAAACATGGGAAAACATGTGTTTTTAAAACGTTGTTTTCCTTTTTTTTTAAATTTTAAAAACAGCGGTTATACTTTTTTTAAATTTTTTTTAATTTTCTGAAATTTTGCATTAACTTTATTTTTCAAATGCAAAAATTGATAATTGTAGTAAAATTTCAATTTTGTTTTTTTTTAAATAAAAAATCGGAACATTTATTGGTACACAGGTGGTTACAACAGTTTTTTTAAGTTGTATGAAACGTTTAACTTTATATCTTTTCAGTTGTCCAATTTTAGTCTTTTTTTTTTGTAAAATCGCAATTTTTAATAGCATGCCACTGTCTTCATCTTCTTTGACTCAAAACATTTTGGAAAGGGTCTGCTAATTTTTTAAAAACTAGTTTTAACTTTGACGACATCGTTAAAATTGATAAAACTTTTATAAGTTTAATTTAATGAAATTTGGTGTGTAATTCTAAACTTACAATTTTTTTCAGAACGTAATTACCTATCTAAACTCCTTCATAACTCTACGTCTACCCCAAAATACTTGCTCTAATTGCATGCTGACGTCATTTTTCGCAATGGAGCACTTTTTCGGATTAGAATTTTTCCATACTATTCACTACCACATGTGCTATGTACAATATCTAATGATTATGTTTGTTTCTGCCAACCGGTTGTCAATGATGTTATGGCCAATAACTTATGAATCAGTAAGTTTTAAAAAATTAAGTTATTTCGCAAAAATATGAATATAAAAAATTTGATTAATACATTTAAAAACTTATTTTGAGAGAAAGTAAAACTCAAAAAAAAACTTTTTTTCAGCGTTAGAATATATAAGAAATTGGAAAATTGCATTTTTTAAAAACTAGTTTGAGTCGGAAATTTTGGCATTGGAGCGCACTTATTTCCGTTTCTCGAAATTTTTATGACGTTTTCCTAAAGATCGTTTTTAAAGTAAAATTTTAAAAGTAAAATTTAAAAGATAATTTAAGCAAAATATTTGTGTGAAAAAGCGAATCGCAATTGAAAGGGTGGTTTGGTAAAGGCTGGATAAAAAGAGAACAAAAAGTTTGATCTACTTTAAATTAAATTCTTGAACATCAAAGAAGAAATCGCTTTCAAAATATATTACTTTAAATTGACAGCGATTTTGTCAGAAACAAACACATAACCAAACCACCTCAGCCTTCACCGAAATTATGTGATTTAAATTTCACAACTTACAAAGAACTTTTGAAAAACATACTTTGTAGAAGGACAGTATTGAATCCTGGAATGGCTGTCCAGATTTTAAAATAGCAGTTTCCAAAATTCCTCGCAAAGTGAATTGTGTAACTTTCTTGGCATTTTATTTTTTTGATGTTTTAAGTTTGGCAATAATCGCACCATATAAGTCAAGATTAAAAAAACGAAATCTATCAATAGTTATTAAAAACCTGTTTGTACAAATATCATTCAAGATTTTCCGTCAAAATTAGCGCTTAGAATCAACATTGCGACTTTACGATTATGTTGCAGTAAACACACAAACGTTTTTCCCCAGTTAGAGGCATATTGGTGACTTTGGAAAAAGGCTGAGGTGGTTTGGTTATGTGTTTGTTTCTGACAAAATAGCTGTCAATTTAAAATAATATATTTTGAAAGCGATTTCTTCTTCGATGTTCAAGAATTTAATTTAAAGTAGATCAAACTTTTTGGTCTCTTTTTATCCAGCCTTTACCAAACCACCCTTTCAATTGCGATTCGCTTTTTCACACAAATATTGTTCGCTTTTTATCAGTATTCTTTGAATACTGTTGCTACACACTCTATGAGCTGCCACAGCTTTTTTCGCTTTTACACACAATTTTTTATCGGCCGAAGGCCGTTTTCGATAGCGGCCGTGGGCCGCCTTTATTATCGGCCGAAGGCCGTCATTGATAGCGGCCGCAGGCCGCCTTTATTTTCGGCCGAAGGCCGTCATGGATAGCAGCTGTAGGCCGCCTATATTTCCGGCCAAGGACCGTTTTCGATAGCGGCCGCGGGCCGCCTTTTTTATCGGCCGAAGGCCGTTTATGATAGCGGCTAGTTTTTTTAGCCGCCATAGGCTTTTTTATGAGCCGGAGGGAAAGAGGAAAGGAGAGAGATAATGCGCAGTTTTGGATTTTTTTCTGGCACGGGAAGATCGATGTCAGTTTGTAATTCGCCATATTATTTTGCTTGTTGCGCGCAGCGCTTCGCGCTGCGCGCAATAAGCAAATGTTAATTTAAAATTGTCCAACTGCGAAAAAAATAAGAAAAAGAACAAAAAATTAAACAAAAAGTACACATCTTTTTCAAATTTCTTCGTAAAAATTCAATAATTGCACAATTTTCGCCCTTGTATTTTTTGTTGTTGTTTCAGCTGTCTGCGTAATGATAAATTGTTTAAAAAATTAGTAATATACAAAAAAAATTGAAAAAAAATTTTTTTCAGCATTGGAGAATTCCTACAATGTTGTCGATTACCGCTGCAATTATGTTGCCTTTAATTGCAACACTGCCTATATGCTTCAGCAGTTCTAGATTTGCCTACGTGATAAATATGGATTGTTACGAAATAATGACAAATTTGGTGAATTAAAAAAAAATAAGGAAAGGGTTTTTTATAGGGTATGGAGTCAATTTACTCCATTCTTCTCGTTTTCATGAGTGTGGTTACTGTGGTGTCATTAATTTTCAATGTTGCGTCTCTTTCACTACTTTGTCTTGTGAGTTTTTAGAGAGAGGAAATGAAAGAATCACCTGTTTTTTGCTCCTAATTAATAATCGATTAAAAATACAAATGTATTTTTTCAAATCCGGCGACTTTCAAACAACAAACAATTATTGAATGATTTTACATAATTTTAGATTTATTAGTTAATAGTTACTTGGTTAAAAACAAATAACATTTTTCGGCAGAATTATAGTGAATTGCCAATTTCGCCTGCCCGCTGTTTAACGCCTTGCGGAAACCATGCGGCATATTGCGGCTCGCCCCGCCCCTCAAATCGGCGGCGGCAAAAACCCCATTAAAATCGTCAGCAGTTTAATAGTGTAAAAGGTTGAAACATTTGTACTTTTCAGGGCTGAAATTTTGAAAGCAATGAAAGATTTGCCACTTTTTACACAGTGACGAAATATTTTACTTATTCCTTATAAAAATACTTTTTGTCGGATACGTCAAAATTAGCTAGTGAAACTTAAATTAGCGAAATAAAAAAAAAGAAACAAAATACATATGCAAATTGCCCCATTTCAGAGGCATTAAATTGACCCAAAAAGTTTTTTAAACCAATTGTTTAATTTTTATGTCACATCGATTTTCGATCTGTGTCGGGAGGAAACTGATTTTTGACAGTTCAAAAAATACTGTTTTTACAATACGAATAATATCCTATTTCTGAATATATAACTCAAAATTGCCTAAACCCCATTTTATCGTACTGGAATCACAAAGATTTAAAGTTTTTTCGACCCTATAGTTTGCAACACTTTATAGAACAATGTGATGCTTAAAACAATAAGTAAATATATTGAAAGTGAAGTAAAATGATTTTAATTAGCCTTATTAGTTACGGAGTTTCAAATTGATTTCAAGTAGAATTTTTTCAGAACTAATTGTTGAACTAAGCTTATTGACGTTAAGTAATGTGAAGAAAAGACATACCTGCAGTTTTACCTGAATTTCAAAATTGTAATCATTTAGGTATTTTTATTCTAATGAAAAATTTATTTTAAAATTTTGTGCTAATTTTTTTATTCTGTAAGGGATATGAAATCGCAGGATTTGGCAATTTCGTAGACAAAGACAAAAAACATTTTAAAGACTTGATAAAAAAATGACAGAAAAAACACAGTTTTTGGATTTTACTCTGGTTGAACATTCACGTAAATGATTTAAAATTGTTTTTTTTGAAGTTACAGTTCAATGTTTTTTGGAAATTGTCAAGGCTAAGTTTGTTCGCATTAATTGATAACTCGGACCTTATTTGTGGCTAATTTAGGGTAAACCTTTTTTTAAAAATGAAAATGGGGGTTTTTTAAATCACACAAAAATGCTAAAAGAGAGCTATTAATTACTAAAGTCAGACAGTGAGAGACAAATATGAAGCATTTCAGAGACAAAATTCCAGCCAACAAAAGTCCGAACGTCTGCTCTTGCTCCACAGTGCCATAAATTTCATCATAATGGGCTTTGCTGCCACCATTACCGTAAAATGATTAAATTTCCACAAAAACGAGCAAATTTCAGGTTTTCAACAGAATAGGTCTAAGTGATACAAATCGCCACTCTTTTCTAGCCCATGCCGGCCAGCAACTCCTTCCCTTTGTCTCAGACGGTCTCACTCTAATTTCACCTGTTCTTCTCCTGATTTCATCTTCTGCTTTGAGAAAAACGCTCAGATCAATGATTTTAGAAAATGCTAGTTCAATTACTCCGGTTTCTTATATTACGAAATAAATTTCATAAAAAGCTACTTATATGGTATTTGTTATTTTTTCATTGCTATCCGCATAAATATGCCAAAAGAATTATCGAAAAAAATGTAATCGTTTATATATCTTCGTATATTGTTGAAGACAAAAGGCATAAAAAATGCTGATGTTACAGTGACCACTTGGAAAAAAAACCAAATTAATTTTAAATTTTAAAATTAGATTACTGTTTCTTCACGTAATTATATTATCTTTTTATTTCCAAATTTAATTGCTTGTCGTGACGTTGGATTTCGCATAACTTTGTCTGAAAATATGTTTTATTTAAAATTTGCCAGCTTTTTTTCTTACTTTTAGGTTTATCAGCTATTTTACTGATCAGCTATTTTACTCAACGTCGTGGGATTGAAAGTCGACAACTGTGATTCATTCTGGCGGTTCAGGGAAGAGCCCTAGAGTAGAAACCGTTTGTATGTATGTATGAGAAGTGCAGTACTAATGTCAAAAACATCCCTGTAGAAAGAAGTTTTGAAACATATGAACGCAAAATTCAAAATATATGGAATATAAATAATTAAGCGTAATTAATAAAAACTGTACTTATGGATTGAAAACAAAAAACTTTAGTTAAACGTTTTATATGTTTGTTTTTTCATGTATTTGTATTTTTTTAACATAAATTTACATATATAGTTTCATTCTTTTATGATTTTTCGATCTCCACTCGCTTTAAATAGGAGCAACCATGATAAAATCGCGGGCCGGCCCGAAAAAAATTGTTTTTCGATATTTTCGATTTTACATTGAATCAAGGCATAAATTTTTGGTCGGGGCAGGGCCGGGCCGGACCGCGTAATTAATAAAAACTGTTATAATAGCTTTAAAAACCATAAATTTAGTTAAACGTTATATATGTATCTGACGGTTACAAATTGCATTTTATATATACAACACACAACAAAATAGTACAAAAAATATTAATCTAGCCACTTTTGAGAAGCCTTGATGGCAACCAAAACGGACCCAAAATGTCAAAAACACACCAACTTTTTTATTGCAAACTCCATTTTATCTACAAGTTGTTCGTCAAGTATCAGTGTTCAAATTAGCATTCCCAGATGTTTGCATTTCCATAATGGCGCTAACTGAACTTTTCTTGAACACCTGAAAAAATCAAATCGAGAATAGCTTGAGAATGGCTGAATACCGCAAAAATTAGCCGAACAACTGCTATTTTGTATTTATTTATTAACAAAATAGTGATTATTGGATCCAAAACTTGGGCAAATGAGATAAGAACCCCACAAATTCTTATGTTTTCTCCAACTGGAATGCTTGCAAGACCAATTGTGAAAGCAGCAATCGCTGGGATGTTTGTGAAAATAACCGGAAGGGCGGTCTAAAATGTCGAAAAAAAAGTTGTGAACACTTAAAAACCTGAAGTGTCAGAAGAAGATACATTCTGTATTGGAAACGGTAGGCTTTCATTGAGATTGTGCGAAGTTTGCGTAAGTGTGCTCCAATGCGAATCCAGCAGAAAATAATGACGCAGGAACTACAAGAAAACAAGGCTATTAAAGATACGAGACAGGTAAACATTCCGGAGTTAAATGTTCCATGCATCTGAAATGTGATAAGGTTTGAAGGATAACTCACACACTCACACACTCACACACTCACACACTCACACACTCACACACTCACACACTCACACACTCACACACTCACACACTCACACACTCACACACTCACACACTCACACACTCACACACTCACACACTCACACACTCACACACTCACACACTCACACACTCACACACTCACACACATATTGTCGTCAAACATATATTCCGCTTCTCTGTAAGGTCGAATCAGCCAAGCAGTTCCGGTAGCACCAATTAGTACTATGAGAGATGTGCTAACAACAACCGGAAGATATTTCGGGCGAATAATCCAAGGTAGATCATTTGATCTACCAGGGTTGAGAATGTTACTTATTGAATCCAGTCTGTAGATGAAAGAAATAGATATTATGACGGCTAGAGCAGCGCAACTGAAGATTAGATAGAAAAGTTGGAATTGTTGTATTGGGCTTGGGAGGATGTCGACCGTTGAGAGGAAGAAGAATCCGTTTGGAATTAGGTACCAGGTCTAAAAGAGGAAGGTTTCTACCTTTGTTTTTCCCTCTCCATCTGTTCTCCCTCTCCCTGTCTCTCTCTATCTGTATCTCTGTATCTCTATCTGTCTGTCTTTCTTACCGGTAACGTAAAAGCTTCCATAGCTTCAAAAAGAGCTGCTTTAACTGTATACAAAAGAAGAAGGTATTTGTAAGGGCCATTTCTTTCAGAAGATTTACAGAGAATAAGGTAAATAAGAAAAGTGTTTAAAACGGTGCCTGATATCCCAGCAACAAGGCTCACAAGCTGTGAGATTTCATGAAACATTGTAAGGTCTGTAATAATATATTTTCAGGAAAGAATTAAAGTGTCCAAATTTCTCAAAACGAAGAAACATCTTCACGAAGCGAAGGCTCACCTCCAAGAGACTAGAAAGGAAGGATAACAAACGTTTGTTTTGTTAAAGGTGATGTTTCCTTTTTTTGTTTGCACTATGAGCTGATCGTCTCTTTTGACATGAAAATCCCCAGTTTGTCAGGATTTAACTTTTTTGGTTTATTTCACCACCCAGGTTTAATCGGTGACCAGCATTGGTTTTCAGTGTGTCAAAAAGGTAATCAAGGGCATTTCATTGAATCGTAGTACATTTAAAGTTCCGCTGATATGAACGGCGAAAACAAGCTAATTTTGGTTTTAATTTTGAGACGTCTGTCTTTTAGTAACCAGCGCAGGGTAAATGGCAAAGTCAGCCATTTCCAGATAGAATGAGAGCGGTGGGGTTTGAAAAAAGCAAAAGTACCAAAGTGCGGCCGGGAACCGCTCTGGCACGAAGCGACCGTGACGCGGCCGAAGGCCGTTGAATTTTCTCAGAAATTTCGTTGTACCCATAATAGAGTACATAATAACTACCAGAAATAAAAAAAAGTATATACACCCCGTTGCATAAGTATAGGCTCACCTTTATTTTCAAATTTTCAGATAATTGGAAAGGTTTAATGTTGTTTTTTTTTTCAAATTTTTCATGGGTATGCAAATGAAAAATTGAAAATTGGCATGTTTTCATTTCCGAATTATTTACCTTTTTCGGTCTCTTCGAAATTGTTCGAAGAGAAAATTTTTTTGAATAAGAACAAAAACGTGGTTTTTTTCAAGGGCTTTCCAATGATGTGTGTCTAAACGCCTGGCAAAAATCCATTTGGATCCTGGTTTTTGCGTATGTTGTGGGAATCGTTCTACTTGTGTCGTATGCTAATGAATTTCGGACGTCAACATCGTAATCTGTTCCTAACTATATGCTCTATCGAATGAGTGTGTCATAACAACATTAAACTTCTCCAATTACCAAAAAATTGAAAAAAGGGTGAACTTTTTTTTTAAAACTTATGCAACGGGGTGTACTTTTAAACGGAAAGTTTTTGGAAATATGCAAAGAGCACTTCGTCATAACGTTTCCATATGTTCACTATGTTTCCAAAGTGTACTGTGCAAATTGGGATACCCAGGCCGTATAGGCAGTCAAAAAGGGCCCAGTAGGTTTGGCGACAAGTGTACACTTGATCTGGCGTTATATTCGCGTGCCATTTCTGCCCATGAGGGCAAAAAAACCTTCGGAATGGGTCATTGTCGCCTAATTACCCCTTAATCAATGGCGCCGCCACCCAGAGTATTGATCCCAAACCACGAGAAAAATTTTAAAATAAAACGAATTTCAAATTTCTCCAGAATATAAGATTCTATTGTAATATTCTGAATTTCGTTGACCATTTCAATTTTGTAAATGAGTTTTATATTATTTTCAAAATGTAAAGATACTTTGATAATAGTTTCATTTCTTGTTAACGATTTATATGTGTTTTCAGCGAGGCATTTCAAAAAAAAAAATATTTGAAGTTCAAAAAAAACTTTAAAAATTCATTTTTGTCAGGCCCTTATTTTGCATACAATTTGTAAAATTTATATTATAACATGTACTAATATTAAAAAGGTAGCGATACCCGACTGCACTATTTTTTGTCGTACCTTTTTTTGGTTTTAATTTATCTTGTTTTTATGATACACGCTTTTGCTTTTTTTTGTTGATCAGCCGTTGGTTAATGTAGGGACATTTCCGAATGTACGTATTTCCGTGCTGGTTCCGATAACCGTATTTTTCTTGAAAACCTGAAAACAACATCCTGAAAATTGCTTTTTTCAGCTGATTACCGTATAAAATAACTGACGAACAGCTGTTTTGTATTCACGTATCAACATTATAGTGATTACGGGATCAAGAACCTGGGCAAGCGAGAGAAAAACTCCACAAATTCTTTTGTTTTCCCCAACAGGAATGTTTGCAAGACCAATAGCAAATGCCGCCATGCTTGGAATATTGGTGAAAATAACAGGAAGGGCTGTCTATATTGTCGAAAAAATGTGGAAACATTTGAAAATAACCTGAACTGTGAGAAGAATATACATCCTGTATTGGAAACGGTAGGCTTTCACTGAAAAATCACGAAGTTTCCGTAAGTGCGCTCCAATTCGAATCCAACAAAACGATTACAACGCAGGAATTACAAGAATACAATGTTGCGAAAGATAAGAGACAGATGAACATTCCGTAGTTTAGAGTTGCGTGCATATTAAACAGTATGAAGTATTAGGAACAAATTTAACACGCTCACACGTTCACATGCTCACCCACACACGCACACGCACACGCACACGCACACGCACACGCACACGCACACGCACACGCACACGCACACGCACACGCACACGCACACGCACACGCACACGCACACGCACACGCACACGCACACGCACACGCACACGCACCCGCACACGCACACGCACACGCACACGCACACGCACACGCACACGCACACGCACACGCACACGCACACGCACACGCACACGCACACGCACACGCACACGCACACGCACACGCACACGCACACGCACACGCACACGCACACGCACACGCACACGCTGCGTTACCTTTAATTCTCCACCGAAATATCCAACCCTGGACAATTTAACTTCCAATACTTCTTGTATACTGTCATCAAACATTACTTCAGCTTCTTTATATGGACGAATAAGCCAAAGTGTGCCAGGAACACCTGTCAGTAAAATAATAGCTACCCCAAGGACGAGGGAAAGAAATTTTGGGCGAATTATCCAAGGCAGGTCATTTGATCTACCAGGGCTGAGAATGTTGCTTATTGAATCTAGTCTATAGATGAAGGAAACAGAAATTATTACGGCTAAAACAGCGCAACTAAAAATTAGATAGAAAACTTGGAACTGTTGAATTGAGCTCGGAAGAATGTCGACGGTCGAGAGGAAGAAGAATCCGTTTGGAATCAGGTACCAGGTCTGAAAAATCTTGCATGTCTTTAGTCTCTTCGTTTTTGTGAAATATCTGTCTTTCTCTCACCGGTAATGTGAAACCTTCCATAACTTCAAAAAGAGCTGCGTTAACTGTATACAAAAGAAGAAGGTATTTATAAGGACCAATTCTTTCCGACGACTTACAGATAATAAGGTAGATTAGAATTGTGCCAGAAATCCCAGCAATCAGGCTCACAAGTTGTGCGATTTTATGAAACATCGTAAGGGGGACCTGAATTAATTTCCAATAATAGAGAGACAGGGAGAGGAGAAAAAGAGAACTTTTTTGTTGGGTAGTTTTCGCTCTCCTAAAGAATTCGAATTTCCAATAAGAAAACTTATTAATGTTTAACCAAGGTAATAAACTGAAAACCACATCAGAATTAGATGGAAAAAGTCTAATTCTTGTTTTTCGATTTGTCCATCTATTTTTATTCAACTGTCCGTTTCTTAATTGTTTGAAAGAGTAGGAAACATGAAAATTCCTTGAAACTGTTGCGCAAACACAATGGTTTTTTGCTCCTTTTTGATGTTTTTTGCAAACTTTTTCACCTGTTATATGTGTTATGAAAAAACAAAAAAAGACGTCTGGGAAATTTCTGATTTTTTTGTTGTTGAAAATAGCGGTTGAATGAACAAATATGGCCGCCAACACGCGCGGCCGAAGGCCGTCTGTGTAAGCTGTCGCCGGCCGCATAATTGGATGTTCGCGATACAAACCCTATGAGGCAAAATACAAGAAAAGTTGTTGTCCCATATCAAGGTTTTCGAAAAGATCCAAACATTCTACTCGTCAAAAAAAAGTTTTTTGCTGGTTTTTGATGCTGTCTGCAACTTTTTTCACCTGTTTCTATGTGTTATTTCAAAACCGCAACAAACAAAAAAATATCGTCTGGGTAATTTTTGGTTGTTTCGTTGAAAAAACGGTTGAATGAATTATTATGGTCGCCAACAGCCGCGGCCGAAGGCCGTCCGTGTCAGCAGTCGCCGGCCACTTATTTGGGCAAAATTAAAAATTTCTAAAAGTTATCAAGGTTTTCGAAAAATCCAAACTTTCTTCCAAACTCGTGGTGTAACCTTGTTAACATAAATGTTCTCAGTTCACCAAAGAATGCAACAAAATTTATGAAAAATTTATTTGTCGAATCTATTAAGTATCAGTAGCACGAGTTGTTGAAGCAACATTTTCAGTTGAATGCCCGTCCGTGCTGACTCCAATCACCGAATTTTTCTTGAAAACCTGAAAACAACATCTTGAAAAATGGTTTTTTCATATGGTCACCGCATAAAATAGTCGAACAGCGGCAATCTTGTAATCATTTATTAATAAAATAGTGATTATAGGATCCAAAACTTGGGCAAATGAGATAAGAACTCCACAAATTCTTATATTTTCTCCAACTGGAATGCTTGCAAGACCAATTGTAAATGCAGCAATTGCCGGGATGTTGGTGAAAATAACCGGAAGGGCGGTCTAAATTATTTAAACGTTTGTAAAACTTTTAAAAACCTGAACTGTCAAAAGAATATACATTCTGTATTGGAAACGGTAGGCTTTAATTGAAAAAACCCGCAGCTCCCGTAAGTGCGCTCCAATGCGAATCCAGCAAAACATTATGGCGCAGGAATTACAAAAATACAGAGCTGAGAAGGATATGAGACATATAAGCATTCCGGAATTAATTTTTCCGTTAGTCTAAAACGTGATTACTTTTATTGAAGTGAAACACACACTCACACACTCACTCACCTTCGATTCTCCACCGAAATATCCAACCCCTGATAGTTTAACTTGAAGTACTTTTCCAATACTGTCATCAAACATTACTTCAGCTTCTTTGTATGGATGAACAAGCCACAGAGTTCCGGGAACAACAGTTAGTAAAATAATAGCTACCCCAAGAACGAAAGGAAGATATTTTGGCCGAACTACCCAAGGTAGATTATTTGATCTACCGGGGCTGAGAATATTGCTTATTGATTCTAATCTGTAGATGAAAGAAACAGAAATTATGACAGCCAACGCAGCAGAACTGAAGATTAGATAGAAAAGTTGAAACTGCTGAATTGGAGTCGGGAGGATGTCGACTGTCGAGAGCATGAAGAATCCGTTGGGGAAAAGGTACCAGGTCTAAAAGCGGAAAGTCTTTGTCTTCGTCTCTCTCTCTCTCTCTCTTTCTCTCTCTCTCTCTTTTTCTTTCATTCGCTCTCTCTCACCGGTAGCGTGGAAGCTTCCATAACTTCAAAAAGAGCTGCGTTAACAGTATATAGAAGAAGAAGATATTTATAAGTGCCTATTGTTTCAAAAGACTTACAGAGAATAAGGTAGATTAGATAAGTGTTTAGAACTGTTCCTGAGATCCCCGCAGTGCGGCTAACAAGCTGTGCGATTTTATGAAACATCGCAAGGGAGACCTAAAATAAATCTGTTAATTTACATATTTATGGAAAGAGATAGGGTTGCTGAATCAAAAATAAATAAAAAAAAACTCAACTCCAACTTTTGTTTTTGTTTTGTCTGTCTGTTTCAATTTTGTCCAACTGTCCGTTTCTTTGAAAAAATCGGCACTATAAGGTTTTAATTTAAATAGTTTTTGCGGACTGAAAATAAAATAAGTTTTTTGTCGGTTTTTGATGTTGTGTGCAAAATTTTTCACCTGTTTCTATGTGTTTTTCTTAACATGCAAAAAACCCAAAAAAAGTCGCCTGGGAAATTTTGGTTTTTTTCGCAAACGGTTTCACCTTTCACACTTGGCTGCCTTCGGCCGCCTCAAACCGTCACTTAGGCAGACGGCCTGCGGCCGCTTAGGCACGCGGCTGGCGGCCTCTCGGGTAAATGGTTCAACCACAATTAAATATAAGGTTTCCCATGAGAGTGTTGGTAAAAAAATGAACGGATGTCCCTATCCGCATCTACCATGGTGCTGCTATAGTCTGTTTCCAAATAAAGGTCGGTTACTTTTGAGCCGTCGTAGTTTTTGCTCCTTTTTAAACACCGACGATTTGAAACATTGATGTGAGTAGAAATAAAATATGCAAAATAGCACAATAATAATTCTTTTTCGACAAAATGGATTTAGTTTTATAGTTTGTGGTCTAGACTCCACACAACGCGTTGACCAGTCACACCGCTTTCGGAAGCCTTCTAATTCGATTAGGTGCAGGTGCAGACAAAAGTGACGTCAGTGATCATTCAATTGTGAAATGTGAAATTCTCACGGATTCTTCAGAAATGCACGTTTCATCCCATTTCTGTGGAATTGGACTCTGAAAATGCCCGATTTTTGGCATAAAAATCAATAAATTGAACAAATAAAACATTCCGTGTAATTTTTGAACACTGAACTAAAACACAGAGAAAACGAAAAGGTGACCCATCAATGGAAATTGCTGAAAAAAAGTTTTTTTGTTTTTTATTTAAACAAACGGTTTTTTTGAAACTGGTCGCGTAGTAATAACATTTCGGTTAAACTTTTAATATTTATTTTAATTAGCATTTTTTTCAATCTAATCTTTCAGTAGAATGTCCTATTCCGGTCTTTGTTTTCAGATTAGTGCGTGGGTTGGATAAAGATATTCTACAGTTGATGCCAAAATGAAACGCCTCTAAAATAATAAGCATTGTTTAAAAAACACATATCATTGGAACTTTCAGAAAAAGAAACTTTTCCTATTTGTTAAAAAAAGAAAGACGCGGACGGTTGTTTTTATGTGTTGTGAAGTAATAGAATTGGGAATGAATTTTTAATTCGAAAAAACAACACGTTATAGTCTATTTCCGAAACAAAGACCGGAGACTTTTCAGCTACCTTTATTTCCCTCATATTTAACCAATGACGAGTTAAACATTGGAGGGAATAAAACTGTTTTAGGCGAATTAGCATAGTAAAAGAGGAGTATGGTTTGTTTCCGAAAAACGGAATATGATTTGGCCAATTCTTAAAGGACTGCGGTTATTGCATCCCACCGCGAATCGTTTAATTGTCTGCGCTCTCCTCTTTTCTAGTGCTCTTTCGCTTGTTCAATTTCTATTCACTTAAATGTTTAAAATCCTCTGTGGTTAAATACGAGTGGAAATCAAGGTCGGTGGACCTTTTATTGGAAACAGACTATACGCAGATAACTAAAAAAAATCGCTGGGGACCGAATGTGCCATACTTTAAGGGTTTGACCAAAAACCTGTGCCGTTTTTTGAAAACACACTATAAGCGATTGTTTCAGTTGTTTTTTCAGATGCCGCTCTTTTTTGTGAATTTAGTTGTTTGGCTAGATGGAAAAAAAAACCAAATTTTCTAAATTTCATAAGCTGCATGTTTGTTCTCCATCGCCGCAGCAAAAAAAGCCGATTTCATTGAATTTGGGAGAAAATTTCAAAAATTGTAACAGAATCAAAAAACAATTGATTAAAAAAAAAGCATAATTTTAAAGGTAAATTTAAAAACTGCAAAATGTGGATTTTTGTTTTATTTTCGCCAATTAAATATAATTTATGATCTGAATGGAAAATGATTGGCAAAAATAATTACGTTTTTTCTTGTTTTTTTGCTCACTTGACTGTTGCAAATATTTATTGCAAATCACTTAACAAAAAGAAAACACTGGTTTCCGGCGATTCGCTGAATGGTGTTTACCCTTTTTATAATCAATCGGATAATGGCAAACATTTCAACTAATTAAATAATTAGGCTCTGACCACACCCGCAGATTTCTGAAGAAACACCATAATTCGATTAGATGCAGATGTAGAAGAAACTGACGTCAGGGATCACTCAATTGTTAAATTGGAAATTCTCACGGAATCTTGAAAATTGCACGTTTTCGTTATTCCTGTCGGATCGGAAACCAAAAAAAAGATTTTTTTGTATTACAAACCTATCAATTACAACAAGAAACAAAAAAAGTGAACTTGATGAACCCCCGAACTAAAACACAGAGAACAACCAAACAGAGACAGATCATTGGAACTTTCAGAAAAAACACTTTTCCGGTTTGTTAAAAGAAAACGGACATTTGTTTTTAAATGTCGTAATAACATTGGGGATAAACCTTAATTTTTGAAATTCAAAAAAAAAAAGTTTTGTTAAACTAATGTTTCAGTAGATTTAAAAATACTGGTCCTTGTCTTTTTAAAAGTTTCCTATGTAGAAAGGTTTTTCGCAGCAGTTTCGCAGTTTCCTATGTCGAAAGGCACTGTTTGTTGAAAAACTTCAAAAACGCTACTATAAAAAATTCAACTTTTTTCCCTCAATAAGCCGTGAAAAAGTTTTTTTAAACGAAACGTCGCCCTAAAAATATGTCTTTCTTTTTTGAGTTTTTTTGACATATACATTGATGCATCCTACTTCAGAAATTCTTTCTATAAACATTGCTTGTAGCTGGTTTTTAACAACAAAAAAACCAACTCTTTGCATAGACATAAAAAATAGTAGAACCGTGTACCAACCAACCAGTGGTTTAAGGCGGCAGTAGGCCCAAGAGTGAGCGAGTTTACGTCTTTGTGTTCAATTTCCAAAACATTTCGAATTTTTGTTTCGCGGGACTGTTACAAGGTTTTATTTTAATGGCATTTAATCAACCAAAAGTAATGTATTGGCCGGTAGGGATTTTTTAAAATCACGTTCAACAGACCAAATAATGTCATAATGACAAATAGTTACTATCCGGTTTCGTAACCGCTCACATGGCTTGGAATGACGTTACGCATGTGCAATCTTGGTTTAAGGTATGATTTGTCATCACTGATCGAAGATTCCGGTGGGTGGGATGATGTGGGTGGACCCAGATGAGAAAAACGGCGATCAACCAGACACGGGACTATAAAAGAAGCACTGAGACGTTAATGATCAATTGGGTTGCAGCTCTCTCGCCCCATCTCTCTCTCTCTCTCTTTCTCTCTTATTCTCTCTCTCTCTCTCTCTCTCTCTCTCTCTTTCTCTCTTTCTCTCTTATTCTCTCTCTCTCTCTCTCTCTCTCTCTTTCTCTCTTATTCTCTCTCACTCTCTCTCTCTCTCTCTCTCTCTCTCTCTCTCTTTCTCTCTTATTCTCTCTCTCTCTCTCTCTCTTTCTCTCTCTCTCTCTCTCTCCCTCTCTCTCTCTCTCTCTCTCTCTCTCTCTCTCTCTTATTCTCTCTCTCCCTCTCTCTCTCTCTCTCTCTTCTCTCTCTCTCTCTTTCTCTCTCTCTCTTTCTCTCTCTCTCTCTCTCTCTCTCTCTTTCTCTCTTATTCTCTCTCTCTCTCTCTCTCTCTCTCTCTCTTTCTCTCTCTCTCTCTCTCTCTCCCTCTCTCTCTCTCTCTCTCTCTCTCTCTCTCTTATTCTCTCTCTCTCTCTCTCTCTCTCTCTCTCTCTCTCTTCTCTCTCTCTCTCTCTCTCTCTCTCTCTCTCTTTCTCTCTCTCTCTCTCTCTCTCTCTCTCTCTCTCTAACCTCTCAAGCTTTCTTCCTTCCTTTCTGAATCGAATGAGAAATTTTAGGAAGAAGGACACTTTATTATAATTTCAAACATTGAAATGGAAAGAATACAAAAAGGCGTAATAGCAATTGTAAAAAACGGAATATCCAGACAGGATCACTTCAGGACAAATGTATCGAGTCATTTAAGATTTTTTTAAACATTTCTTTTACCTGATCATTGGGATTTTTTCTATACCAACTGTTAAATTGATTTGCAGCAGTTGCAGCAAAAAAAATAATTCATAATCCAAAATTAATCATACTTTGTAGTTAATAAAAAAGTTGTATATTATTCGTTTTTTATGAGTACATATTTAAATGTATGTTTCATGTATGAAAGGCCAATGTTTCAATTTTCGCTAATGATGACATATGAACAATTGCCGTTCTCAAATCCATGATTGTTTCGTCATTGCACTAATTTCAAATGTATTTTTTTGTATAGCTATAAAAAGTTGACTGTGACAGCAAAACTATCTGCTTTTTCTGATTTTTAAACGTTTTCTAATTCTTTTTAAACTGTTTTAAGTTTACACAGCTGACATAAAGCCAAAAAATAAAACTACCTCTATAAACTTGCTGCATTTGAATTAATTTACAAGTTTTTTTTAAAACAAGGCTTTGCCCCTCTCGTAGTGTTTTAATTTTTTCGTAAACGATGACTTCAACAAATTTCAGTTCAGATGAACAGCAACTAAATCAAAATTTCAGTTCATTTTCCATCCATTTGTCGTCACTCGTTCCATTTATTTGAATTTTCCCAAATTTTTTTTGAAACTTACATGAGAATTGTTTCGGCTTTGCCCCTCTCGTTTTCACTAATGCCACCTCGATTTTTCATTTTGTTTTTTAATGGTTTTCTAGTTCGACAATGCAAAAAGAAGGCGAAAATTTTCAAGTCTCCAGGGATATAAAAAAATGGAAACTTAATATTTTGAAATCTATTTTAGTGTTTCAATTTTTTTTTTAGCAAATTGTCTATTGAACCAATGAACGCTATTGCTATCGTCCTTGATTTTTTCAATTGTTTTTTTGCTCAAAAGCATTTCAACATGTTTTTTTCTTTCATTTTCAATTGTTTGAAAAATATTCAAGTTTTTAAATGACAATTTATCGTGTATCTAGATTTCTGAATAATTGCCCCTCAGAAAATTCAAAATTAAGGCGAAATTTCCAAGTTTAAAAAATTCAATGTTTTTCAATCCATTTGAGTGTTTCAATTTCTTTCGCGAAATGTCTGTTGAAACTGACCATTTCGTGAAAAACATTTCTAAAATGTGTTTTTCTCTCAATTTATGCCGTTTGAAAACTATTCAATTTTTTAATTTCAATTTTTTCCGCAGCTGGTATGAAGTAAAACGCCCTTTAGGGGGGGGGGGGTGGAATTTAAACTACCATGAATCTAAACAAACAAAAATTGCCGATTTTTGTTCTTTTATTAAATTTCATTTTATAAAATTGATAATTGGAAACATTCCAGCGCAGTTCAAAAATTGGACCGCTTCCAATTCTGTACGTGATTCTTCCGCACACGCGTCTAGTTGAACTTCAAAGATGCCTGTTTTCAAAGACCAAACGTCCAGAAGCACGTGGCGATCGCTAATTTGTCTGTGTTCTCTCTGGAATCCACACTACCTCGCTAATGTGATGACCACTCGTTGTTGCTATAAATAAGAATCCCCGTAGTTCGGATTTAGAAAATTTTATTGTTTCATCTTTCAAGTTTCAGCTGTAAAAACTCAGATTTGAACAACCTTTTTGTAGCATAAAAACTTTGTTTTGATCCCCAGGTGATCAAAACAAAATTTTTTTTTGGTTTTTGAAATTTAATGAACACTCTTTTACCCTTTTTTCTTTTAAAGAACATTCATATTTTATAAAAAGTAGAAAGAAATGCCCAAAACCATCATAGAATTTTGCGTATAATGAAACTTCGAAAAACGAAAATCGTTTTTTCCCAGAAATTGAAAATCTTTTACTAAAAGTACGAAAAACTGTTTTTCGTTTTTCGGCTGTGACTGCTTTTGAAAGCAATTATGTTTTCGTTTGGAGAACTTTTTCAGACTACAAATACCAAAAAAAAGTTTTTCTAAATTTTAAACATTAAAAATAATAATAACGTTTTTCACTAGAGCAACATTTATCACTTAGATACAATTTTTCGCAAAAAAAATTGTTTTCTAAAACGAAGTTGTTTGAAAGTTTCGTTTCGGTTTAAAAAAGATTGTTTTTTTTCTAAAACTCGTAAAAAAAGTTATAAATACTTTTCGGAAGTATTGAACCCTGTGGTTGAATATTTTCTATTTTTACTGTTTTTGCTTGTAAATGAAAGTTTATGTATATAAAAATTTTTGCATCAAAATTTTGTAGTTGTATTTTATATCAAAGTTAATATAAAAGTTAATGTAAGCGAAGAAAAAAATATATGAAAAATATTTTCCAAAAAATAAAAATTTAAATATAGGCTCAAAGTTTTGTTCACTTGACATGGCAACTGCATATTTTTTTATTTCATTCTCGTTGCCCTTATCTCCCTTTGGTTTATACCTGATTTTATTTAAAAGGAAAAAATTTTATATTTTGTTTATTTCAGTTTTTCAAAAATGATTTCACCAAGGCTCTCCATGCTCCTTATTCTTCTGATTCTCATGGATATTTCAATTTGCCAGTGGGTTTGGAAACACCATATACATTTTTAGAGATCCTTTTTTGTAAAGTGTATTTTTAAGGTGCAAGCAAAATTTTGAAAAAAAAAAAACATTTTAAGTTTCAAAATAAAACTTTTACTTTGCAGATACCGCGGCTACATGAACAATCCCCTCGGTGTAGGATATGGATCGGAATCATATCACCCAATTGGCGATGCAGGTGAGAAATAATAAATTTTGAAAAACGAAGCGCTTTTTCATAATTTAGTAACAATTAAATTGAGAAGACGTGACATTTTAAATTTGGACAACATTTCAAAAAAGCTAGATGCTTAATAAATTTACGAGACTTCAGAAAAAAAGGATGATTTTAATTGCTGTTTTAAGAGAATTAAACTTTTTATCTATTTCTTGAAACATTTATTAATATTTCAGCCCACTACAACAACTACCACTACCACCCAAGAAACTACTACCACAACTGGAACTACTGAATGCGGAAATATTGACCATAATTTGATCTGTGATAAAACTTTTTCACCAGGTGCTATTTCACTACTAAATACACAAAACATTTTAAATTTTGTATTTCTAGAAAAGCTGTTTCGAAAAAAATTAAAAATTTACGATGAGTCATGTATGGTGTGTTTCCGAAAAACGGCACCGGTTTTGGCCAAAAAACTCAAAGGATGGTACATTAGGTCCCGCCGCGATTTCTTATTTGTCTGCGCACTCCTCTTTTACAGTGCTATTTCGCGTATTTTTTTTTATTCACTTCAATTTTTTAAGTCGTCAGTGGTCAAAAAGGATCAAAACATCAAGGCCGCTTAAAAGTCGCCGACCTTTAATTGGAAACAGACTATAACACGTAAAAAAGCTATTTAAACAGCGATGAGTCATGTAATGTGATCTTGCGCATTTTTGACGCATTATGCTTTAGAAAAATCGAAAGTCCATCTTGATAAATGTTCTGCGACTCTGAATTTGCTGTTGTTTTGTTTTATCAAATCTACAAATTTTGGTTTAGAAATATAATTACTGATCCTTTTTTTCAAAAATTAAAAATTGTTTCAACGTTTTATGAACTTGAAAAGAAAACTCTTCAATTTTGGCTTTACTACGGTAGCTTGTTCTTAAAACTTTGTTAACATGGTTTTTCTTAAAAGAAAGCTTTTTCATACATCAGTATTTTATTTTCTCAAAAAGAGTATCATGTTGGTCCCTATTCTTCTCATTCTTATCGATTTTTCTCTTTTTCCCTCAATTATAAAAAGTATATTTTTTTAAATCTTTTAATTTTTTAGATCTATTGGTTACATGAAGAATCCCCTTGGTGTTTGATATGGCTCTTTTTTGCATTACAAAATTGGCGATCCTTGTAATTAATATTCGATTTGAGAAACAAAATTTGAACAAACGTGAATATAAAAGAAATGCTTCAGCACATTCTTAGATGTAGTTCCTTGTTACCAATTTAATGCTTGTATCATGTATAGGGTGTTTCCAAAAAACGGCACAGGTTTTGGCCAAAAACTGTAAAGGATGGTACATTAGGTCCAGCCGCGATTTTTTATTTGTCTGCGTACTCCTCTTTTACAGTGCTTTTTCGCGTATTTTATTGTTATTCGCTTCATTGTTTCAAATTTTAAGTGGTTAAAATGGAGCAAAACATCAAGGCCTTCAAAAATCGTCGACCTTTCTTTGGAAATAAACTATACACTTCTATTTTGTACAGCTTAAGTTTTTTTTAACGAAATATATACTGTTCGCCAACCCTACTTCAGCGAAAATGGTTTTTGTAGCCGAAAATTATGATGTTGTAATGGAAAATTTGAACATCAACATCAGAATAATTGTCCCTAATTTCCAAAAATAATTGAACCAGGATTGGCGGGCACTATAAAATTTTTTTGTCCTAAATCGGCAAATGCAAAAATCACCATGTCGAGTTAAGTATTCGTAATGGTTCTAATATTAAAATCTAGAAAGGGAAACTTTAAACAAAAAAAACTGGATTGGAATTTGGCGAAAGAAAACGACATTCTTACATGTAATTATTTTGAAAATGAAAAAAAAACAAGCACAATATTTAGTGAAAAAAAATGTTTTTTTTTTGTTACTTTTTTCTTCAACAAAGTTACCAAAAAAAAATAAAATGCCTGATGTTTTGTGGTTTTCGTTGAATTTGTCAGATCAGCTTGTTTTTTTTTTTTTGGCTTTTAACGTTGAATATAAAATGTACAATGCTAAATCAGGGATAATTGCAATAAAATTTGAAACTGTGAACTTCACCTGCTAAAGACGTCAAACTAATTTTGTTACGACTTCAGGGTTTTAACATAGAAATGAAGCATTTTGATGTTGTTCAATTGAAAAAATAACAAAAAATAAATAAAAATAACAAAAAACTTACAAAACTGCATAAAAATCTCTTTATTTTAGAGCGTCTAGGCCTTTTTGTTGGGAACACAACAGTAAGCTTCGAACGAGAATTGCACACAACGTGCTCCGTCCTGACAGAATTTGTGGGCACCGCTGAATCCAAGAAGAACTTCTTTTCTACCAGGGATCGTTTGAGCGACCTCGCCTGCGTTGCATTTTCCAGCTCTGGCGGCTTCGAATTCGTCTGAAAGTGGAAGTTAGCACAACTTAATATAACATTTTGTTCTAAAGATTTATAGACGCCCTTGTTGAAACATTGGTGAATTCTAAAGTCTAATGAATTAAATTCTAATGAAAAATGAATCCTAAAAAACGCTTTCGTAAAAAATGTTTTTTGATCATTTATAACAAAAAATTTTGCGTGTAAGTTTTCTCGGTTGCTTCATTTATGTACAAAAATAATTAAAGAAGTAGTATTTTTTAGTAAACAAAAAAAAGATAAACACTTCGATAAAAAATCTGAATCACAGAATGAATGAAATTTTTTGACTTTTAAAATAAAAGCCTATGAAACATGAAAAAACGACCAAAATTGTTTTTGTAATTGAATCTTTAAAAACTTTTTTTTATGTTTTGTACTCTGATTTTTTTTCTTTTCAATCAGATTCTGTGTCTATATCTCTGTCCATTTTGAGGGCAAAGAATATAGGGCATTTCCAAAACTGAGACAAGGAAAAGGGGATTTTCCTAAAGGACTAGGTACAATGGGTCCCGCCGCGATCGTCTAATTGTCTGCGCACTCCTCTGTTACAGTGCTATTTCGCATATTTTATTTCTGTTCACTTCGATGTTTCAAATCATCAATGGTTAAATACCAAGGAAATCCAGGGTCATTCAAAAGTCGTCGTCTCAAGATTGGAAATAGCCTATAACTGTCTCAACTGTTTTAGCAGAACTTTTGGTTTTTTTTTGAACCGGCTTAAACGAAATTTTATAAACCTGTTGTTTTGAAAAGTTATGTAAAAAGAAATTTACAAAAGTATTTTAGTAAATTTGCAAAATAATATGATAAGAAATGTATGAAGTTGTATGTCCAAAACGATGGAATTGTTTTCAAGACGCTGATATCTTCAATGGATATTCTCTAAAATCTCAAGATTTTTTTTTGCCTTCTGCTTAAAAAAGCGAGAAAAACTTAACTTTCAAGTTAATAACTTAAAAGCTTAATCGACTAATCAAATGGAATCAGGAATCTATACATTGTTCTTGAAAATCCGGTGAAGTTCGAACTTTGGTTTAAAAAAAGCGCAAAAGTTGTTTTTCTGTAACCTGCATTTAAATGTTTTAAAGCCGATTTATAATTTTACTGATTGAACTACTAAACGATCAATCGAAAATCCGAACTGCAGGATCATAGCTTATTTGTTTCCCCAAAGGCCAAATATTGGCAAAGGCGCGTGTAAAAAACAGAAGTTTTTAAATACAATTCGCTTCGCTTCGCCCTTATAGTTAGCTCTCGTTCTCGATAGTGAAGCGCCTTCGTCATTTTTAAACTGCACTGATCAATTCCCTATTGGATGCTCTTTCAATTGATATGGGTCTCACCCGGAATCTCCACGGGACCCTTGGCGACCTTCCCTAGTGAGCAAATGAGACCAGACGCGAATTTGCGTACGAAAATCCTGTGTTTTAGGATACGTACGCAATACTGCGTCAGGGTTACATATGCAAATCCGCCAAGCAGTAAAATTGGCAAAGACTATAAATCAAGCAACAAAAAAACCTTTTCTCCCTTCTATGTTCTCACCTTTGTGAGTTTGATTGCAGCAATTTGTAGTAATGTCTTGTGGATTCTGTTCATTGATACAATAACTTCCACTGGGGCATTCAAGCTTTTTGATTTTCAGACGTGGATCGAAGAATTGATAACTATTTGCATTGTGACATTTTCCCGTAGGTGGAGCATTGAAGGGACATGCACGAGAATCACATTCGGCTAAATTATCGAACTTTAAACTTTAACACATCGTTCTTACTATCTTGGTACATGTGAGCCTCCTCGTAAGTGTCGAATGTTTTTTCAATGCCACCACAGCCGTTGTAGTAACTGGCGTAGGTATTTCCTCCACTTGGGTAGAACTGGAATAAAATGTTACATTCGAAGTCAAATCTGCGGTCAAGTGGAATTAGCGTTTGCACATGAAACATTAGAATTTCAGAATTTCAAAAAGAAAACTATGTCAAAATCACAAAGTTTTTTTGGAGCTGTTTTTATCGCTCAAAAAAGAAATTTTGTTTCTGTCACCCATTTACTTTGGTTTTGCTGTTTTTACACATTTAAGTGGCCTTTTGACAAAAATTTTTGTCGCTAAATTGTATTTTTTTGGTTCTTTTTACAAGAAAAACATGCAGATTTGCCATCCCATGAAACATTAGAAACTCAAAAAAAAGGTATGCGAAAGCTTTTTTGAAGCTGTTTTCCCCCTTAAAATGGCTACATTTTTTTTGTCGGTTATGGCACATTCTAAGTCTCATTGTTTTTGAAAACAGCATGAAAAATGACCTAAAAAGCCGCGATATATTATTGGAACTAAAAAACTCATAATTCGCGCCTTAAAAATGAAACGCGCCGCCCGAAAAATCCAATGTTCACCCATTTTTGGGCAATTTTGGGCTGTTTTGGCACACTTAAGTGGATTTTTTTAAAACCAAAATTGTCGAGGATAATGTTTATTTTCAATTCTTATCGACTACGCCGAAGTTTTGAACTTGGTGTAAATAACTTCTTTTCTGCCCGAAGTTCAAATTGAAATTTCGTTAACGTTGAAATTTTTACAGCCCACTTTGGGCATCTACATTAACCGGGGTCCGAAAAGTGATCTCGAGAGAGAGCGAGAGAGAGTGAGAGAGAGTGAGAGAGAGGAAACAAACGTTGAAAATTATACATTATATTTTTCACATTATAACAAAAGGTGAAAAACTGTTTGTAACTGTTTGTAAAAATTTTGAGCATCAATAATTCCAGGTAAATTTTAGACTAAGCTGTGCAATTATTTCTGCATCAGTTTCAAGAAAAAAAACTACCAAACGATTATTTTTCTTTTGTAACGAATAAAACGTTCAACTAAAACTATTTCTGACTAACCTTAACTCCAGGTTTCAATTTCTTCTCTCCATCCTTGCAAACTCGACCCATCGGACGACGGTCGACCAATGAGGCATGAAGAAGAAGTACCGAAGAAAGTAGCAAAATGACTGTGTATTGTGTCATGACTGTGTGGTTTTCGGCTTTTAGGCTCCTTTTATAACTTTTTTTTTTGATAATATGCCGCCGTTCCCACGTGGAGATTTCATGTCTGACAATAAAACGTGTGAACTTGAATAAACATGCATTTCATTTCGCTGTTTGTCATGTTTAAAAAAAATCAATAAAGTAAGTGTAAAAAATCCTGTTAAAATCAGTAGAGAATGTTATTCCATTTTTAAATATTAAAATCAAGAAATATTAACATACAAATATTATAAATTTCTAATGAACTTGTGGTATTTTGTATTTGATCAGTGGGCTGTTAATTCACTGATTTTTTTGACTGTTTGAAATCCCAGCTTTTATTTTTCCAAATTGTATAAGTCCTACTCCACACCACCATTGTTAACAAAAGAAGGACCGTCAAATTAAATTTTATTTAAAACGTTTTTTCAGCCTAGATACACAATTTTTAACTATGCATACTCTTTTGTTATACTTCTGCTATTTATTTGAACGTATTCAAAGTTAGAAAAAATTAAGTGCCTCGACAGGGATCGAACATTGGTCGCGTGGATGACAGTTTGACTAGGTGTTAAATTAATCCGGCCCGCCCGTGAAAACTATGCGCAGGTGTAGTAAGTTAATTTCATCGAAATTCTCATAAATCGCGCTTTTAAAAATTGAAAGTGAGTCACACTAAGAACTCATTTTTTGCCTGGTTTTAGCTACAGTTCGCGGTAATTGCTGAATATTTTAAAAGGATATTTTTTTTTAAAATTTAGCACAAAAATAATGACCAGGAAGCGTCAAATTTCAGATATTTTTTTTTAAAATTGATTCGATGCAAAATTTGGTGAAGCTATCAAAAAAATGAAACATAAATATAAATGACCAAAATCGTCTAGTATAATTTTTTGTTAGCAAAATTTCGCTTTAATTTATGGAAACGGCCCAAATTGCCAGATAAGTACAACAAATATGACATCAAACCCCTCTCAAATAAAACGCAAATTGCTTGTTTAAAAGTTTATTCACCTTTTACGAAGAAGAAACCAACCAAAATGAATAAATTTTTCAATAAATACAATTACTTCACCAAGGGGAAGACATGAACCCATTTACCGGTACATTTGTGACACTAGGTACAAATAACCGGGAATGGAAAAATACAACCAATAACAGAACAACGAAAATTCAACTTTTCAAACTAAAACGGCTAAAAACAAAGAGATTTCCATTCCCCTAGGCGTCGAAGTGTTCCAGCTGAGGCATGGTGTTCATCTTGGGAGCGAGAGGACGAATTACCTAGAATTATTCCATTTAGCCAAGTTTAAAACATTCTGTAGAGTACCAAAGTTTCGCTGTGTTGCGTACTCTATTTTTCGGAGCACGACAGGTATTTGCAAAGAAATAAATCAAATTTAGTTGTGGTTTGTTTTTTTCATGTTACATTTTTTTTTGCATGTTTCTGTTTCTTGCGTGTAATATTTTTAGTCGCACGGCAAAATTTTGACAATCGAAGTTTTACTGCTTTTAGAAAAGGCTGATTCATCAAAATTGATAAAATACGTGCTTGAAAAAGTTTCCTTTGTATTCTAAATACCGTAATTCAAAAATGCCGTCTGGCGGAAAACAGAGTGCGCAAGTCGAATTGGAACTCGCATCTTTATGTTTTACTGCTTAAAAAATCACAAAAACCGTTTTGTTTTGGTTTTTTTTACACCAAACTAACCTTTTTCCTTGTAAGAATATTGGGACGCTTGGTGGGTGCCTTCATGGTGTTGCGCTCAGGACCAGGGGCTGAATATTTGTTGTATGCAGCTTCTTGAGGAAACAGAGCACTCTGGAATAGATAATGCATGGATTTTTTTGTTTACTGCATATTTATACTCGTCGCCCAGCGAGCTTTCCTAGCCGGCAGCGGGAAACAAGCGGCTTTTTGTCTGCGTCTCCGCGACTTGCACACTATTTCGCGCGTTAGATGTGCAGGTCATCGGAACTTTAGGAAAGGTCCGTGGGCGAGGAGTATAATTTCAATGTATCACTATTTTTTATATAATTTTGTTGCTTACCTCAGCAATTTGGAGAATATTGCCCTGCTGAAGCTGGTTGTTCATAAACTGGTTCATGTTCTGGTTTTGCGGGTTTCGGAGATTTTGTTCGAAAATGTCCTGCTCGGCTTGCTGGATATACTGAGGCTCCTGAAAAAATAAACATTTTTACAAACTTTTTTTCCAAACTGAAATCAAAAACAAAAAAAACCTATTATGCGTTTTGTTTACAAGCTCAACTCAAATTTGCGCGATAAAAAATATTGTTTGCTGAGATATGGTTAAAAGAAAAAATTTTGAAATTGAGAGTTGTAAACGCGCCCCTTTGCGAAAACACTGACCCATGGCCAATGTTGGTAAAAACGGGTTGGATTAATTTAAACGTTTGAAGTGACTTGTTTTCCCATCCTAAACGAAAATCCCACTTCCTTCGCATCTCAAAATAGGGGAAAACGAAAAATATAGCTGACGCCAAACGGGCATCATGCCAATTTCGTGTAAGTATTCTCTGTTGATGATAGATTAGCATAAAATCGTAATTACAAATTGGAATGATGACCTTATGGCGGCAACTATAGATAATTGATTTTTGGGTATGGCTGTGTAATTAACCCCTTGAAATCATACTGAATTTCAAATATCTCCAAATTTGAGGCAACCATGTTTTTTTAGACAAAAGTTTACAACGCAGAGGTTTTTAAATTAAAGTCTTGAACCTGACATCATTCAAACCATGCTTAAAAATTTAGGCGCAAAAACAAAACAGGAAACCCTTTTTTATGATCGTAGAACAATAAGTAGAAATAAACCAATAAGAACTTCTGCTGTCAATTTTTCGTAAAAATACGCATATGCTACGAAGTAAAATGAAACCATTTTCAAATGGTTCTTTTGTATAAAAATAATAAAAACTTTGTCGTTTCAGATTATTACCTGATCTGTTTGAGGTCCGTTGTTTCGCTGTAGTTGCTCATAGACGGGTTCACCGTTTTCGTACGTTCCATTGTTCATCTGTCGCTGATCAAAGGCCGCATCGTAGTTTTCATAATCGACCCATTCCTGGTTATAAATGTCCTCAGGAGGAACCATTTGCATATCTCCGGCCATCTGAGGACGGATTCTCTGAAAAATGAGGTTTACAGTTTCTATGCAATCAAGTTCAATAATAGTTTGAAAAAAAAACTTTTACAAAAAGGATTTTTCAGCTCACGCGCTATTGCGTACAGCTAATTACGTACTCTCCGCAAAATATTTTTTTTAAACGGTGAAAAGGTGTTTATGCCAGAAAAAATGAATAAACTGTCTTTTTATAAAAATCGGTACTGCACAACCTTTTTTCCCTAATAAATAGTTAGGGAAAAAATCAAATTCCAATATTAAAAAAATTACCTGCTGGTTTTCCAAATTGTTTTCATAGTAAGCGGGAGTCTGTCCTCGCTGCTGATTGTAGATTTGCTGCTGTTGTCCATATTGCACAGGGTTTTCCTTAAAATGCAATTATTTATTGATTGAATGTTGCATTTGATTCAACTTTTGCAACCAACGATTCATCTTTTGCAAAAACAACGAAAAAACTACGTGTAGCGTTTTTGCTCAATCGGTAAATTGCGTATAGCCGCTAGAATAGCGTTTTTAAACTGCAAGCTGAAGGTTAAAAAAAACCAAGTTTGTTTATTCCATTTTGTGTTCACGCAAAGTTGCGTACGATTGAAGAAAAAGCGTTTTTCAATCAGCGAAATAGCGTTTTTGCGCCAAATTGTCTCACCTGATAATAAGCGTTATTTCCCCCAACAAGGTACATTTCCTGCCCGTAAGCATTGTAATTTTCCACATTTTGCGGGTACCACTTAGATGAACTCTGAAAATCACTTTTAAAAATTGAAACATTTTTCAAATACCTGTTTGGCAGAGGGCTTTTTCTGTTTTTGGGGAGCATCCATAGGCTCCTGCTTCTGAAAATTCACGAAGTTAACAAATGCAAAGTGAATAAAAAAACAAAAAAAATACCCACCACCGTCTTCTTATTTTCTGTCACACCAAAGTCCATTCCAATGCGCTGGTCTTCTTTAAGAGCAGCTTCATATTCTTCTTTGGTGGGCATTCCCATTTCTCCGCTGGCCAGCTTAGGCCAATCTTCTGGAAAAATTTGTTGGTTTTATGTGCTGTAAACACAATAAATTGTCATGTTTGCAAATTTTGGCAGGAGCTCTTAATAGGAAAGTCCCCATCAATATTAGTTAAGCCCCCCTCATTAAAGCCCGGCTTTCAATTGAATGGGGTACCTAAAGTCGTGGCTTGAAAATGCTTACGCTCAACTAATAAGTCCCTTTTTCAATTTTGGGGGACTAGGCCGTCAAGTCCGTAGAATGGGGGCTTATCTGGAAGGAGTCAGGCTAATGTGGGGGTTCTTTTAAAGGGGGCTTTTTTGTCACTTTCTTATTTTAACTTCCTAATTATTTTCCTTTTTAGAAACTCTTTGAGTGAAGGAAAATACGGGACCGACTAAAGTAGGGGGGGCTTCACTGGCGTGGGGGGCTTGATTAAGTCAATGAATTACTTGCTACAGGTAAAAACGCAAATTCAAATGAAAGTCTCCATTTGGATTGTGGGGGAATAGACTGAATTCAGAAAAGCCGCTCCGTAAATTATTTGAGTTTCTCAGTTGCCAACATGTAGTTTCTAATTAGTGAGTGAATTGAGCGTTGTGGTTAAGCCCCCTTCAAATCAGATCTCACAAAGTGAAGATGCTTTTGATGTGGGGGCGTGAAAGGAGTAATCTCTCCCCTTAAAATATATTATCTATCCTTCTGAAACAGCGTTGTTTCTAAGCGTGGGAACTTTCTCAACTGGGTGACCTAACTGGATTCGTTTGCATTTTCTGGGTGTTTCAAAATTAGAGTTGGGTACTTTTTTAGAGGGCGTTTGCGTTTTCTGGGTGGAGGGTGGGGCATTTTTCTCGCTTTTTGATTCCAAATTATCTGCCTTTTATAACCGGCTTTATTCGAGTACGGGCTTCACTAAAGTGGGGGAGCTTTACTGAAGTGGGCAGGAGCTCCACTGAAGTGGGGGGCTTTACTGAAGTGGGGGGGCTTTACTGAAGTGGGGGGGCTCCATTGGTGTGAAGGGGTGCCTTACTGAAGTTTTACAGGAGGGGGGGGGAGGCATTTACAAATTTCAACTCAAAACCACTGTCGAACTCACCCGGTCTCCTCATTCCAAACAACTTGGGATCAACTTTCATAGCTTTCAGTATCCTCTTTTCCGACTTTTCTGTGTACGAAACACCCCACCAAGCCGCTTCTCTTCCGCCTGTATTTTCTTCACTTTGTCCCTCTTCTTCCTGAATTTCATTTTTATACTGAAACACGCACTTCACTTACGGTAACTTTGTAAAAATCGGGTTGCTTACTCAGATTATGGCGAATTGCGTTCTGCCAAGAGTTGTTCGCTGTCCTCTGGTAGGGAAAGTGAACTCTAAAAACAACTTTTTAAAAATGCATTTTCGGTCTCACGCCATGTTTTACGTATCTCCAAACTACCGTAATTTAAAAACTAGTTTTGTAAAACTTACGTAAAAAACACGTAGATTTGTTGAACTTGAAGCGGTTGGTAGCCGTTGTTTTTGAGTGCAATGCTCATTGCAGTAGCATAGCCCATTTCCTTCGATCTTACGTAGTGTTTAGGATCAATATTATTGTAATCGATAATTTGAGCTTCTTCATTCTTCGGTACTGCCTTTGCGGCCTTCGTATTTATCGGCTGGGTGGGAATCTGAAAATAAAAAATGGTTTTTTGACGAACTTAGTTGATTTTGGCTGTCAATTTGTGAACTAAAAAATATGTAAATACAAAATACAATAATATAAAAATTTGAAGTTGAAATATTTTTTTTTAAAAAATGATAACTCCCTGTTTCAGAACGTTTTTCTATTTTCGTTTTGATAGACTGTTTCTCGGATTGTTGAAGCAAAAAAATCGAAAAATTTTCTTTTACTTTAAAAAAAAATAACCATGAAAAACTTAACTGAAAATAAAGCGAAAAATATAATTCAAAAACTAGAAAAAAAATCAAACTCATGTTTCAGCAAATTCTGAAAAGTTCATCCATGTTTTACAGTAGTTGGTGACCCCGTTCATTCGTCATAAACAAATTAATCCAATTTAAATTTTAAAACAAAACTTTAATTTTGTTTGATTTAAACAAAATGAACAAAATTGTACTAATTTTTCATTTTATTAATTTTTAATTTAAAAAAATAATAATAAAAATTTAAAATTGAAATTTAACTGAAAATGTTTAACTCCCTCTTTCAAAAGGTTTTAAAGAAAATTGTTTATTTTCGTTTTGATCTGCCAATTATTCCGGAAAAATCGAAAAGTTGTGGAATTTTTAGTACGCTACAATTTTCTTTGAATTAAAAAAAAATTAGCATAAAAAACTTTTAAAAAAATAAGGCTTAAGAAATAAAATTCAAAAAATTGAAAAAAGTCAAACTCATGTTTCATCAATTTCTCAAAAGTTCATCCATATTTTATATTATACTTCTCGCCCATCGACCTTGACCGGAAGTATAAAGAACCTGCGGATCTTAATTAGCGTGGATAATGACAGATTTACAAGTTCACATTTTTGCATAAATGTTCATTGTTTATGATTGAAAACTATGCTAATGCCCAGTATTTCCGGTCAAGCTCTATGGGCGAGTAGTATAGTTGGTGTCCCCTTTTCTTTGTCATAAACAAAATAATCCAATTTAATTTTTTCAAAAAACTATAATTTTGTCGGAATGAAACAAAAATTGGTCAAAATTGTATCAATTTTTATTTGGAATAGTATTGATTTGATTTTATAGAAGCATAAAATTCAAGATTTTAAAAAAACTATCATTTTCCCATGTTTCGATAATTCGTTTTATAAAATTCAAAGTTTGATTTTGATCAGATTTCTTAAAATAAGTTACCAAAACCAGACCAATGTTTTTTTTAATATTTTTTTTCAAATTCTTCTTTTAAAAATTTAAAAAAATGTAAAAGAAAACCTTACCTCATTCGATGAACCATTAATCTGATTTTTAATTAAAATAAATAAAAAAAGAAACAATTTTTTTAAAATTCTTATTAAAAAGCAAAGTTCATAACCTTACCTTGGGTGCTTCACAACTCGGATTTTGCAGCATGTTCTCGCCGTTCAGACAGTTCTTAGGAATCTCAAGAAAGACTGAGTTGTTGTTCGGAATCTAAAAAAAACCATTTTTTTCCGAATCAGAAATACAAAAATGCCAATTCAATAGTAAAAAACGAAAAAAAAATTACCTGATGTTGCGTGTGACAGTTGAAATTGTGGGACGACTTGGTCTTCAATTTTTTCAAGTATTCAGTTCTTTCAGCATGGGGAATATCCTAAAAGAAGTTTTAAAAAAAAGTGATAATTTAAAATTTATCAACAAAATGTGATACAAAATATTTACCCTGTAATTTAGACCATCGATTACTTGTTGAATAAGAGGGTCATCGAAGGGTTGCGAGATGTCGAAAAACTGAAAAAAATGCTTTTTGTTAGGAATTTTCAAAAACAGAGTTAACAAAAAAAGTTTTGAATTTTTTTTGCTCAGAAAATGCTTCTGATTGGCGCACTAAAAAATTGATCGAATCTCAACAGCTTATGAAACATTAATATATATTTTTTTTGTAAAACGTGATTGATAATTTCCACAATTCAAATTTGTAAAAGTGCCCCAATCAGGGGGCTTAACTAGCATAGCCCAAAGTTGAACTTCAGATGATTTTATTGAAGCTCCCCCCCCCAAATTGCGAAAAACATAAAAAATATAATTTGTTGAAACTGTTCATTTATTCAGCTAAAATTGTGTTCTCAATAATTGTTTGAAACTTTAAATTTAAAATATGAAACTAAATTTTAAACTAAAAATTTAAGATCCCAACTTTTGACGGAACTGGCTAAACGCAAAAAAAATGTTTCTTCGGTTTTTTTTGAAATTCTAATTTTTTCAGTGACATTTTCACTCTAACTCCGCTTAAAAATCGGCTGTACGCAAAATAGCGTAAAACGAAAAATGTACATCAGCATCCAATAATTTGCGCCAAATGTTTTAAAACTCGGTGACATTTTCCCTCACACGCCGTTTAAAAATACGCAACGAAATCGGTTGTACGCAAAACAGCGTGAAACGAAAAATTATTTAATTACTCACCATCAAAAAGTCACCACTCAACCCGAGTTTTTCCAATTCGAATCCGTGTTCTTTTTCATGATCAATCGCGAACATTTCAGATGGAAGAATATCAGCTCTTGTCCACAAATCATTGCTTGTCATCTCAATCTTCTTCAACGTCATTTCGGGGTTTTTCTGAAAATGTTTCATTGAAAAATTTTAAAATAGATTTTAACAAACCCTGTTTGCATGTTTCGGAGGCAAGAAGTCGTTAAGGGAAGCTCGGCGCCAAACCTTCTTGGGCTCACTGGCCTAAAAAGTATAATTATTAGAAACTATATAAATATTTTTTTTATTTAAAGGTCGACAATAGTGATAAAAAGTTATAAAAACATCTACGCGAATTTTAAAAAACGAAAAAAAACACACTTTTTTGCACTTTTCCTGGAAGTTCCCTATGTTTCCCCTAATTGCGTATGACATTTTGAGTCACACGACATTTTTCGAAAAAGATTCTAATAGCTTGAAATGGTATAGGATTTTTGTGTTTTCGTAAAGGCAATTTAACTTACTTTTTAAAAAAAAACTTTAAATTTTTTTTAAACTTCCGTTAGTTAAATTTGAGATAGAATTGTTTTTCTAAGATGTTAATGAAACATTGAAATTTAAAAAGAAAACAAAATCAAAATGTAAATTGTAAAAAGACATTTCGTGCATTGTTTCTTTGAAATTTTTTTGCGTTTTTGTTTTTTTTCGTGGTACAAAATCAGCGTAACAGTGAAATTTTGTGTTTTCTAAAAATGTTTTATAAAAATCAATAACAAAAATAAATATTAAAACAGGTATTTTTTTGAAGTTTAAATAATTTAAGTATTTTTTAAAAATTTTACCTCTTTCTTTTCCACGCGAGGACATGTCGGTTCTTCACCCCACAGATGTTGGTTCATCAGAGGACTCGGATTCATGGCCGATGACAGCAAAACGTCGTTCAGAACAAGTTTACCCATTCTATAAAAAATATTTAAAAATATGTAAAACACAAATTTTTTGATAAAAAAATGGGATAAACTACTCCAGTTGAGTGAGCAGATGTGAATGATTCCGCTTTTGAATATTAGTTTTTCGAGTAAAAAAACGCGATTCCGGCATCTGCGCCTAATTAACCAAAGCGGTTTTAGGTCACGGCGCCCAGCGTTATCACAATCAAAAGTCACTACAATAAGGAATCGATTGATATAGCGCAAAAAGCGGGTAATACGGAAAAAAACGCCGTGATAAAAATAATCAAGATGCCGTCTTTGAAAGATCCAAGCAAGCCACTGACTTAAGGAAAATGCCAATGTCTAAGAATTGGATAAAAGTTGTAAAGAACGTTCGTGCAAACCATAATTCTAATATTGAAACTTTTGGACTCAGGTATAGTGCGTTACCTAAAAATTGACATGGAAAAGGGATTTTTCTAAAGGACTAGGTACATTTGGTCCCGCCGCGATCGTTTAATTGTCTGCGCGCTCCTCTTTCACTGTGCTATTTCGTTTGTTTCGTTTACTTTCACTTCAAATTTTCAAGTCGTCATTGGTTAAATATGTAAACGCCAAGGTCCTTGAAAAATTGTCGAATTTACTTGGAAATAAACTATAATTTTTTTAAATAGGGTTACGGTAGATACACCTGGTTTTCAAAATTAGTTTTCAATTTAGTGGGCATGTTGCCAATTTGATATTAGGAAATTTTAATTATGAGACAAAACCAAATTTCCTAAAATGTAACAAAAAAAATCAAAATTTTGTGACAACTTTGGTTTTTTTCGTCTTAAATATTTATACTGATTGGAAAATCGTTCAAGTAGTTTTAGTTTTACGCTCGGAATTTTTAGCCGATTCTGAGACTTTGACATTTTCCTGTGCCATTAAAAATGGGAATTTTTAAAATGGGATAAACTTCTTTGGTTGGATAAACAAGCCATAAATGACTAGCTTTCATTGTTTATTGTTAAAAAAACCTTTCCCCGACATCTGCGCCTAATTAACAAACGCGGGTCTAGGTGTTATCATAATCAGAAATCACTACAATAAGCAATCGATCGATAACACACAAGAAGCGGGTAATAATTATTTTTATGATATAATCAATAAAAACGCCGTCTCTGCAAAGCAAGCCTCTGTTCCCGCTAGGTAAAGACTTTTCAAAGCGACTTTTCGTTGAATTTCGCCCCTTGTTTAACCTCTGACGATTTGAAACATTGAAGTAAATATCAAGAAAATGAACATAAAAATACTGTAAAAGAGGGCCAAATCTACCTTTTCCTTGAAAATCGGTTCTCTTGTCACTTTTTGGGAAACGCACTATATGCATGCATTAACGCGTGTGTGCAAAATTAGGTGGGGAAGTTGAAAATATTTGTTCCGGGTTTTCCGGTAAACGGTGAAATTTGGAGAAAAAACAAAAAATGACTAAATTTTTTTGCCAAAACCAAATTTTCCAATTAGATTTTACGAAAAATTGGTTTTGTTTAAAAATAAAATTGTCTTGAAATTGAAATTTCGCTTAATAAAATTGTCAGTGTTATTTTGGCTGGTTTCTCTGCGCCCTCCTATCAAATCACACTCCCTCGCGCGTGCGCGATTAGTGCCTTTTTTGACCAACTCTATTCGCGGCGGGACCAGTTACCGAGAATCCTTTAGGATGTCAAACGAATGGTTGTTATTTGTATATACACTATGTAGCTGCCGCGAAATTGGAATCATGCCAGAAACGGCCTTAATGCAGCATTCGTGAGATACGCAGGCGAAAACAGCGTGAAAAAAGCGGAGACGCAGAGAAAAAGCTGCTTTTTCTCGCCGATTTTCGTTTTGCGACTTCTATAAACGAGGTGTAGTCACAAGTTGCACTTTCATAAGTCTTGCATTTTCGTACTTATTTTTGAACATGACCGAGAAAAAAACTACTTCCAAAATTAGGAAGTCTTACAAATTTCTGATTCAACATCCATAAAAACATTAACAAAATTTGGAAAACAACATTGCCCTTTATTCGAAAACCAATTTTTCCGTCGTCGAACAACAATGTGCGTCGAATTCGTTCTGAACACATTTTGCAGGTGGGAGGCAGAATCCGTCGTCACAGCTGAGACCTCGGTAGACCTGTGTCCAGTTACCCCATGTATTATACACTTGAACTTTCAACCCGTCTTCGCACTTTGGTTCTCGGCTTGCCGTAAATTTTTCTAGAAATAGAATGTTTTGATTCTATTTATTAACCCACTTGTAATTTCGTTGTCACAGCACATTCCGATTGGAGGATCGGTTTCGTAGCATGTCGATCCTGAGGGGCAGTTTTTCTTTTCGCGGTAATTTTCCGGATTTTTGCGATCGCGGGCCCACCAGTCGTACCCTCCGCTGCTGCACTCGGCGATACCGAAATTGAACCCAGGACAGAATGTGTAATGTGCTAAAGACAAAAATATGAAACCGTTCGTTCTTCCTAAACTTTGTAACATTGCTTCCACAGCCTTTATAGTAATAGGCGTATTGTATTTCACGGGGTACGTTCCAGTAAAACTAAAAAAATGTGATTGAAAACTTTTTGAGATGTAGTCAGAGAAAGAGAGAGAGAGAGAGAGAGAGAGAGAGAGAGAGAAAGATAGAGACAGAGACACAACGACACGTAGACACATACACAGAGTAACAGACCAAAAATGAAATTTTTCCAGTTTTCAAGGAGTGAATATTTTCTCCATCTATTTGCACCTTAAAACATATTTTTGTTTGTTTTTAACAGTTACAATAATAGTATAGCAGAATTTTTCCTGAATGAGAGCGCTGTAGCTCCAGAAAGCGGCTGACAAAAGCCGCACAAACACCTCGCGCAGTTTTGAAGATTTCCATAGGAAAAATATGGTGAAGGAAGAATAAACAAAAAATATGTTTTAAGGTGCAAAAAAAGGAGAAAAACATTGATTCCTAGAAAATTGGAAAAATTTCATTGGTTTTTCAGTCAATTTGGCTATTTAGTGATAAAAGTTCAAATTAAATTTTGTTTGTTGAACACTGTGTTTAGAACACATAAACATGTTAAAACAAGTCTATGTAACGTTTTAAGCCGTTAGATTGGTTCGAATGGGAAAATCAACAACTGTGGGCCGACAGAAGGGCGCCGCATTGGGTGGGGTGCCTATTTCTTTGCGCTTTTTCACAATCTTTGGGTTGCGGAAAAATTATCAAAAAAACGTATTTAGTACGAAAAACATTGCTCTACAACATATCAAAAATCTAAAGTAGACGTTTCAGTCACAAAGAAAAAAAGTTTGTTTTTGTAACTTTTCAAACACGTTTTTGCTTGTAACGTTTTCAATCCTAAGAAACACTAATTACTTTTTTTTCAGCGTGACATTTGCAATTAATTACGTTTTTAACATGTAAAGTTCACTCCAGTTTGAGAGTAGTTACAGTATCCCGGGGATCGAATTACAGTACCCGGACTCAAAAATCGCTAACCGATTTTTATTATCATTTTTCATATTAGTTGGTCTTAGATAGTTCCTACGCAAAATATGAGCCTGAATGGACCACTTTAATTATTTATGACCGAATGTAAATTTGCCATTGTCGATTTTCTCAGACATCGCGTCTTAAAGAGAGCGCCTGAGAACTCGTCTCTCTCTTTCTCTCTCTTTCTCTCTCTCTCTCGCTCTCTCTCTCAAGAATTACCCTAATTCCAGGAGACCCAGTTTCATTCGCCTTGCATTCCCTTCCCAGCTCGGGTAGCACCTCTTCCATAAGTTCCAAGTCGGCGCTA
Source organism: Oscheius myriophilus (assembly GCA_964057215.1). Taxonomy (NCBI): domain Eukaryota; kingdom Metazoa; phylum Nematoda; class Chromadorea; order Rhabditida; family Rhabditidae; genus Oscheius; species Oscheius myriophilus. The sequence goes on from OZ059903.1 coordinate 23,049,229, forward strand.
CCATAGCCGACAAAGAAGAAAAGAAGAAGAAACATGATGGTTTCCTTTTTCATAACGTGCCTGCCTTTTATACTTCAGACGGTCACATATGAATTATTTATCTGATGATTATGGGAAATCTGCCGATCGAAGCTGTTCAAAAACCAAATCGTTTTCTCAACAAAAGAAGGGATTCCGCTCAATTAGCTTACTGGCGCTACAGAATGTCAAAAACAATTTGACGGGTCTAAAGACGACTTGGGCCCAAGAGTTTCAAAATACGTTAGTTTGGTCTCATGAACTTTTCAGCCAATTGCGAAACTCTAAGACTTAATTTTCTAAAGTCCTCTACATTTTTCGCACGTAGGTTTTGCATTTTTCGCAATTTGCGCATGCTAAATAAAAATTCTTTCAAGGTCGCTTTTTTTAAACAAACGCAAATAAAGCGATTTCAAAATTACAGCATTTTCGCCTGTTCGGGGAATGGTCCTTTCTGTATCCTATGCTGATGAATCAATGAATTCAACATTTAAGTTCCCTTTTTATATTTTACAAAAATGTGAAGAAAAAAAATGCATCAATACTTATTGACGACGTGGAATCACAAGAAGTCAGTTTTGCATTTTCGTCATTTTCACATATGACCCAAAACGTCGAAAAAAAAACAGCTTTATAGCTGTCGCCAAAATTAAATCATATGCTAATCGCGGAAATGTGCAAAGCATGCTCTGTCGATTAGACTACGAACTTCAATGTCAACAGAGGATCACTGGAACATTCTAATTTTATTGGCATGATTTCAATTTGGCGACAGCTATAAATTTAGGTCTTACAAATTTTCGGTTATACATATACAAACACATTTATAGTCGTCGTTAATGTTACTTTGCCAAATTTTGTTCTTTGCTCTGTGCAAATGACACAAGAGGCGAATTTGCGCGCGAAAAAATTACGTACGCAACATTGCGTTACGGTGACAACAATCGGCCAAGAAGCAAAATTGGCAAAGACTATAAAACATTTAAACAACATTGTTCTTTATTCGAAAACCAATTTTTCCGTCGTAGAACAACAATGTGCGTCGAATTCGTTCTGAACACATTTCGCAGGAGGGAGGCAGAATCCGTGATCACAGCTGAGACCTCGGTAGACCACGGTAGAATTCGGTCTACTGGGGTGTAGATTTGAACTGGTGTAGATTTGAACCTTCAGCCCAGCTTCACACTTTGGTTCACGGCTTGCTTTGAACTTCTCTAAAAAAAAAGAAATTATTGACCACAAACCGGCGACATACTTGAAATTTCGTTGTCACAGCACATTCCCAAGGGAGGAATGGTTACGTAGCATGTCGATCCTGTGGGGCAGTCCTTCTTTTCGTGGAAATTTTCCGGATCCTTGAAATCGCAGGCCAACCTGTCGTACCCTCCGCGGCTGCACTCGGCGATTCCGAAATTGAACCCAGGACAGAAGTAGTAATGGGCTGAAAAAGAAAAAAAGAAACCGTTTTAAAACCAAACAAATAACCATGATTCCAATACGGTGGTGGGTCATTCACCCTAAACTTGGTGACATTGCTTCCACAGCCTTTATAGTAATAAGCATACTGCTCTTCACGTGGAACACTATAAAAAAAAATAAAATAATACTGAGTGATAAAACGAGAGAACGACAGAGACAGAGAGACAGAGAGACAGAGAAACAGAGAGAGACACAGAGAGAGAGAGAGAGAGAGAGAGAGAGAGAGAGAGAGACAGAGAGACAGAGAGAGAGACAGAGAGAGACAGAGAGAGACAGAGAAAGACAGAGAGAGAGAGAGATACAGAGAGAGAGAGACACAAAGGGAGACACATAGACAGAGAGAGAGACAGAGAGAGACAGAGAGAGACAGAGAGAGACAAATAGACAGAGAGAGAGACAGAGAGAGACAGAGAGAGACAGAGAGAGAGAGACAGAGAGAGACAGAGAGACAGAGAGACAGAGAAATTGAGAGACAGAGAGACAGAGAGACAGAGAGACAGAGAGACAGAGAGACAGAGAGACAGAGAGACAGAGAGACAGAGAGACAGAGAGACAGAGAGACAGAGAGACAGAGAGACAGAGAGACAGAGAGACAGAGAGACAGAGAGACAGAGAGAGACAAATACACAGAGAGAGACAGAGAGAGACAGAGAGAGAGACAGAGAGAGAGACAGAGAGAGACAGAGAGACAGAGAGACAGAGAAATAGAGAGACAGAGGGACAGAGAGACAAAGAGACAGAGAGACACAAAGACGTAGACAAGGAGACAGAAAATACAGAGACATAGACCAGCAAAGACGCACAAACATATCACCGATATGTATTAAAGAGAGTGCCTGAGAACTCGTCTTTGTCTCTCTCTCTCTCTCTCTCTCTCTCTCTCTCTCTCTCTCAAGACTTGCTCTAATTCCAGGAGATCCGGTTTCGTTCGCCTTGCATTCTCTCCCTAGCTCAGGTTGGACTTCTTCCATTTTTCTCATTTCAGCACTGCCAAAGCCGACAAAGAAGAAAAGTAGAAGAAACATTATTCTTTCCTTCTTCTTAAGGTGCTTGTCTTTTATACTGCAGACGGTCACATATGAATTATGCATCTGCCGATTATGGGAAATCTGCTGGTTGAAGCTGTTCAAAAACCAAGTCATCTTCTTAACAAAAGGAATGGATATTCAGATCAATTTTTTTTAGCTTGGGACAATATCGAAAACTCGTGATCTAATGTATTTCACGTTTTTGTAGCTTGATTTCGTAAAACTATGTAGATAACTGTATTTATCGTGCCCGCCAATCCTACTTCGGCGACTCTTGGAAATGAGTGAAATTATTTTGATGTTAAAATTCAAATTTCCCATTACTACATCATAATGTTCGGCTACAAAAGGGGTGTGGCCCCATTTTGGCCAAAGTAGGATTGGCGAGGAATATAAAGGCTTATGCACTAATTATCATGCCAATTTAAAAATGAAAAAATGGAAGCAAAAAATCAACTGGTTCTGTTTTTAGTTGATTAAAATCAAACTTCAAAGATCCAAACTGTAGAATGAAAATCGTCCTGTAATTTTTTTAATGATTATCAGTGTCACTCAAAATTCCGGGATTTGGTTTTTTTCTATACAACTACGAAAGTTCAATGTTGTATCAGATAGTTGAAATAAGGAAGGTCAATCCACAGCTGGAACGGAATCCTTTGTATCATTTGGTAAAAAAACCGTTTTTTATGTTCATCGCCGATCATTTGTTTGAAATAAAAATGTCTATTTTTGAAATTTAACAATGATAAACAAGGCTTTTCAAAAACCTACGCTGCCGAAACCTTTACATGCATTATTATTTTTATAATTCGAACAAAATTTTTTGACTAAAACACGAAAAAAAATTTTCCAGAAAAAAAATCTTTTTTTCCCCAAAAAATAAAAATGCGAAAAATGCAATCTTAAATGCATTCTCCCACTTTATTGTGGGTTTTGTGTGTCCTGTTTCAAAGTACACAAACGTTTTACTATTTTTGGTGTAGCCCCGACCATATCTGTTTGAAAAACACCACATCGAAAAACTACGACCAATTTTTAAAACTACAGTACCCACCGTAACCCACGCAAAAATCCATATAAATTTAAAAATTTCATAGTGGTGTATATGGCCCGTAGGAAGGTAAGAACTTTCTGCACTTATTTTGGGTCAAGTCTAGACAATTTGTTTTCTTGACGGCTATAAGCTATTTCCAATCGGGAGACGACGAATTTTGAATGACCCTGGATTTCCTTGGTATTTAACCATTGACGATTTGAAACATCGAAGTGAATATCAATAAAATATGCGAAATAGCACTGTAACAGAGGAGTGCGCAGACAGTTAGACGATCGCGGCGGGACCCATTGTACCTAGTCCTTTATAGTCTGTTTCCAAATAAAGGTCGGTTACTTTTGAGCAGTCGCTGTTTTTGCTCCTTTTTAAACACCGACGATTTGAAACATTGATGTGAGTATAAATAAAATGTGCGAAATAGCACAGTAAACGAGGAGTGCGCAGACAAATAAGTAATCGCGGCGGGACCTAATGTACCATCCTTTGTGCCGTTTTTAGGAAACACACTATAGAAAAATCCCCTTTTCCTTGTCTCAGTTTTGGAAATGCCCTATAATAACTCTTTACCAAGACAGTAAGTAGTCTTCTCGATTTTACAAGAGAGGATGTTTTAAAAGTATTTATTCATTGGAGTGGAACAAATCTAAGGAAGACAGCAGTGGGCTTCAAACTCTCCTTGCACGCATTGAGCCGGTGGGAGACAAAAACCATGGTCACAGCTGAGCCCATTTCAGTGGAGTTTGTTTTCAGCTGAACCTTCATTCCATTTTCACATTTGGGATCTAAGCTGGCGTAGAATCTCTTTGAAAAGAGTTTCAAAAAGAACTTAAGACGTAATGTCTGAGTGCATCTAAAAGGGCCAAAATTATCGAAACTTTTCATCTTGTTTCAAATTGGCCCAAACTGGGAGACATCTAGGAGCAATAAACATACAAAACAATTATGAAAATCGTTTATCGAATTTTTGGCTCTGAGTACTGTAACTGACCCTCCGCGTACTGTAACTACCTTTAAACTTAGCAAAAATGGAAAATTTAGCTATGGAAAAGATAACTTATTTAACTGTGAGGCAGATTGTATATGTTAACAAAGTGGATTCGCTAAGTGGGAAACCTATTAAAAGTAAATGTATTAGGAAAATCACTAAAAATTAATTTCTGAAAAAAATAGAAAAACCGTATTCGACATCTTTCGATATGTTGTTATGCTCGTTTTTCTGGTTCATACCCTTTTTCTGATTTGAATATATATATCTGATTTGAACGCGAACCCGCCCTAAAATGACCCGGCTGTCCCTTTTTGAAACAGCGATGTGCGCCGCTTATAGTCTGTTTCCAAAGAAAGGTCGGCGAATTTGAGCTGCCTTTTGATCCTTTTTCCAAATACGCAAAAAAATACGCAAAAACAAAATCGTGGCGGGACCTAATTTACCATCCTTCAAGGTTTTTGGCCAAAACCGGTGCCGTTTTTCGGAAACACACTATAATAATTTCGAAAATAAATCACTATAAATATTTTTTGCAATAAAACGACTGAAAGCGCTCCCGAAAAATCTTCACAATTAAATTTTGCCAGATGAGTCAAAAAGTTCAAAGTAATTTTTTTAAAAAGGTCTGCATTTGTTTCTTAAAATACTAGAAAAAGTTGCAGAAAATGTGCCAGTTTTTTCTCTTATCTAATCATTTGAGAAAAAAAATTGTAATTATTCATGTTTTCGGAAGTGAGTTCAGCCGTTTTTCCTATAAAACAGTGATCGTTACAGTACTTCTACCAAAAAATTCGATAATCGATTTTCATGATTGTTTTTTTTCATGTTTTTGGAAGAGCAGTATCATTTTTGTGATTGACTGAGATTGCTTGGCTTTAAATTGAACAGACAGTCCCATATGAATTATTCACATTCGCCGACATTGAGAAAGAAATATTCTCATGAACAAATGTTTTCTCGCAGGTTATTGGGGTTTTTGTTGTAAAATGTAAACAAGTGGGTGGGTGATTGACCACGTATATAGTTTGTCTCCAAGGGACGGTGTTCGACTTTTGTGAATTCGTTAAAAATGAGGCGTATTTAACCAACATGGATTTGAAACATTGAAGTGAACGGATATATAATAAGCGAAAGAGCACTGTAAAAGAGGAGTGCGCAGACATTTATCTAAGTTCGTTGCAGGACCGAAGGTACCTAGTCCTTTAAATTTTGTGAAAATCCCTGCCCATTTGTTGGAAATCGAGTGTAGCTGTCGCCAAACGAGCGTACTTGAAAAAAAAGCCGCTTTTTCTCTACGTCTCGGCCAGTTGTACATTATTTCCGCCAGCGCATCGCGTGATTTTTCACATTATAGCTTTTGTTGGCAGGATACCGCTTTGGCAACAAACCGCAGTTTCACAAAGAAAATTAGACCAAAATTTTGCCGCTTTTTTGTCATTTTTTTTCATTTAAACGTTAATTAAATGTCAACAAACCAGCCTTTTATTAACAAACGGACAAAACATTTACGTGATAATTCAAAATTCCGCAAAGCATTTTTCAGCAAATTGAAGGTAAAAAAATATATCCAATGATACCGAAAAACATTTATATATTTAAAATAAACCCCATAATCTGAACATTCTGGAAAAAGCAATATTCTAGACCGTGTTGAACAACCGACTCATTTATTTTATTTGAGGGACAAAAAATGTATCTGCTGAAAAATTTGTAACGATTTCTTTGAAGCGGAAAGAACATTACTTTGCAACGTATCAGGTTTCTATTCACAAACAAAAACATTAACATGATTTAAAGATCCCAATTGTTTTAAAGCGAACTTAAGGGAAAAAAGTAGGAATAACCAATTCTTCACAATATGTGTGTTTTTTTTTTAAATTTTTTTTCTTAATAGTACTTTTTTTAGTTTAGCCATAAACTACAATGAGATTTTCATTTTTTAAAAAGTTACAAATCGCAGGCAAAAATCCTGTAAGACAAAAGGAATTTCTTTGGAATTTTTTCTTGTGGAATCATATGAATTTTTCGTTGCAATAAAGAATGAGTTACTGGAAAATTAAAAAGCTGAAAGTGGGTCAGATTTTTTTTGCAACGGAGCGCGTTTACACAACCTAAACCACAAAAAAATTTTTTTTTGTATTTAAAATTATAATTTTCCATCTTTAACTTAAAGGGGCAGTAAGGCGGGTTTGCATTTCATTTTCGATCGTATACAGTCGGAAATTATGCGAATCAACTATGCTAAATTGTCTCGCACCTTCCTCATTTCCAGGGCTGCCTCGTCCAATTTGAATGAAATTTGGCTGATTAGCATGCTTTGTAAATGCCGGACACGCAGGGCGTACAGGCCGTCTACAAATCTGTAGACGGAGACTCGTTTTTCGGGACTTTGGAGCGGATTATCACAAAAACGGTAAATTTGCGACCTATAGTCATATATATTTTCAAAATCAGTGAATTTTTCTCTCGAACTTTAGCCAAAGATGTAAAACCCGCCTTACTGTCCCTTTGAACTATTCCATTCATTTCCTTTGACACACATTTTCACAAAATTGGGCAACATAATGTTTCAGCTGAATGGCTTAGTTATATCAGGACATGGAAAACCAATAAAACTTCCGCTTCTTCTTAAAAAATCCAAATTTCTGTTTAAAGAAAAATGACTTTACAAACTTTAAAAAGTTAAATCGAAAAATTGGTATGCACAAAAGCAAAACACGTCTTGGTAAACATAAACTATCAAGAGAATGTTTTTTCCCTTTGTATATAATCTTTTTCCAAAGGAAGGTCCTCAATTTTGAAAATTGACTGGTATTTAACCAAGAAGAAATGGAAACATTGAAGTGATCAGAGATATAATAGGCAAAATAGCATTGTGAAAGAGGAGTTCGCAGACAGTTAACTAAGATCGTTGCGGGACCAAAATCACCCAGTCCTTTAAAAATTGGAAAAATCCTTGCCCATTTGTCGGAAATTGAGTATAAAGAGATTTTGCTTTCACTTAAGATTTTGTTTAAACTATGTTAAGCGGTCGCTTAGTGTTGTTGTAGAAAATATATTTTTTATAAAAGACCGCATTACAACAATTTCTTTTACGCGTTTCAATAATAACTAAATTTCACACAACAGTGAGCATCATACTTTCCTTGGACACAATCAGCCCCAGGGGAACAAAAATTATGAGCACATTTCTTCCCGAAAACGACAATGTTCGTAGCTGAGTATTTCTGCACAGATTGACCAGCCGTGCAATTGGGAGACCTCGATTTCTCGAATTCTACTGAAATGTTAAATTTGAATTTTCAAAAATAATTAGCCTACCGATGTGATCCGAAGGGCAGCAAAGTCCATTAATTTCATTGTAGAGCCGGCATTTTTGATTCGACGAACATGTTGTACCGTAGTCTATTCCGTTAAACGTGCAGTTGGCTGATTGTTGCTGGTAGCCGGGGCAGATAAATCTATCTAAAGGGTAACTTTTTTTTAAAAACATTAACGTTATATGTTTAATGTGTAAAAAAAGGAATAAATTCGGTAAATTTGCTCACTTTTTGGTATATGTGTGTGAATAAATGCTAGATTATTAATCATATTTGTGTTCACTCGAATGTTTCAAGTCGTGGTTGGTGGAATAAATTATCAAAGTGCCAAGACGCTTTGCCTTTTTTTTAAAAAAGAAAACACTTTGATTTAATTTTTTTAATGTGTTCAGGTTACAAAATCTTCGTGCTAGGTGACAATATGAAATTTATATTTTCAAAATGTAAAGATGGAATACAGCGAAAAAATCATAGCACGCCGTAAAACACAAAAAAGTGCCCGTTAGCTAGCTGGTTTAGCTGAATTTTCTAAGAAATGTATTCAGTTTTCAACGAAAAAAAACCAGTTTTTGTACGATTTTCAAATCAAAAATCGAAGGTGACCATGTTTCCGAAAAATCCACTTGAAAGTGAAAAAAACGTCCAAAATGGACAAAAAAATTCAATTTTTCGGTTCCCCGCCATTTCAAGGTTTCAGGCACATTTTATAACTTTTTTGACCTTTTTTTTCTTAAAATGAGTGTTTCTAGGTAAATTTTCTATGCTAAATTTGAAAATAGCACTTCAAATGACGCAACATCAACCACAAGCGTTTGTGGTTGATGTAGCGTCATTTAAAATGTTATTTTCGAATCCAGCATAGAAAAGTCACCTAGAAATACTCATTTTAAGAAATTGCTCAAAAAAGGTTATAAACGGTGTCTGACACATTGAGATGTGGGGAACCGATAAATTGAATTTTTTTTGTCAATTTTTGGCCATTTTGGACATTTTTTTCACTTTCAAGTGGTTTTTTCGGAAACATGGTCACCTTCGATTTTTGATTTGAAAAACTTCTTCGACGCCAAAAGTTGCGTAGAATTCAAAAATGAAACGATCTTTTTTGCACGAATATTAGTGAAAGGTCGAAAACCTCAAAAAACCGGTTTTTCAAACAGTTTTTTGAGTTTTACTTTTTGTGAGATGCGAATTCGTAATAGGTCCAAAAGTTAAAGTTTCTAGAAATCGAATTTGCTACAAAATGATTAATTTTTATTAAAATTTCGTTAACTTTGAAATTTTTACAGTATCATTTGGGCACCTACCGTAACCCGGGCCAAAAAATCGATATGGTCCCAAAAGTTTCAGTGTGAGGTTTTTGGGCCATAGGAAGGTTATATACCAAAAATCAGCCGAATCGAAGACCTTTTCTAAAAAGATGCCTGCGTTAATAACACTACAGCTCGAATTTTTCAGAGACGACGTCTTAAGTTAAACTTGTCTTTTTGAATTTCGATAATTTTTGATTTTTCACAGTTTTTGAAAATGAAGTTTTAAAAAAAAGCGATCAAAGTTAATTTCATGTTTTTTTTATTTAATTACCATCGTTAACGTCTCTTTGTAGAGCGGTAAGGCTGTCGTAGCGGTTGTCGTTTCCCCCGCATCCGAGATAAAGGAAGGGGTACATCTGGTAGCGAGTAGAGTCGTAGTAGAACTAAAAAAGTGTTGTAACTTTGTAAAAAATAACAGAACACGAGGAAAAGCGAAGATGCTGATTGTGGTTTAAGGTTGCACACATTGCTGACGAAAAAACAAATGGATACGCCTAAGATACAAACTTTAAAGAATGTTTTGATTCTGTAAAGTTAACTTTAAACACAAACAATTTTCAAACAGAGAAAAAAAGAGGAAATCAATGGCAAACATGAGCGTGATAGCCAATCAAAATTTTTGAAAACATTAATACACTAAGGTTGATAAAACTGTTGACTGAATTTTCCTTACAGTTTGGAAAAAAATGAATTGAGTTTTTGCTGCTTTATATGTTTCAGCCAACAGTTCTAACGAGATGATTTTTGCATTTGTGGTCACAAAGCGCTTGATGTTCGACAACAAAAAACAAACATTCTTTTTTTCCTTTTTTTTTCAGGTTAATTCGGGTTAAATCATTTAAATTAGTAAATCATGTTTTGATTTTGGTTTGTCTGTCTTACAGGATAGTTTTTACATCAGTGCTAAGGTTCCTGTAGTGGCAAACAAATTTTTGCAATAAATAAAAAAATAAGTGTAACGGCAAATTTTTTTTTATTATAAATTTGTTTGGTTGGTAAATAGAACCCATTTGGATATCCATTATTAAACAGATTATCTGTTTTTTTTAGCAGTTTTCACATATTATCTGTTTTTCTTGTTTTTTTGTGATCTTTGTAAGAAAACGACAGCGGTAAGATGAGATAATGCTAACAACTTTTTTCTTAAAGCAACACTGTTTTCAAAGCTATAAAAAACTTATGCGGAAAACATGTAGAGAACAAATCATAATCGGTAATGAAAACAAGACGATCTTTTCAGGGTGAAACTTTTGTATGATTTTGAACCTAAAAATGGTTTTCTTTTAAGAGTGTGTTCAAAGATTTACTTAAAATCCATATCACGATAAAATTTTTGAAAACTATTGGCCTTGTTTATGTACTAAGTGGCTAATGAGCGGAATATTTTCAAATGCAATTGCAAAACTCATTTTATGAGAAATCCAATAACCAGAAGCAATATTTGGCATAATATCAATTCCCAAAACGAATTTAAACAAAAAATAAAGAGAGCAATGGGAAAATAGAAAGACAGAGAGAGAATGTACCTTATTTCAGGATCCGTTCCATTTTCTCCTCTGACACAGCGTCGACCTGGGTCCGGTTCCATTTCTGCTCCACGAGTACAAGCAAAATAAGCAGAAATTACAAAAATTTCAAACAGAAGCATCACTGTTGCGATTTAGAAGTGCTGACTTTTATATGCACAATAACATTGGAATGCATTTTTAAATATTTCCCAACAGAAATTCCGAATTTCTGTTTTAAAATTCGAAAAACTGGCTTGTCGAATACTTTTCATATTTATGCGCATTGTAATTGTCAAAAATGCTCGAGACGTGTTTTACAGATTTTCAGAATTCCAGTTTTTCACATTTGGATTGTTTTACAACAAAAATGTTCCAATGTTGCATCACTTTTATGAATTTAGCTGAAAAAGTGAAACGACACTCCGCACTCACATTTGTATCCTGGTTGAAAAAAATTTTTTTTTGTTGAAAAAGGTAATTTATAAAAATGTTCAGTACTTTAAAAGTTGTGCCTGAGAGTGCTAAGTTTTGCACTAAAATTTTTTTGATATTTAGAAATTCGTTTCAGTAAAAACTCTGGCTTTATATCCAATCAATACGTATTCGAAAACAAATCGGGCTTGAATTTCCAACTCTGTAATTTGAAAAATTAGATTAAAAATTCATATTCCAAGCGCCTCGCGTACAATAAAAAGCATTTTCACATTTTCAGCATTCCAGTTTGTTACATTTCCTTTGTTTTACAACAAATGCGGTTATATGTTGCATCACTTTTATGTAATCAGCTGAAAAGAAAAATGACAATCAAGATCGGCACAGAAATCCAAATCAGAGTTTTGATTAAATAATTGTTTTATGGAATTAAATATTTTATGCGTTCCCTCGGGATTTTAAAGAAACTAAAATTGTTTATTTCTGTGTTGTCTATTCGTTAATCAATAAGTGTTTAGGAAAAATGGTTTTGAATTTCCAACACCTTTTAGAAAAACGCTATTTCAATTCACATTCCGTGCGCCTGGGAGTACAAAACGGTGATGGTGGAATGTTTTAGCGAAGCATGCGCCTCGCTTTAGCAATTCTTTTTTTCACCGCTACTTTTGCTGCTGAACCTGATCAAGGAAGGCTCTGCAAACGTGGGGAACGAGGATCTCCGACCATCAGGGTAAGACATACAGACATACATTTTAAAAAAAGACAGGGAAACAGAGAGAGAGAGAGAGAGAGAAAGAATGTGATAACACGACCGGAATTCCATTTTATAAGTATGTTTCAAGTGTTGTTTTAACTTTGGCCGCTTTACGATGCAGCTGCAGATAAGAATCCAAAGATGTAGATTTCTTCATTTTAAAAATATGTTGAAAATTGTCAAAAATCAGTTGTGACAAAGTTAAGTGAACAAACGATCGCAGAAGTTTTCAAAATAGGTCGTGCTGGATATAATGTTTAGTTTAATTTGGATCAAAATTTATTAAAATCTTGGGACTTTATCGATTTTTTATCAGGATTATATACGGACTGTATAGTGTGTTTCCAAAAAAACGGCACCGGCTCGGTTAAAGGATGATACATCAGGTCCCGCCGCGATTGCTTATTTTTCTGCGCACTCCTCTTTTATTGTGCTGTTTCGCTCATTTTATCTCCATTCACATCAATGTTTCAAATCGTCAGTTGTTAAAAAGGATGAAAACATCAAGGCCGCTCAAAAGTCGCCGACCTATTTTTCGGAAACAGACTATAAAGGTTACGTCACCACGAAAAAGTTAAACACTTAAAAGTTTCAATTGAAATATTTTGTTGTACGGTTTTCAATGTAAAAGTGGTAGGAGAGAAAGGACAAGTCGCATCTGTATGTCAAAGAGATAAATTCCAAATTCATCTTTTTAACACATCTTTTGAATTGCATATTCTTTTGAACGATTGTAAAATGAAAATGTTTGAAAAATCAAAAAAAACAGCAACAAAGTTTTTGAAACTTTCAAATGTAGAATGGCCTGTTTTATGCTGCTACTGCTACTGCTTCAAACTTACACACTCACACACTCACACACTACAAAAATTAAAAGAATTATTTTTCAGTACTACTGGGATACCGATCGCTTCCAAGTTTACCCATTCCTCTTCTTAGGCTGCGGTGGAAAAGGAGGTCATTACCACAGTCGTGACGAAGCCATAGTGTCCCATTTTAATGGTACTTTTATTATTTCAAACATTAAAACCCCATAACTTTTCAGACAAAGGCTCTCTTTGCCCCGGCTACAAAAATGGAACCAAATGCAATCATTCTGGTTTCATCTGCCCCTCTTCTTCTCAAAAGTGCCGAATTGAAGCATTCTCATACGATGGACAATGCTGTGACACTAATGAGATAAGTAAGGCCTTAATGACCTTGAAACTAAAAAAAGTGATTCAGAAGCCTTTGAATTGAGTAGAACTCCCAACTGTACCAAACAAGGAGGATCCGTTCAGAAGTACCCGTGGACCAATGAAATCTACTTTGGGAGAAAATGTGCACATAATTTCTGCTCTAAAGGAGCTACTTGTGTCGATGGGACTTTTAATGCATACTGCTGTGTTCGATACACTTTTGTTTAGCTGGGAAAAGTAAACTTTTTCTTATTCAGAAACCTATATTTTCGTAAGATCCATTAATGTTTTATTTAAAACGGTTTTTGATCGAGATGAGCCGAATGTTACAAGTTAATGACTTAGTTTTGGATAACGACCCCAGATAGTAGGAGAAAGATGTTACTTGCAACTTTTTCATTTTGAAACTATTCTAGCATAAGTTATAGTGCGTTTCCAAAAAAGAGTCAAGGAAAAAGAGATTTTCCTAAAGGACAGGTACATTTGGTCCCACCGCGATTTTGTAATTGTCTGTGCACTCCTCTTTTACAGTGCTCTTTTTCACTTCGATGTTTCAAACTGAGAGTGGTTAAATACGCGTAGACATGAAAGTCGCTGAAAAGTCTTCGACTCTTTGTTGGTAATGGACTATAAAACTTTTTTTAAAATGGAAATTAACTATAAATCAAATTTGTTTTTTTAAACATGATATTAATAATTTTAAAAAAAAACTAATGTAAAAAAATCTTATTCAAAAAGATTAAGTATGAATCAAATTTGTGTTTTTAAGCATTTAATTTATATAAAAAAAACAAGGCGATCTAAAGGTTTTATTTATTCTTCGTAGTTGTTGAGGATTAACAAATTTGATGGAACAATATCCAATTCAAAATTCAAAATTGTTTCAAAGGTTTAAACATTTTAAAACAAAAAATATAACGTTTTTGAGATATATGTTTTTGTTTAGTTCGAAAGTTTTGAAAACCTTTAACTTGTTAATTTTCTCTTTTTTAACCGATTTATCAATCGATGTGAGCTGAAAGTTTCAAGTAAATGACTTATTTTTGGAAGGCAATTGCAAATGATACGGACATCTTAGTATTTCGAAACGTTAGAAAATTTTTAATTTTTTTTTAGCTTTTCTGTGTCCTTTTTACATTTTCATTTTTTAATCATGCCCGAATAAAAATGGTTACAAGCTAACTTTTCAATCCTAAACTGGAAAAACCTTATTTTTTGCTGAGCGGTTATTATAATAAAAAAACAAGGAGATCTAAGAGAAACTGTGATTTTGTTGAAAAAAGTAAAGTGAATGTTTCATGCAAGTGTCTACCTTTTGGACAACAAACGGGTGTGATACGGTTAAGGCATAAAATGAACCAATCACTTATAGTCCGTTTCCAAAGAAAGAATGGCGACTTTTTTTTAGCGGCCTTGATGTTTCGATCCTTTTTAATCACTGGCGATTTGAAACATTGAAAAGAATAGAAATAAAATTCGCTAAATAGTGCTGTAAAAGAGGAGTGCGCAGACAGTTAAGATATCGCGGCGAGACCTAATGTGCCAACCTTTAAGGTTTTTAGCCAAAGCGGGTGCCGTTTTTCGGAAACACACTATAAAATTTTTCTTGGAACCTTTTTTTTAAATGGAATAAACTTATTGTTTTGCACTTTAGTCAGTGAGAATTTTGTTCATATAAGCTTAGTTGAAAATTCGTTGGAAATCTTGATTTTTGTTATGTTTACAAATAAAAACTTCTCTAAAAACAAATAAATTCGGTAACTGTACGTACTTATAGGCATTGCCGCTAAGAAAAAAAATTGCAGTGACAGATTATAGCGTCCCTCTTAAATTCACCTAAACTAATATACGAAACTGAACAAGTTCTCAATGACCGTTGAAATAGTTGAAATAGAAAAGAAAATTGCACACAGGCGTATTTTTCCGAATTTTATATTTTATAGGCCATTACTGTACGTTGTTACAAGCAACGTGATTTTATTTTTTGAAAAAAGCGAAATTTTTTCGAACAACTGGATGTGAATGTTTCGTATGAAAATGAATGATAGTTGTTGGAAACGTATATGTTATGCTAATAATATATATAAGCTGTAACACTATTGAGATCAGAAACGCTTTAAAAACCTTAACACTAACAATTTTTTAGTTTGAATTTTTTTTTATATTTTTTAACGACTTTTTCAAATAAATTGAGCTGAATGTTTCAATTAAATGGCATAGTTGTTGATGGCAAACAGCTGCAATCTGGTCTTGTCAAGTTTTTGTTTTAAGTTCCAAAAAGTAATGGCGTTTTTTTTTTAAATTTGAAATCACCTGTTTTGCTAAATATGGAATTTATTAACGTTTTTTTTAATTCAAGTGAGCTAAATGTTTCAATTAAACGTGATAAAAAGCATTCAAACTTTTGAAGAATTCTCAGTTTTTCAGGTATGGAAAATAAGACAAAAATGCACTATTTTGAGAAAATGAGATGAATGTTTCGCACGATTAGCATATTTTCTAGAAAAAGTGTAAATCTATTTTTCTGCAACAAACGCTAAAAATTTAAATTTAAAAAAATGTATCACAATTCTGAAACGCTTTTTTTCAGTTCTAAAAAGCTGTTCAAACTTATATTTTTCCCATTTTAAGGTTGAAAACTTTCAAATGATAGTTTTTTTTTTGAATGTGACGCAAATTCATTATGTTTAACCAGTTCTTGTTTATTAGAATTCGTCCAAACGGATTAAAAAACTTGAATGTTTCACATAGTATTGATCAATTCATTATGTTTAACCAGTTCCACCCCCTATATCCAATGACAATGTTGTACCTAACGTGACCACTGACTTTATTGATCAATATATCGATTTTTCGGGTGGGTCCTGGCACGAAATTTCATATCTCCCGTCTGCCTGAAACAATTTGGCCCTACTTTGGATATATAGTAGCATTGGGCAATACAAAGCGATATCCTACTGTTTGACCAATATATCGATTTTTGGGTGGGTCCTGGCACGAGATTTCATATCTCACGTTCCACTAAGGAAGTTTTCTTCTAATTTGGAGGCGGCTTTACCAAACACAATTTTTAACGATTGCTCATTTGAAGAGTTGGAAGTGAAGCACGAAATTTGGAATCGCACTGCCCTGGGGAGGAGGCGGACGACGCGGATGCTACATAGGGCACAGGCGGGGGGCCTGGGGGGGGCGCAGCCCCCCCAGCTAGGGCGCGACTTAGCGAGCGGTAGCGAGCTAAATCGCGCCCTAGTCTTGTTTATTAGAATTCGTCCAAAAGGATTAAAAAACTTGAATATTTCACATAGTATTGATCGACCTAGGATTTCTAAGTTTAGAAATTAATCATCTAAAATTGCTTGCTCACATTTTCACACAAAGATATTTCGCAGAATATTGCTTAAATTGTGAAACCATTTGAATTGAAAAATTCATGAAAATGACATTGGTTTTCACAAAGTCTGCCTCTGTTCCATGAGAAACATTACAGCGAAACTAACTCACGAATTTCAACAAAAAAAAAAACATGAAAACCATCTATTTAAAAGGAATAAGAAAAAGAAAAATTAGCATAAGCCGCCAATACCCATGAGCAAACCAGATTTTTAAACCAAATGCTTGTTTCTTTATGTAATATTCGCGTTTCGGTTTGCCGTTGTCACGTATTTTTGTAAGGGAACCATATGGTGATAACAAAATATTTACCCTCTCCTATATATGTCTGTTCGTCGCTCTTTAAAATTAAAGTTGAAAGTGAATATTTCACGCCCGACAAGTTGCACGGAATTTTCCTTTACACAGACATACTAACAAAGCTTGTTGAAGGTCATTGATTTTTCAGTCTTCTATAAAAACTGTTATTTCGTTCTTTCTTCTTTCGTTGCGCAGGTTAAGAAAAACTTTTCGGTGGTCGATGGGCTTGGAGCATAAACTGGAATATTTATATCCTCGCTTATCATAACTAGTAAATGCAAACAGGAAATGTTAACCAGGCACTTTTTAGGTACACAACATTTATTTTTTTTCTGCAGTAGTTCACTTTAGTTTTTGTCCAATTTAACCAAAGCAAAAAAATTTTTCAACCAAAAATTGAAAGAATCAATAATTTAACGAAAACAATTTTGACATCTTTTAAAATTACGGAGGCTACCATGGCATTGTTCAACAAACTTTCGTTCCTATGATCACACAATCATGTAACATTCAAACAATCTTACCAGCAAATAAATAATAAATTCGTGGCGAAACAAAGTAGCAAATATAATCTAATAAACTATTTCTTTAAACGGTTATGTAAATTTTGGGGTAAAGACCTATACAAGATACTTTCCCTTTAATCACGTAATCATGAAACATTAGGGCAATTTTTAAAAGTTTCTGACTGTGGTGTGAATAACTGGATTTTTTGTTCGTTTGTGGCATTCGCAATTTTTTAAAAAAAAAATTGCATAAACAATTGTTTAAAAATTCGTTTGTCTTTCAATGTAGCCAACTAAAACTTTAGAGCTAGGCGAGTGCAAACTGAATTCTATCTATACAGATTTCCGGACAGTCCAACCATTGTAGTGTGTTTTTTTTTTAAAACAAAATGATCAAGTTTGTTTATATATCAAAATCAAGTATTCAACTCCGAATAATCCACAAAACAGGATTTTGGGAAGTTTTTTAAGTTAGATGCGACCAAAAAAATTAGATACGACCAAAAAAAACTTGAGAAAAAAATTGTTTAACGTTCTTTTTTGTCAAAAAAACTTTCCTTTGGAAATCACAAAAATGTTTCATTTAGGATTGAACAAATCGAACAAAAAAATTAAATCGTTCGGTCAAAGGGTCTGAGAAAAATAATATAAAAACGTGAAAAAAAATTGGGTGCAATTAGAAATGATTTTTAATTTTTCCATTATCGTTAGAAATGTAATGTGGCAAATAACTTTTTTCACCATTTTCCATTCTCGTAGTCTGCTCTTCAGAATCTGTTCAAATGTTTCAAAGCGAACTTGTGAAAACCGAGCTGCTCTCCAAATAGTAGAAAAGACGCCCAAACGCAAAAAATTCAAAGACATGATTTTTTAAAAGAATTCTTGTTACAAGTGTTGTGATAGACCATCGCGTTTCATCAGCGGTTTGTATTCGTTTTTTTTTCTTTTTAAAAATCTTGGTGTTGCCTACGTGTCCTATTGCTACAGTTTTCGCCCACACAGTCTCTTACAAAGCGAAATCGATGCGACGAAATGAACCGTGAGATTTTTGAATTTTAAATGCCACGGACACATAAAAACGTCTTCTCGAACGGAAACGGACGATTTCTTTTCTTCCACGTTGCAATCAATACTTCTTTTCTTACTGTATGCCGTTTTTTAATACTGTTTTTTAAAAAAATTTTTAATTACCTCAATTTTTTTTTAAACGTGTCATATTATGACAAAAAGTGATTGAGGCTAATATCACGTTCATTGAAGCGTTTTTGGGATTTTTTTTCGTGCTTAAAGGGGGGATTTTTTTTTGGTTGTAATTTTCAATAAATCTTTTTTGCATTGCTTTATTTTTTCAATGTTTCAAGCATTCGTTATAAGTGTTTTGCGGACAGCAAACCCGTTGGGATCCTTTTACTTTCTCCTCACTTTGTTGTAGTTTTTGCTTTCTTTTTTTTTTCACAAAACCAGTTTGAAATTTCTGGTTTTGCAGAGAAAACTTAAAACACAAATCCACATTGTACTTATTTGAAACAAAATTTTAAAAAAACCGTTGTGACAACTTTGAATTTTAAACTCAACGCCTCAACGCATTAACTTTGTTTTTTCGCCCAAAAAGTCGGCACAAAAATACTGTTTCTTGGAAATAATGTTCGATAAAAGCTCTTTTTTTCTTTTCCCCATCCCATTGTTTATAACAATGCGAAATCGATGCGACGACACTGATTCTATGGGAATTTCGGCTTTTATGACCGGCGAAGAGAAAAAACGGCACTTTCTCCGCTGAGCTACAGTAAATTTCATCCACGTGGCATTGCGCTCGCCTAATTTCTGCCAAAAAAACATTATGAAACTTCCGCCAATCCTAAAAAACATCGCCTTCGAGATTGTTAGCTGAGATAGAAGAGCTTAAGAACCACCAAGTCAAAACAAAAAAAACCCTGTAGAAAAACAGTGTTTTCTTTAAACTCTAGGTTTATGTTTCACTGTACATGAGCATAATATTTTCAAATTGTTTCGATTTCAAACCCCTAGCCTCTTGAATTTACTAGGCAATGGTTTCAGCTGAATGTGCTTTATGCCAAACATTCGATTAACCTAGGTTGAGAAAAAAAATGATTTATGTTGAAAAAAATATACATTTTTCGTCTTAGTTTCATTTTGTCGAGTTAAATGTAAGGACTGTTCCATTATGTTGGTGTAACAAAGGTCCATGAATAATTCATTTATAGCATTTTAAATAAATTTAAAGTTACATTTCAATCCAGGCAAAAACGAAAAAATTAGTTCAAAAAGGGGATACATTTTTGTCAGACAATTTCTAATTTCTGTTCACTTACAGTCAACGTTTTTTAATTGCTTTCTGTATATTTTCTCCAAATAAGTATAAATTTAGCAATTCATTTTTTATAGCAATGAGGTGGCTATCTGTTTCTGTTCTCGTCCTGGGACTGGTTGCTGTGTCCATGGCTGAAAAGGTAAATTTATACTCATTTTGTGTTTTTGAAAAAAACATAGTACAAAAAGTAAATTTGCGGCAAAAACTAGGTCCATTTCCAACAAATGTGCAAGGATTTTCCCAAATTTTAAAGGACTAGGTACCTTTGGTCCTGCAACGATATATGACATTGTCTGCGCACTCCGCTTTTACAGTGCTCTTTCGCCTAAATCTTCGTTCACTTAAATGTTTCAAATCGTTTTTGGACAAATACGTGTCATTTTTCAAGTTGGCCGGAAAGTCGAACACCGTCCCTTGGAAACAGGTCTCGTTGACAGTCGGAAAATAATAAACAAAAGTAAAGGTAAACCAAAAAAGACACTGATAAAAAGTGGAATTTTCCTAGCACGAATATAGAAAACTCGCGAACAGTCCATGGCACTCAACACCGACTGAATAATGACGTTTAAACTTTGAAATTGTACCTGATTTTAGTTCGTGCGGAAAACACGATTTTACTCCCATGGAGTAAATTTCAGTTCAGGAAACAGAAAACGTCCTATTCGCATGAGATTTGTTATGTTTGGTGTCTATTAAATGACTTATATCATATTGGTTATGGGAAAGCCCAATATTAAAAAAAAGGCAGAAAAGACTTGAATTGAATGAAGTTCAAACCAATGGAGTTCGATTAGACCTTTAGCTTTTTATAGTTTTTGCCAATCCTAGTTCCGTCTATTTGACGCAATAACAGAAGGATACAGTAAACTTTCGCAATGCAAATGAAATGTCCCATACTGAAAACCTTAAAATAATGACCCAAGATTCGAACCCACGGCCTTGGAAAGACGTCTGGCTAATAGGCAAACTCGCTACCGCCTGCGCTATGGCGGAGGCTGAAAAAGCCGCCGGTTTTCTGTTTCAGCGGCTACGCCTTTCAAAACAGCCAGTTTTAAAAGAAACTAAAAAACAAACAATCTTTTAGAACATTATCAAGGAAAATTACAAAACAGTAAAAAATTGATTCAATCAGCCAAGTTGAGATACTGTAATGAAGGAAAATACCGTGCCGCCGAAAATGGAGTACGTAGTGCCCAAAATGAGGTGGGACTAGAATTGGCTAGGACTATATAAAGGTGCAAAAATGAACTTTCTTTTTTTCAGGCTGCTTCCGCGAAGAGATCTGCCGAAAAATCTGCTGAGGCTGTTACCCATAAACACGTAAGTGACATTATAAATTTGAAACATTTGTTTAAAAAATCGGAAAATTTTTGAATTTCAGGCTAAGGTCGTTGTAACCACCGCTAAGCCCGAAGAAGCCCACACTCACAAAAAGGTACCACAAGCAAAATATTAATGAAAACTAAAAAAAATTAGGTTGCTGTCACAAAGAAGGTCGTTGAGCACAAGGAAAAGAAGGAATCCGCCGAGGAGGTTACCAAGGCCCCCAAAAAGGAGGTCAAGCCTGCCAAGAAGGTAAAAAAACTTGCTTGAAACTTTTTTTCTGGTTTTGTTTAAAAAACTATTTGAAAATAATATTTTGGTAGGTAGTATTTGAGACATGAAAAAGGTTCATCACCACATAATTAACAAAAAAATTGCAAAACTAACAAAAATGTTACAACATTAACAAGAAATATAATAACGTTTTTTTGCCTTTCGTGTGATTTCCGATATAAATTTTAATTTTATGTAAATTTAAAGTTTAAATACCAATTAGTTGAACAAAACAAAGCAGTTGTTTAGAAAAATAACAACACAAACCCTACCCCTTTAAACATAATTTCAAACTTTAGCGCTATTATTTCATTGTTCCAAAATTTCTTCGAAACAAGTTTCCAAAATAGAATTTTAGTTACTGAATAGAACTTTTTGCTTAAAATTTTCGATTTAAATTGTTCGCACAAGTCCGCTGAAGTCAGTTAAAATTTTATCTACCCTGAAATATTCGATTAATAATTTAACTACAATATATCTTATTGTTTTAAGATATTACCTCTTTAGAAAAGCATAAGCTTGCCGAAAAATCGTTTTTATTATGAGAAAATTGAAAAAATAGAAAATGTCAAAGTTAAAGTAAGCTGAAAATTAAATATAAATTCTTGGATCTATGAAAGACAGACATTTTTGGAAGCGGCATTTTTACATAAGACATTTTTAAATGTTTCTTTTTTGTCTTTTTCTAAACGAATTCAAATAAGATTATTTGGTCGTTTTTCGGCTTTGAACGGTACATTCCAAAAATGTGTTTCTAGGGACAAAGGAGTAACATTCAAATAAACTTAGTATTTTTGTTATTTACTAAGAGGTATCAATTTAAGCTGGCACAAAAAAGTAAGATTAGGCTTAATAAACGAAATCAACGTTTGATTTTTGTTAATTGTTTTACAGCTAATCGTAAGATTGAAAATTTTATTTCTCTGGAATTTTGATCAAATGGG
Organism: Oscheius myriophilus; assembly: GCA_964057215.1. Lineage (NCBI taxonomy): Eukaryota > Metazoa > Nematoda > Chromadorea > Rhabditida > Rhabditidae > Oscheius > Oscheius myriophilus. Next base: position 23,071,366 of record OZ059903.1, read on the forward strand.
TGAAATTTCAGGTTATTAAGTTAATTTTTAGGGGCAAGGAGAAAACTGTTGTTTCTTCTAAGTTTTGCACTGAAATACAAAGATAGTTTAATTTTGCAAAAATTGTGTTGAAATTTTGTTTTTAATAATTCCATTTCACAAAAAAAAACAAAAAACAAAAACAATTTCACCAAAAAAATTTTCGAACCTTCTCACCGTACACAAGCTGAGTTTTTTCTAGATTTTACTCATATGAAAAATTTTGCTATGGTATTTATATTTTTAATAATTGTATTTATATTTTTAATAATCGGGTAATTCAGGTCGAAGTCACCACCGCCGCCCCTGTCAAGCCCACCACCGTGACTCCTGAAGAGCCTGGACTTATCGCCGCTTTCTTGGATACCGTAAATTTTTACTTCAATAAAATTTAAATTTAAATTTAGATTGTCCATGCCGTGACTTCCGTCCGTGACAGTGTGAAGGGACTTTTCTCCTCTTCTGATGAAGTTGTGAACAATTCCACCACCACTGCTGCTCCAGTGACCACCAAGGCTTAGAGAAAAATCCATGTTGAATAAATACTTTGGGCATTTTTTTTTAAATTAAAAAGAAAAGTTGTTTTTTGAATAAAATGTTAAACACAAAATTTTTCTATTTTTTTGCTAGTGGAGTTTACACTACTTGAAATTTTTCAAAACCTGTTTCTATAAGAGTCAAACAATTTTTTTTACAATTTTGGTATTACCCCTGCAATTCATTCCAATGCTTTAACAATTTTGATTATTTCCTTTTCACATTTTTAATCGCGAAGTGAATGAAGTGTTTTACCGGTATTTTAAATGAAAACAGTTTGGGAAATTTCAATGCATCGGCTCAATTCGTAGTTTCTGTTGATCTTCTCATTAAATGTTAAAATAGGATTTTCGTCTTTTTGGAAACTAAAGTTTGTATAGTCCATTTCCAATAAAGAGTCGGCGACTTTCCACTGACCTTGATTTCCACTCGTATTTAACCAGTGACGATTTGAAACATTGAAGTGAATAGAAATTAAACATGCGAAACAGCACAGTAAAATGGAGTGCGCAGACAATTAAGAAATCGCGGCGGGACCAAATGTACCTAGTCCTTTAAGAAATCCCGTTTTCCTTGACTCTTTTTTGGAAACGCACTATAAACACTTTAAGAAAAGGTTTTTACACATCTGAAATACTTTTCGATAAACAGAAAAAATTAAACTAAAGTTTTACAAATACAGAAGAATTTTACTCAAAATGTACATTTTCGAACACTGTAAAAATCGAATTGCATTTTTCGGAAAGAACTCAAACATAATTTGCCCCAAACTCAGCAAAAAAAAAAATAAAACTACTAAGTACACTATTTTTTGCAACAAAGAAAAAAGTACTTTTTTAAAACAATGCATGAAATATTTCAATGTTGCATTTCGATTAGACATGTGCGAAACAGTGTAGTTTTTGTGAGTCTGTACTGAAAGAATTTCAAAAAAAGTTAATCTTGAAGGATAGGTTGTACCCAACGTATTCATAAAAATGGTTTTTCCAGAATGTAAGACAGTATGGGCAAAAATCTAGTTCATGCAGGTATATTGCATTAGTTTGAAACATTTAGACTTAAACCTGGATTTTTCCCCACTGCATTAAACGAACCATATTCTCTCTAAAAATGCTCCACTCATAAAACATTTATTTCATTGAAAAATGAAAAAAAACAATTGCTTGTGAGTTCCATATTTATTGGTGGATCCTAAGTGAAAAAAATGAATATCTCACATCGAATAAGAAAATAATTCACCATGAAAAAAGGGACACACACATTTTAATCAAGAAAGATACACGCTGAAACGGCATCGTTTGCCGCAAACATACTGAAAAAATCGCTAAAATATGCAATGCGTTCGTAAGAAAACTAAAAAATTTTCCAGCAAAAATTTTACCACATGTTTTCAGAAATAAAGTGAACCCTTAGAAGACCGAAAACTTGTTTTTGGAAAAGGATTTATTGTAAAAAAAAATGAGCTGAATTTGCTTTTTCAAAAAGAGAAAAGCATTTCTTTGATTTTTTTTTGCAAAAACATGAATTTTTTTCACTTTTACCGCATGACTATTTTGTTCTAAGTTAGTCGAACTTGAGTTTGATTATCACCTGAACCAAAATTCCCATGATAAAAAACTTCACTTATAGCTACGTGAATAAAATGTGAAGAATTGCAATTATACAACTTAATTGTAACATTTCAACAATCGAAACATGACTTAAAGCTTTCTTGTAAAAAATTGGGAGAAAGGAACAAATTTTTCATCTTGTTGCAAACACGCTGTTTTCTTCCACTTTCACTGCGGTTTTCGTGTTTTCGCTTTTCCCACCGGTTCCATGTTTCATTCTGTGACTACAAAATGCGATGTCGCCGCGGGCTACAATTAACCGCCTCCTTGAGTAGGCGGCACGGCGGATTTCTGTTTTTTTGCTTCCGAATTTTCCAACTTAAGACTGCAAAGAACAGCTGTCGCTGAAAACTGGATTTCGGTTTTTTTTTAAATTTCGAACCTTTTTACCCTTTGTAGTATTACTAATATAAGAAGCAGTTTCAAAAAGATTTTTTGTTTTTATAAAACACTGAAACTTTGTTATAACTTGAATGTTTTATTCTTGAACCAAGAAATTTCAAAAAGCACAATAAGAGCAAAATCGCCGGTTTTTCACATGATTGATTTATATATTCAGTCGGCATTTTCTCCGTTCTAAGTGAATGTTTCATTGCCAAATCAAAAAACAACACAATTGCAATTGCCAATGGAAGAGGGAATGTTTTTAAAAAAATATTTGTCTTTTCAAAAACTTTATACCAGCAACAAAAAAAGGAAACGCAACTTTTTTCATTATCAAGAGGATCACAAAAAACTGTCGGACGCTCGGACGAATTTTAGCCACTTTTCTATTCTCATTCTTTCGAACTCATTCATCCCTTTCAGCGATTTTCTTGTGAAAAAATCTGTCCGAAATGACGTTTTTGCCGGATAAAAGTCGCCCCGTTTCTCCTTTATTTCGAGTTCTTGAATGTTTTCATATCGTTGTTTCAGTCAAATCTAATAGATTGAAGGTCAACTCTAAAAGTGATCTCTATTTTTTCAAGACTCGTTTATCAAAAAAATATTTTTTTTAATTTCATCTCTTTAAAAATTGAGTTCGTTAGCCCGTTTTCATTGAGAAACAGTTTTGAAAAAATTGCAATGACTTAAAAATGTTTTTGTTTGTTTTACCATGTTACGGTTATGGTGCCCATGTTACGGTAGATTTTTTGTATTTTTTTTTTAAAACATCGTCTCTGAGAAACCCAAATACTATTCGACAAAAAATCAAAGTGGACCCAGCAGGCCCAAATTTTATGTTGACAAAGCCCAACTTAAAAAGTGTAATTAAAAAAATGTTTTCAAAAATTTTCTCAAAATTCGTTTTTATAAAACACTGAAACGAAATAAATTGAATGTTTTATTCCCAGGCCGAGAAATTTTAAAAAGCACAACAAGAGCTGAATTGTAGGTTAATCCACATCATTTATAAATTCAGTAAGTACGGCTCGTTTATGAAAAAAACTGCACAACATAATTTTTTTCTATCGTCAATGAATGTTTCATTTCCAAATAAAAAAAAAACAACACGATTGCAATTACCAATGGAAGAGGAATGTTTTTCCAAAAATTTTTGTGTTTTCAAAAAACTTTATTCCAGCAATAAAAATGTACGCAACTTTTTTTCAAGGTCGGCCACTTTTCTGTTCTCGTTCTTTCCACCTCCTTCATTCCTTTCAGCGATTGTCTTGTGAAAAAATCGTTCCGAACGTTTTTTGCGCGATAAAAAGTCGCCCCGTGTTTCAAAAGATCTCCGCCATTTCGTGTTTTCGAATGAACTCATATCGATGTTGCAGTCAAATGTAATCATTGAAGGTCAGCTTCACAAGTGATCACTTCTTTGACGAGCCTAATTATCCAAATTTTAAAATTTCCTCACTTTAAAATTAGAATCTGCTATAGTCTGTTTTCAAGGGATGGTTTTGGACTTTCGGCCAACCTTGAAAAATGGCTGATATTTAACCAAAAAGGATTTGAAACATTGAAGTTAAAAGAGATGAAATAAACGAAAGAGCACTGTAAAAGACGAGTACGCAGACATTTAAAAATATCGTTGCAGGACCAAAGGTACCTTCCTTTAAAATTTGTGAAAATCCTTGCCCATTCGTTGGAAATGGTGTATAGCGCTATTTTAATCGAGAAAAAGTTTAGAAAACATTTAATTGACCCTGTTTGAGAAATAGCGTTTTGCCCCATGTTACAGTAGGTGCAGTAGGAATCTCTTGTGAGAAACCCAAAAAACAAAAAATCAAAGTGGTCCCAGCAGGCCCAAATTTTATGCTGATAGGGCCCAACAAAAATGTAACATTGTTGAACAAAATCTTCAAAAAAAAATTCTCAAAGTTTTTTGTCACTCTGAAACGAAATATATTGAATGTTTTATTTCCGGGGCAATAAAATTCAAAAAGCACAATAAGAGCTACATCGTCGATGGCATACGGCTCTAGTTTATAAAAAAAAATTGCTCAGAAATTTTTTCCCGTTCTCAGTGAATGTTTCATTTGCAAAACAAAAAAAAGACATAATTGCAATCATCAATAGATCAGGGAAAGTTTTTCCAAAAATATTTGGCTTTTCACAAAACTTTATTCCAGCAATAAAAATGTACGCAGCTTTTTTTCAAGAGGTTCACAAAAAACTGTCAGACGCTCGAAAATTTCAGCCACTTTTCTATTCTCGTTCTTTCGACCTCATTCATTCCTTTCAGTGATTATCTTGGGAAAAAAATCGTTTCGAAATAAGGTTTTTTGCCGGAAAAAAAGTCGGTCCGCATTTCAAAGGAACTCCGCCATTTCGTGTTCTTGAATGTTTTCATTTTGATGTTTCAGTCAAATCAAAAAGATTGAAGGCCAGCTTCACAAGTGATCATGTCTTTGTCTAGCTTGATTAAGCAATTTTTTGTTAAATTATCGTTTTTTTTTTTTAAATTTTATCTCTTTTTAAATTGTAAAAAATTGAGTTTGTTAGCGCTATTTTGATCGAGAAAAGGATTGAAAAACGTTTCATTGACCTAAAAATTATTTTGTTGATTTTTATTTCTGTTGGAGGAATAGCGTTTTGCCCCATGCTACGGAAGCTGGGTTTTTTTTGTAAAATGGTTTTAAAAACGTCGCTTCTGAGAAACCCAAAATAATTCGACAAAAAATCAAAGTGGTCCCAGCAGGTCCCAATTTTGTGTTGACAGGGTCCGACATAAAAAAGTAAAATTATTAAAGAAAATGTTTTCAAAAATTTTCTATGTTTTGTCCCTTTGAAACGAAATAAATTGAATGTTTCAGTCCCGAAGCAAGATATTTAAACAATTACAACAACCAGTTTTCTCCAATCGTTGCTACATTAATTAAGAAGAATTGAGCATTTCAAAGGAACTCTACCAATTCGTGTTTTTGAATGTATTCATGTTGAAGTTTCAGCCATTAATAATTGATTGAAGGTCAACTTCACGAATGATACCTTCCTTTAACATTCCATATAACGTAAAAATGTTTTTAGAATCACTAACGTTTTTTTATTCGTTTGAAAATTTAGAAAACTGACCTCAAACTTGACCTCCCACGTTTGTATCCACTTTTTTGTAGTTTATTTTATTTTTTAGTATATTTGTTGAGCCTCTTTACGTTCGGAACTCTATAAGTTTTAAAATATATAAGCGTTTAAAAATTTTTGATGGGCTTTGCCACTGTTTAAAAATAAATTTTTAAAACTGTTTTAAAAAAACATTAAACGTTTAAACGTTTTTGATGACATCGTTTTTGATTACATGAAAGTTGTGGCAGAGATTGCCTAATTTCAATAAAAAAGAAACGTTTTGAATTCTTTGACTTAGAATAATTTTAAAAAAAAAATGTATTTTCTGTCCTTGTTCGAATGTTTTATTTTCGCTTTATGTGCTATAGCTCGTTTTCCCTTAAGTCAGAGTTCCTGTTCCGTTTTAAAATCATTTTATTTGATAATAATTTATTCATCACAAAAAAAAACAGTCCTTTTAGCTAAAAAAAATTTTTTTAGCAAAAATCCAGAGTGCGTAAGCTGAATTGGCGAAAAAAACAATTAAAGCTTTCTGAAACATTTGTCAAGTTTCAACTGTTGCCATCCCCCTGAGATCGCAATCTCCGCCGATTTCTCACTTTCCCCGCCGTAAATAACTTTCTCCTTTGGGATTAGGTGATCATCGCGTAACGATTATCCGATCCGATAAATGGACCGGAATTAAGCAACCAAGGATCGGTACGACCTCAGCTTACATCTGATAACGACGAGTTTATGTTGCTTTTTGATAAGTTTTTTTTTCATCAGAGACAAAAATATCTGGCAACGATACATGTTACCTGAATGTTTTACCATTTTGTATTCTGTTTATAACTTCTGGTTTGGTAATAACGCAGGTTCATATAGATTTGGCAAGCTTGGTTTCGCTTCTAAAATGCAAAAATGTTTTTAAAATTTTTTAATTCAAGACAGGAAATTTGGTAGGTGAAAACAAAAGCTTATTTTTTTCTCAATCAATTTGAAGCCGAATGTTTCACATTATAAATTGAAAATGACATTGACATTACTTTTTAATTATTCTGTGTGGGCCAACTTCTGGACGTATAATTTTGCAAAATCAGGTTTTTATGACCTGCTCTTACAAAGCCATCTTTTTTTGTTTTCCTTCTAATTCAGACTACTGAATCAGCGAATCAACTTTGTTTAACATTATTTCTTAAAAAGTATTAAAGATATAACATGCACAAGGCATTATAATATGTTCGACTGTTTATTGCAATCAAAATGCTGATCAAACTGATATTTTTCAATGCTCGTGGATTCTTTCCCTCAACATGCCAAAGAACATGGTTTCACCGAGAGTTTTTCAAAAAAAGCAATTTTTTTTTCAAAACCAAATTGTAACCAAAAAGCAGCGTTCTCAATTATTTATATCTGTTTCAGCCGTTTGAGCCGCGTGTTTATTCGGTCGCACAACTGAGCGGCCGAAGGCCGCAACCATGAGTAGAGCTCGTCGTAGGCACGCGTGTTTTTATACCTGTTTCTGAAACGCATGACCTTGCCTTACATCTGATTTCGACAAATTTTTGCCTATTTAATTTGTTCACTGTTTTCCACTTTTTGGGTACTAAGCATTTTCTCACCAATTCAAAAAAAACACCAATTTTTTTAATTTTTCGGCAAAAATCTCGACCGAAAAATTCTCGGACAGATATGGAAACCATTTCAAAACCAGTTGACAAGTTAAGGCGAGCCTTTTCATAATGGAAATGAGCCGTATTCTTATTGCGCTGTTTCAATTGAAATAATTTTCTCAAATACGGCATTAGGAAACGATTGTTCATAGAATGCTTGCCAAGTCCTCATTAGCATATACTTTGCATGAGAGTGGAAAACATCCGTGACGTTCCCTCTAAATTCAATTTTTTCATCATCATCAATAAAATTTCTTAAAAATGGAAATTGGATTAATTACACAATTAAAATATTCTAAAAAACAACACCTTGTAGTCGTCGTCAATAATAATTCGCCCAATTTCGCTCTCTTCGCTGTGCAAATGACACCAGGGGCGAATTTGCGTACGAAAAGCTTGTGTTATGGGACACGTACGCAATAATGCGTCAGGATTACAATTCTGCCAAAAAGTAAAATTGGCGAAGACTATAAAGCCAAATTTGTTTTTCATTTTTGTATAAAAACCATGAGTTACGGCTTGCCTTCGGTGGTCTCACTCCTGGCTCCTCGCGGCCTCCGCCCCCGAATGTACGTTAAGCGGCCGGGGGCCGCACGGATTCGCGGCCTTCGGCCTCTCAGTTAGGCGGCCTGCGGCCTTGCGAATTCGCGGCCTTCGGCCTCTCAGTTTTGGGGCCTTCGACCGCTCAATTCAACGGCCTGCGGCAGTACAGTGTCTGCTAGACCACTGGCCGGGATTGGGAGCCAACCCATTGAAAATGAACAGCTGCGCACTTATGCTAATTCTGCTCATTTCCCTTCCTTTCGTAGAATTTACGCTGAGTTACGCCCACGTTTTGGTGAAAGATAACTGGAATATGGAGACGCAGACACGTATAGTCTGTTTCCAAAAAAGGATTCCGACTTTTGAGCGGGCTTGATATTTTCCTTCTTTTTAACGACGATTTGAAACGTTGATGTGAATAGAAATAAAATAAGCGAAATAGCGCAGTAAAAGAGGAGTGCGCAGAAAAATAAGCAATCGCGGCGGGACCTAATGTACCATCCTTTAACTGAGCCGGTGCCGTTTTTCGGAAACACACTATAGCGCAATCTCGCGTCGGACATCATGACATATAAACAGACACGAATTCCCAACTGTTAGAGGTGGATGGCCCAGCGGGTAATTTTTCTCGACCCGGCCCTGCCCGGTGCAGTCCAGCCCGGTCCGGGCTGGGCCGGACCGATTCGGGCCGGGTCGAGAAAAATTACCACCCGTGATAATTATGTACGCAGGCAGTTAAAGGAATCGCTGCTAGACCATATCATGGAAAAGATCATGGAAATTAGCCCTTCCTGAAACTGGCCGAATCCTGGTCTATTCCTTGGAAACGAACTGTAACTGAAGTCTCGCTTTTGCCATGTCCCCCGAGCCCAGTGTTAAACTGTGATCCCATTGCGATGCAAGAAAACTGCGGTCTCACTTTCCCTACCAATCCCTGGAATCGAAAGTCCTGACTCACAAGGTCACCGCATGGGCGCGCGCCATCAGCGCCGTACTTTCCTCGCCAGTTTCTGCCACCGTCGTTCGGCATCCGGTCTGTGTGGGGGATGTTATCACCAAAAGCCATCTCCTGTGCCTGTCCTCGACGACGCGTTTACCCCGGTGGAACATTGGCCGGATTAGGCCAACTGTCGCCCATTCGTTTCACTTTCCACCCAGTCTCACCGTTGGCACGAGAGTGCAGAGAGCCGAGAATGAGAGAGAGAAAGGGTTCTGGTTCTTTGTTGTTGACTGATTGGTTAACACTGTTAGTCATGGTTTCTTCGTAGCTTTTTCTTCTCTGCAACTCTGCTTCTCTCAGTATTTTATTCTGTTGACACAGGGGAAAGATTGGATCACTTTTGAAGGTTTCAATTTCTTACACTCCATTGCCAACGAATGAGAAGATTTTCACAAATTTTAAAGGACTAGGTACCTTTGGTCCTGCTACGATCTTAGATAAATGTCTGCGCACTCCGCTTGTGCAGTGTCAATTCGCCATTTTCATAGTCGTTCACTTAAATGTCTCTTTTTTTGGTTAAATACGTCTCTTTTCTCACGATTGTCCGAATTTCGAACACCCTCCCTGGACTGTATACACTTTTTGCAAATTCTGGTATTGTCAAGTTTTCGGTAACAACATTATTTAGGCATCATAAAAACAGTAGTGAAAAAAGAGTAGCTGCGCTTACTTAAAAACAAGTTCTATATATAACCAGATTCATTTAAAGGGGCAGTAAGGGGGTTTTTTCATTTCATTTTCGACCGGCTACGGTCGGAATTTATGCGAATCAACTATGCTAAATTTTCTCGCACCTTCCTCGGTTCCAGCGCTCTGTCAGCCAATTAGACTAACATTTGGCTAATTAGCATGCCCTGTAAATGCAGGACACGTAAGGCGTACTGCCCGTCTACATATGTTTTAGCACATTTTCATAAGCAATACGGAGGCCAACATTAATTAACAAACCATCAAAAGTTCGAAGCATTGTCTCGGATTTGTTTCTTTATTTTCTTTATGGATTTTCACCGTTAAGCTGAACATTTTTGTCTTTCGCTTCTTTGATAATGTCGATATCTTTAGAAAATATAAGAATTATTAGTTTTGGAAAACAACGTTTTGCCAATTTTATGCAAATTTGGCAATGTTGGCTCAATGTTTTATAGAAAATTTACATTTTTAAAAACATCTTTATAGCTGGTTGGCACATCAACGTCGGATATGTTGAAAATTTTCCTTGCATTTTTTTGATAATCCGGTTAACTTTTATAAAAACCAGAGACCATCATGTTTGGTTGCGAAAAGTTATTTTACATTTTCTTTTTTACTTTATTTGATTGTTCTCTTTAATTTGTTATTAAAAAACTAAACGATGTTTTTACTTATGTATCTGTTTTTTTGGTTCTGTGTATACATTTAAAAAAGAAATTGAAAAATAGAAAAAGTGATTTTTGTTGCAAAACTGCTTTAAGCATTTTCCCAATGGCTGCGCGGCGTATTTTCAATTTATTGTTTCGATCAACATCCTTTTAAAAACCTATTGGCGACGTTTTCCAATGTTTTACCAAAAGTCTGTTCTTGCAGCCATTTTCTGCGCTCGTGTAAAAAACAGTTTTCACAAGAATATACACTTGACAGTTTCATCTCGTTCTTTAGCAAAAGACGAAACATAATTATTGATGACAATGGTTCTGGGAATGTAAACGCGCATGAAAACCTGAAAATGAAAAAAAAAATGTATGAAAAAAATCTCAAAGATTTCTTTTTTCTCCTCACAATTTGTCTCTAATCGACCAGCTAAATCCAACTATTTAAAAGTTCCTCTCGATGTTTCGCCGAGTTAGCATTTCATGGGAAAAATGCGATGTTTTCGTCAAGAAAAGTATTTTCAGAATTTATTTTTAAATTGAATAAAAAAACTATGGAAATATATTTCCCTGAAAAAGATGTAAAACTTTTATGTTTTTTATCCATGCTCGTTTAAATTAAAGGTGGTTTCTGAAATCCGTGTTTCCAGGGTCGGAATAAAGTTTTTTTGTCGGTTTTAAACCAACTTGAACTCCAAGACGCCAAAGTTCCAGCTTTCATTTTTGACAGCATTTTCTATACTGATTAAAATTTCTGCAACAACAAAAAAACATTGCTTCAATTAAAAGTAAAATTTATTTTTCGTCAAAATTTTGATTTCATTGATGATTTCATTTTGATTTTTTAGCAAAGTGAACCAAAATAATTTAGATGTTTCTCACTTTCAAATTTCAACTTGTTACCAATTCAGGAAAATAACACCACAAATGTTGGTCCAAATTCCTTCGCTTCTTAATTTTAAAAATAAAAATTCTGAAATGACCTCGGATGTTATTACGCACCTTCCCCAGACGCCCTTCTCGCTAAATAGACATGTCTCCCGCGCGGGAAATGGCTTTCGGTTTCTTGTCCGTGAAGTACCTTCACAGTCATCAAGTGCCAGTTGCCCCCGTTTCGTTTCGACTGAAACGTTTGTTGAACCACGCGAAGGTTAAGCAAAGACCGTTTTGTAACCCAAAACCAGAATGTTTGAACTTATACAAAAAAAAACTATCGAGCAGCCAAATGCTTTACATACTCAAAAAAACCTTTTTTGATTCAAACTACCGCCCAATAACTTTGGAGAAAAAAACCGATGATTTAAGTGCAAATCGGTTTTTTTACATTGTAACTTGGAAAAAGCAAAGCCAATTATAGTCTATTTCCAACGAAAGGATTTTGAATTGTTATCGACTTTAATATCCAATAGAATTTATCCACTCTCGACTTGAAACATTTATGTGAATAAATAATCAATAAAACAAAATGCGAAATAGCACTGTAACATAGGAGTGCGCAGACATTTAAGCGATCGCGGCGGGACCAAATATACCTGTCCTTTAGGAAAATCCCATTTTCCTTGTCTCTTTTTAGGAAACGTACTATAAAAACGGGTTTTTCTTAACATGCCGGGACGAAGTATAAACAAATAATAAAAACCGAAGCAAAAATGTTTTTATTTAGTTCACTTTTTGTTGCAAAATTTGATATGAATACGTGAAAACGATCCAAAGTTTCAGAGAAAACTTACTAATTTCCAATGCATAAGGTTATTCAGTTGTAGTGTTTTATTGCATGTTAACATAACTTTGTGTTCAAGAAACCCGTTATAAGCCAAATAATTTTTTATAAATTTTTGTTGCGCACTTCTTTCGAGTAATATTTTTCCATTTTTATTGCTAGAAAATCTTAAATCCAAGCCAGTTTTTTTTTTTAAATAAAAACAATTCCCTGTACAAACAATCGGCGAAAAATTTAAAAAATTCAAAAATTATGTTTTTGTTTCAATTAGTTGTTGATTTTTAGAAGAGAAACTGTTTTTGAAACTTTCAAATGATCAAGAAAATTATAGACAATTTGTAGAGAAGATGACAAGTGAAACTGAATTTCTGAAAAGTGAATCAGTGTTTTTCCCTTACTTGAAAGTTTTTGAAGCATTTTTGAATTACATATGTGATTCAAAAAAAAAGTTTAAAAAAACATAAATTTAGAGCAGATCGTTTGTTAAAAAAATTATCTTTCTTGTTTTTATTGTAGTTTGAACGTAGGTTTCAGTTAGAAACCGTAATCATTATTCTTCGTTATCAGGAAGAGACATCGAAACAATATATGTTTTTGGAAAAAATAGGCTGCAAAAAAAGAAATACAAACAGTAAAAACAAGATTCAAACAATCCAAATCCAAAATTTTGGTCATCCAAATTTTAGTCCGAACAAACTATAAAATGGCAGTTTTTTGTTTGTGTAATTCAAAAAACACAAAGTTAATTGTACTTTTAAATCATATTTTTTTGAATCTAAAGTTTTTGATTTTTTTTAAAATTGTTAACTTTAGTTTTTGTTTCTAAAAACAGAATTTAAATTTCAAAACTAAAAACATATAATTTCTCAAAAAACATCCAGAAAAATGTTTTTTTTTCGCTTATAATTTGGTTAACATTTTTTTTGCCTTTCTACATAAAATGTGTTTTTTAAGATGTCGCAAAAAAAGTTTCAACGAAACTTTTGCATTTACAACGTGGTTAAGTTTTCGAATGTGGAACTCTTTTTTTTCTATTTTAAAAGTGTCGTACATTTTTAACTCTTTCGTATCTTTGATTGAATTTTTTTGCAACTTTCCGCTAAGTGAAAAAACAAGTTTTTTTTAAACAAATGTCTGTGTTTCAAATTTCTGGGAAAGATGAGACCAAAATTTCTCAGTAGTGTTTGTTGGTATCAATATAGATAGTCATTTTGAGCTAGCCTAATTGAAAAAAAAATTTGTCTTCGGAAATTATGTTAACTTGTAGTCAGGTGAAATTTTTGTAACTGTGCCAATTTTCAACAACAATATTGTATACCAACGCTGCAATTTTTAAATGAACATGTTTTTTGTGAAAAAAAAACTTTTTTGAACTTTTTTTTTGTTGTAACAATAAAAACTCAGAATGTGTGTTGGAAATGTTACTGTTTGGGTTTGAAATTATTTTAAAAAAAAAATAGGAAAGTTTGCCCACAAAAAAGAATTTCACAGAAAAGAGTGATTGTCAGCTGTCCGAATCGAAAATTTTTTGCACTAGTGACATAAAAAATGTTTTTGATCTTTTTAAAAACATTGAACATGCCCATTTGATAGACATTTTTATTTACAATGTTGTTAAGTTTTAAATGTGGAACCTATTTTTTATGTATATATTTTAAAAGTGGTGTAAATTTTTGTTTCTTACGTTTCATTGATTCATTTTTTTTGTAACTGAGTGAAAAAATATGATTTCTGTGTTTCAATTTTCTGTGAAACCTGAGGACTACCATCTTTGGAATTGAGACGACAATGGAACTTCGCAAATTTCGTTGTATTTTCCAATCATGCGAAAAATGAAGCTTCTTATTAAGGCCATAAACATGACCATTCCCAGCTATCTCTCTGCATAACGGAAGTTTTTGATTTTTTTTTTTTTGAAAATTGCAAACTTGAGTTTTTGTTTCTGAAAACAGAATTTTGAATTTCAAAACTCAAAACATATAAATTTTTTAACAATTCTCGAACGTTAAGGGATCTAAGACACTATCTTTGTTCATTTTTAACTTTTTATTTTTTTTGGTTAACATTTTTTTGCCTTGTTTATTAAATAAAATGTGTTTTATTCAGATGTGGTAAAAAAACGTTCCAATGAAACATTTGCATTTAAAACGTTTTCGACAGTGAATGAACCTATTTTTATGTATAAATTCAAAAAAAACCTTTTTTTTTAAAGACACTTAAAAGTGTCGTACATTTTTGTTTCTTTTGTATTTCTGATTTAATGTTTTTTTGCAATTTTTCGCTGAGTGAAAAAATAATGTTTTTAAAAAAATGTCTGTGTTTCAAATATCTGCGAAAATTGTGCACTAATAGCTTTGGGCAATAGAGGCCAATATGAGCAATCGAAATTTCAAAGAGTCGCAAATTTTTCGTCAATTTTCTAATAAAACGAAAGTTAAGGAAAATTCCTTCCCGTTAATTCCATAAACATGACCATTCCCAGCTAGCCATCTCCCGGCATAACGGAAGTCTTTTGTGTGTGCATCGGCACAAAGGCCATGAACAGGGCGGAACCGGTAGAGGCTAGGCCTTGGGCGGCAGTTCCAGAAGCCACTACAATACCCTCGACGACCACTTGAACGTATCAATTAGGCAGAGATCACACCAATTTTTTCTCTCTTGCCACAAACGCTTTGAAAAAGTTTTTGTTTTGTTGAGAAATCTAAAAAAGTTCTTCAGTTTTTTCAACGCAAAGTAATCTTTCAATTTTCCAATTTTCGCAGTTTTCCGAAGTATACGTACACCGCATTAACAAATTTATTCCACTACTTCTATATCGCATATTCAAAACATTCTGTTGTTTAAAATTTGTTGGGTAGACTTTTTCTCTTTAAAAAAATAGTGATTGTTTTTCTCATTCTCTTAATGTTTTTTTTGTTGTTTTTTTAGTTTTATATAATTTGTGTACCTAATGGGAAATTTTTAAAATTAAAAGAATTAACTGAACATCAAAATACAAAAAACCGATTTAAGTGTAAATCACAAAAGGAAAGAAATATTATCTTCTGATATATCAAAAGTGCCTTAAACATAATGTATGTTTTTTGAAAACAGAAATGAATTTTGTTTTTATAACGATTTGTTCTCAATATTTTGTTTAAGCAAAATAACATTGATTTTTTATGTTTTATGTTATATTTGTACTGTCATGCGTCCTAATTGGAGACGAGTACGTTTTTTATGAAAAAACAATAAAGCTGCCATAATAAAACATTTTTCCAATCTTGCTTTTCTCCCGACAATTCGAATGACTTTTTTCTCTTTTTTCTACGGTGCAAGTCTCCAAAACTATTGAAAACCCCAAAGTTGTAAACTAACTTTAACGCTATATTGAAAAATGTAACTATTTCGAAAATTGCAGTGAAATAATTTGACCTTTCCGGAGATCGCATATGGGAAACATTTAAGTTCCCAAAACAATTTGGGATAAATTTGTTTAAAACAAAAGAAAACAATGTTATAAATTAAATAAAAACGTTTTGGTTGAAATCTACCATGAAAACCTAAGACTCTTATTAGTAACGTTGAATATATAAAAAGCATTTTTTTTTAATTTTAGCGAAAAGTTAAAATAAACGTTTGACAGAAAAAAAAACAACAATTTGCAAGAAAACTTTTACCAAAAATTGTTACGCTGTGCAAAGGCTCAAAACCGCGAAAATTTTGATGAAATCATAAATTCAAATCGTTCGAAAAAAAATACCGTAAGTGTGAAACATTTGTTCGTCATAACTATTTGGGCTAAAACTTTTTACAAAAAAAAAGAAAGAAAAAAGTTCCTTCTGGACCCCGTTACTTTACGAAAAAAAATTATTATTATGCAACTTAAAATACTAAAGTGCAGGTTATTTTGTAAAATGCAAAAAAAGAGATATTTTGTTCAAAAACTAACTTTGCAAGAACCACTTAACCCATGGCAACTGAACGAAAGGCGACCGGTTTTTTGAATAATGTATACGTGAAACATTCAATTTTTTTAGAAGCAAATTTGTTTTCCAAAAACATTAAAACAATTTTTTTAAGGAACGTCGCTGGTATGATGTCAATCTAAGAACCTTACCGTCCTTTTGTCAACTATGGCATCTTTCAGTAAAATTATTTTTGCAATTATAGTGCGTTTCCAAAAAAGAGTCAAGGAAAAAGAGATTTTCTTAAAGGACAGGTACATTTGGTCCCGCCGCGATTTTGTAATTGTCTGTTCACTCCTCTTTTACTGTGCTCTTTCGCTTGTTTAAATTGTTTTCACTTCGGTGTTTCAAACTGAGAGTGGTTAAATACGCGTAGACATCAAAGTCGCTGAAAAGTCTTCGACTCATTGTTGGAAATGGACTATATAAAACTTTTAATACAAAAACACAAAACGGATTTGTTTCAAAAGTAAATTGAAAAACAGCTTGCTCCAAATTGCAAAAGCAACAAAAAAATATACCCGCTGAAAATGTTTCGCGTAATTTTGTTCTTAGACATTTTTTATTGGTTTTCTAAAGGCTGATAATAATACAAACACACTGTTTAATTTTCAACCCCTTTTTCATTCCTTCACTCCTTTATTTGTTTTTGTCCAAATTTATTCCGAACACCCGTCGTTTTCGATGGGATTGCCCTTGGAGACCAGTTTTTCAACATCTCAGCCGATTCCTTCGAAAGCCGTCTGGCTAAAGTGACAAACATCAACAATGCCTGGGGGAGCTTGTTTTGATCTCCCCAAATCTTGGGTTGTAAGCCGATCAATTTCGATAAAAAACAACATTTCAGTTTCACTAAAACCCTCTTCTGCAAATGTAATTTTCTAAAACTAAACCATTTTTTACGTTTCCAAATGTTTCAAAATATCTTCAACACTGCAAGTTTTCTATTTGTCAGATTCGGATTCTTGCCCGGACGGTTTTATTCACAAAAACGTTTATACTTTTTTATTGAATAACTTCATTTTTCATCTCTTCTTGAACAAATTTAAAACTTTAAAATTATTATGCCTTGGAAACGCACGACACTCAGAACGTATTGACCATCCAAACCATCTGCGAATATCGTTTCAGAGCAATTTTAATCCAGATTGCTTTAAAAGGGAAATTTCGTTTTGGAAAAATTGTTTAGTTGCAGTTGTTAAAATACATATTTTAATACTCTATCTTTGAGAAAAAGTTTCACTACCAGAAAAGGCAACAAAACAAGAAAAAACCTCAAGAAAGCTGGTTTTTCAAGGGCCTTTAGGTAGCAGCGCTAACAATGCTGAACGTGTTTCTTTCGCAGAACAATGAACTTTTCCATGTTTCCAGTGTTTACTGGTGAAGCATTCACGTCATTCCAAAGTATATAATGAACATTTATGTAACAAATAGCCGCATACTGGCGGATGGAATTAACCAGCCCTTTTTTGAGTTTTTCTGTTTGTTGCTTGTAACATTAAATTTACTAAAAAAAATTTCACTATAGTCTTCGCTAATTTTACTTCTAGGCCGATTCGCAAATGTAACCCTGGCGCAGTATTGCGTACGCATCCTAAAACACAGGATTTTCCTACGCAAATTCGCGTCTGGTGTCATTTGCACGGAGATAAGAGCAAAATTGGGCGAAGTAGCATTGGCGACGACTACACATTGTTTTATCTTAAAACACATTTTAATCCTTTCTATAGAAAATAATTTCCCAATTGAAGAGGTTTTCCCTCTCACGGTCTTTCACGTAACTGGCGCTGATAAACAGCGTTTGATCGAAAAAATCAATTATAAAGTGTATTTTCATCACTGAATAAACATACGTTATAAAGTTTCTAGGTAATCAGCTTGATTGGAAACTTTCACCTAAATTTCAACTCTTTGATTTTAATAAATCCCCAACTCAAAAAAATTGGAAAAATTCTGTTACACAGCTAGTTTTAGAATGAAAATATGTATTTTTGTTGTAGCATTCATTTTAGTTTAAAAAAAAACAATGCATCGTTTTTTATCTTGAAACCAACTTTTAAACTTGCGTCGATCTTGTTTTGTATATTTGGTCAACAATTCTTCAAGGAATAACATTTTCTATCTCACGCCCTTTTGCGTATTGGGTCGAGTGTTCTTGAAACGATATACAGTGAGAAACAGCGGGTGACTGGGTATTTCATTTTTCGTGTGGATTTTTTCTCTTTTTTTTTAAGCAATTCGTAGAGAAAATTAAGATTTTCAGGTAGCTCGGTTATCAGTTCGATCTGAAACCTCTAGCTGTTTCTCATCTCATAGGTAAAAAACCCGCCTACCGCATCTGGAATGGGGCAGCAAAAATCGGACGACACGCGATTTGTTCAATGGATAAACGCGTTTTTTCGCTTCACTGGGAGGATAATATGGTACGTTATAGTTTTAGTCAAACATTTTTTTAATGTTTCTGTTTTCAGCTTTGCCCCTTGGACTTGCATGACTCTTTGCACAGTTGCTACGATTATTTGTTCTCTGAAGATTCCCTTCACGGAAATGGAAAACAACATCAGCGACTTTACTCCTTACGAAGCTAGGGCAAGACTGGAACTTAAGGTAGGAACTTTAAAAGTTTGTATGTGCTAAATATATCAAGAGATGTATAGTTCGCGCCACAGCTATTTCGGGACAACGTCCTAATTTTTTATGTTGTACTTAAACGAAAGCGTACATTATAGGATGCTCAGTCCATGTACGCAGAAAAATTGGCCGAGGTTAGTTTGGCGAAGAGTATAGTCGTTGCCAAAAATACTTCGTCTTGAAATCCCAATGTTTTCATGTTATTTCATAAGTTTTGTAGATCACAAAGTAGTTCACAAAAGGAGCCAACTACTGCACAAAAGAGAATTTAAAATGCTCAAATTATTATTCTGAACTATCTCTTTCTTTTTTTTGCGGTTTTTTATTATGAGAAAGAAACAAAATGGAAAATACTACTGAATTCCCTTTTTATAGACTGTAATGAAAACCCCTTAACTTATAGTGTGTTTCCGAAAAACGGCACCGGTTTTGTTTAAGGATGGTACATTAGGTCCCGCCACGATCGCTTTTTTGTTTGCGCACTCCTCTTTTACTGTGCTTTTTCGCTTATTTCATTTGTATTTACTTCAATGTTTCAAACCGTTAGTGGTTAAAAACGATCAAAACGTCAAGGCCATTCAAAAGTCGCCGACCTTTCGCCGACCTATTAGGAAACAGACTATAATAAAAGTTCGTTTCAATGTTCTGTGCATAAGATTTTGTGCTCATCATGTAAAATGAAAACAATATAGACGTGCAATCAAATGTATCGATAGTTATTATGAGTTTCCAAAAAAAATTGTAGAGGAAAATGAGACAAGGTACATAAGACTTCACCGATATGGGCCATTTACATGTACGACACTTTTCATATTGCTTCAATTTGGGTCAAAATTTTTCTAGGAGACATCTAGGGCCCATAAACTTACAAAACGGAAAAATGTAAATCGATTGTCGATTTTTGGGTTAAACTGACGCTCGAGGTACTGAAACGTCCGTCAAATGTGACAAAAAACAATCATGAGGTATGGAAACGGTAGCTTATGTTGTGCTGAAAAACAATGTAAATACAGTCAAAGTCCATTTCCTTGGTGGTAAAAACGATAAAAGTGGAAATGTGTTAGAAAAATCACTGAAAAAAAATCACCCACTCGCCATCTTTTGATATAGTGCGTTTCCAAAAAAGAGTCAAGGAAAATTGGCATTTCCTAAAGGACACGGTACATTTGGTCCCGCCGCGATTTTTTTAATTGTCTGCGCACTCCTCTTTTACTGGGCTGTTTCGCTCGTTAAAGTTCTTTTCATTTCAATGTTTCCAACTGGCAATGGTTAAATAAGAGTAGAAATCAAGGTCGTTGAAAAAAATTGAAAAGTCGTCGATTCTTTGTTGGAAATGGACTATATTTTGTCAATCTCGTTATTCTGGTTCAGACCCATTTTTTTCATTTGAATCTGCAAGACTAAGATTGTGCCACGCCCTATTCAACACATCGAAAACTCAGTTTCGACGCCGTAAAATGACGCGGCTGACTCAGAATTCTAAAAATCACCTGAAACCACATTTTAATTAGAAAAACGACTGTAATCACTTTCCAAAAAAGAGCGCAATATTAGCAACCGTTTCCGTACCTAATGTTCGTTTTTCTGTCAAGTTTGAAGGTAGCTACAGTACCTCGAGGGGCAGTTACAGAACTCCAGCCCAAAAATCGAAATCGACGTTCCTTCTATCTGCCTAAGCCTTGTCTTCTTCTATTTCGCCGGTCATTTGTTGGAAGTATACTACACCAAAACCATTTTTAACCTTTTTTTATAGTGAGAATTTTTCGGTTTATCACAATTCTGTTCAAAAAATACTGAAAATCTGATTACAAAAGTTGAGCACTTTTACATAGCAAAACTCAGGCGAGAAAAGTGTAGTCAACTGTATTAATTTTAACTAAAAACAAATTACAGAACTACCAAGAATTCTTCTCAAACCGGGGAGAGCCCAAGGCCATCTACGCCTTCTGTTCAGCTAAGGAAGGGACAAACATGCTCACTCTGAATCACTTTAATGAAACTGTTCAAGTTAGCTATTAATTTTTCGAAGGAGAAAAAAATTCAGGTTCTCCAAAAGATCTCCAAAGACTTCTATTTGAAAACCGCCAACGGATCCAAGAACTTTGAGGAGTACTGCACCGGATTCTGCACAATCAATGAGCCAGTAAGGCATTTTTATGTGAGTTACAATTTCATATTAAAATTTAAGCCTCCACGAGTACGAAACATATCAATGTTTAACGATTATTCATTGTATTGCTTTGAACCATTTGGATGAATCAAAAAAGTCAAAAAAAATATTTATTTTATGCTGTAAAACTAAACCTGAAGATTATCATTTTCAAAGTGTTGTCACAAATTTTTGAAACCGTGATTTTTTTTTTTATTGGAATTCTACACAAATCTTTTTATAGTTTAAAGTATGTTCATAAAATATCAAAAAACATTAATCGGTTCAGTTTAAAAACAAAAATTTCTAAAAAAATTTCTAAAAAAAAAAATAGGGAAAAAACATATCAAATTGGGAAAATATTTACAAAAATTTGGTAAATGCGGCAAAGAAACTTTTTTTTTAAAAGTTTTAGCAATCGATGGGATGAAGCGACAGAATTAAATGTTTGACTGGGGAAAAAATCTAAATAGAAAAACGAAACATTGAAAAAATAAAAATAAAAGGGCTTGTCAATTTTCAACTAATGCTCTTATTAAACTGAAATGTGAAAACAAATTTAACAATATAATTTTTTTCTCAAAGAGTGAAGCATACTAATTGCAAAACAGAAATATATAAAAACTTTATAAGTGAACGAAACATCCATAATAAATACAAAAAAACTTTTATAAAGTTTTTTCTCTCATTCTTTATTATTGTTTGTTTTTTCTCACAGAAAAAAAGTGAAAAAAAAACTTAGTTAAGACAAAATCTATAAATGTTTGAAATTGATCATTGGTAAAATGTTTTTGCAGACTCGGGTAATAAAAATATCTTTTTTATTTAGAAAAATATTTTTTCGCAAAAGATTTGAACCTTTCGTTTTACTAAGTACATAGCGAAACAATTTTCGATCGTCGGTTACAGTTTTTTCTGAACCTTTCATGTGCTGGCTTGAAAACAGTATTGTTATGTGTTCAAATTTTCAACGAGAAAATAATAAAATATTACAAAGAAATTTGTACATCGTTTTACTTAGATTACCTATTGTGATAATTCACAGATTTTTGGTCAATTGATAGAAGTGGATCTCATAAACTAAAGTTCTTACTGAACTTATAAACTTTCCGTCAAATCAATCGCAAGTTTCACATACGTCTGAACCTTTCATGTGTTTTAGTACGTAACAAGAATTGCAAATCCGCATGTCCTGGAAATTATCGTCCTTTTTCATTGAAAAATGCTAAAATCAAGCACATGAATGTTTCTCTGCCTTTATACCCAAGTTCGAGCATGATATAAACAGAAAAGACGGAATTTCTTCTACGAATGTTACTTGAAACATTGTCCTTTGCCGTTTAAACTTACGATTAAAATGCTTTGTAAGTGAATTTTAAATAACTGACAGATTCAAAATGATTTTTTTAAATGCCACCTGGCTTTTCGCTCCCATAGCAAAACTGAAATTTCCAATTGAACAAGTTAAGAAAAGTTAACTTGACTTCAAATCGTCTCAGCTTGATTTGGCTGAGATGTTTTGAAGAAATCAACGTTATGGCAAAAATTTGTAATTTTTTAAAAGAAAAAGTGTAAAACTACCCGATTTTGACAAAAATATAAAGAACAAAGACATCGCAAAAAAAATTATATCTCACTTCAACGTTATGATTACAAATCGTAATACTTGACAGATTTGTTGGTATGTTTGTGAAGTGTATGTATCTGTTATAAACTAAAATATTTTAGAAATTCGATTTTCAAAATATCAATTGTTGTTTTCAGTAACTACTGACCCTGTCATGTGCTTATTTATGAAAATACTAAATGTTTCATGGCTTGAAATCCTACCAGACACAAATAAAACAAGAAATGATATAACGATCCGCATTTTCATAAAACAAAACGTAATAAAACAAAACATGAAACAAAAAATAAATAAAACAAACCGATCCGCATTTTTTCATAAATTCACTATACTCCTTTTCTATGCTTTTCAAAGCACTATACTCCTCGCCAATCGTACTTCGGCCAAAATGGGGCCACACCCCTTTTGTAGCCGAATATTATGATGTATTAATGGGAAATTTGAATTTCAAATTAGAATATTCTCACTCATTTTCAAAAGTCGCCGAAGTAGGATTGGGGACGCTATATATGTATTTCAGTTTTTAAAATAATTGATGAAACCACTCTTTTACTAGTCAAACGGTTTTTCAACTTGTTTCTAAAGCAAAAAATTTTGTTTTCAGTTCCTCATACTTTTTTAGTTGCTTATCCCAAAAAATAGAGACTAATGTTCCTTTTAACCCTTAATTTAAAAAAAAAAATTATTGGTCGAAAATGTGATTATTTTATTTTAAATTTCCAAATACATAAGTTATGAATGGGAATGAAGAAAAATTAGTGCCAGAACGGTACCTGAATTGAGTGCTAGTGTTGGCTGAGAATAAACATAATTCCAGAAACCGTGAAATCGTGTCAATTTGGTCAAAGTTCTATGTTTAACTTAGAGTAGATAGCGTAACAATCAACCTTTCTTGGTTGGTCCATTTTTGCGTCTGCCATAAACTAAATTATGGAAGCAAAATTATTTTGAAAAAAATTAAAACAAAAAAACTTAATTGTCTATTACAATTACTACTGAACATTTTATGTGTGTGAGTAAAATAGTGCAAGTTGATCGATGCCTTCTAGTTTTCTATGGAAAAATATAAAACATTTTTTTTACAAAGAATTATATTAAAAAACATTTTGACTTCAGGGTTATACATGAATTTAACATTGTCACCCTTATAGTTATATTTCATACTTTGCGGAATTCTAGTGTTGGCTGAGTAATAAACGTATTACAGTAAACAAGAAATGTTCAATTTTGACTAACTTCAAAGTTTTACTTAAAGTAAATAGCATAAAATCAACCAATTTTTCGGTCATTCCAAGTTTGCGTCTATAATAAACTAAAATCTTTGCGGAATTGAAAAATTTCTAAAAAAAAAAAAAAAAGCAACAAAAAAAAACTCAATCGTCGGTTACAATTACCACTGAACCTCTGACGTCCAATAGTATTACTTGCTTGATTGTTCAATTATGTTATATGAAAAGCGATGAAACTTTACTAAGAAAAACTTTTTTTTTCATTTCCAAATAATTTTTCAGAGCGGAATGCTGATTTCTGACCAATATGCCAACGAAAGCCGTCATTTGGACCTCGGATACCCTGTGACAACAGTTCTGGGAAGAAAAATCTACATGGATCCCAATTTCTTCGGCGTGAAAATTGCAGTTCAAGAAAATAACGGACCTACGAGGGTTATTTCCATCGCTGACATAAAAACTCATTTGGACGAAATTGTAAGCCTAAAAAATGCTAATAACAGAAATATTTCAGGAACAAGTACCCAACAACATCCGGGAATTGGATCTGATTGTGCTTCAATTCAGAGCAGAGGTAAGTGATCCGATTGGTTTTTGATATAAAAGCTATTTTTCAATGTTTCAGATTATATGTAGGGAACTTTTTTTTAACCGAAAGGTTCAAAACTTTTGAGAAAAAAATATTTTTCTAAATAAAAAAGATTTTTTTATTACCGAGTCTGCAAAAACAATTTACCAATTCTCAATTTCAGACATTTATAGATTTAGTATTAACTAAGTTTTTATTTTACTTTTTCGGTGAGAGATAAAAAACGATAAAAGAATTAACGTTCAAAGAAATTTTCATATTTTGTGAATTTCTTCTGAATGTTTCGTTTTGTTTTGAACTTTTCATGTCTTTCCGTTTTGCAATTCGACTACATCCCTCAAGGAGAAAAAAGTTTTCGTTTTTACGTTTTTATGTTGATAATTTACTTTCAAATTTTGTTTTTATAAGAGCATAAGTGAAAACTTGAAAACCAGGCGTATTTTTTTTTAAATTTTCAATGTTTATTAATCCTGTCGCTTCATCAGTTCTATTGCTAAAATGTAAAAAAAAAAGAAGTTTCTTTACCGCTTTTACCAAAATTTTTTTAAAAACTTACCAAATTTGATACGTTTTTCCTATGCGAAACAAGGACAAACAGTTTCTATTTTGTGTAATTTTTTTCCGTTAGAATATTTTGTCTGTTATAAAAATCATTGTATGCATCTGTTTTACAATTGAACTTTTTTTCAAATGGCATCCCAAAGAAAAATTTACAATTTTAAATTGTATTGTTAAAAAATCTTTTCACGTTTTTAATTTTATTGTACAAAAAGGTAGCTTTTTCAATGTTTTGTCAAAAACATAGTTTTTCCGTGTACATTTTGTTGACAATGGGATCTCAGTGAGTTTTGCAGCACAACGCAACGAATTTTGTTTACCTATTTGGGGAAAAAGATATTTGGAGGAAAGCGTATTTTCAAGATTTACAACGTTTTAAAAATTTTCAGAAATGTTCATTAAGACGAATCTTCGACTCATTTTTTCGTCAGTATATGTTCAGATTATTTGAAATTGTATCCCACTTTTAATTACAATTTCATAATCAGCAATTTTGCATAAAACTTTCAAAATTACACTCTTAAATGTTTCACTGTTAAAAAATAGTTACGAGACATGAAAAAATCCAGTAACGTTACAATACAATGACCTTTTTATAATTCGTTTGCAAATAATTCGTTTGTTCTGAGAGCATGCACACGAATTATTGCATTTTAGTTACGCAAAAAAACCGGATAAATGTTTTGTTTTATAATCACTAATGGAAGTCTCTAAAAGAAAAAAAATGGTAAATATAGAAATGATAAAAATTTGACTATGTTTTTCCAACAGAAAATTTTTTCTCTTGGAAAGAGCGCTTCAAAAGTTTTTTTCAAAATTTTTAAGGCGTATTTTCATTTTATACTGTTGTGCATGAATGTTTTACTATTTTAACAAAACTCTGGGGTAAAATGAAAAAAATGATGTCTCGAAGAGATTTGGCTGCGTGTACAACCTGAGTATCCTATTCTGCACGCATAACTACATGAACAACAGCAAAATATTGGCACGTTGTGCCAAAGTAGTTTTGGCAACAACAATCTGTAGAAAGATTTTCAAAGTTGTTAGATTTTTTTTTGTTAATTGAAAATCTAACAATATTGCGGCTCAATCGGCAATACTGCTCAAAAACCTAAAAAAAATATCCAATATTATGAAAAAATGTTTATAAAATTGTACTTTTAATTGAAAAAAATGTTACTAAAATAAAGAAGTTTCTTGGCCGCGTTTACCAATTTTTGTAAATACTTTCCCAATTTGATACGTTTTTTCCTATGAGAAACAAGTACGAAAAGTTGATATTTATGACTTTTTTAAATGTAGTTCGTAAGTCTATGTTCTCTCTTTTTCAAAGCTTTGTATGCATCTGTTTCACAATTGGACACTTTTATATTGTTTTTTTTTTACTTTTCACGTTTTCAGTTTTTTTTGTAAAAACAAAGTTAGCTTTTTGAATGTGTTGTCAAAAGCATAGATTTTCAATGTTCGTTTAGTTCACAATCTCATCGTCTCTCATCTTTACGTATTTGCGGCAAAACGCGAAGAATTTTGTTTACCTATATGGGAAAAAAAGATATTTGGGAAACTTTTTTTTAACATTTAAAACGTCTAAAAAATTTGCCTTGGAATGTTTTTCCAGAAATGTCCATTCACATGAACCTTCGATTCATTTTTTCGTGAGTATCTGTCCCAATAGTGCGAAATTTTATTCTACTTTTAATTACAAAAAATATTGTAAATTTTTTTTTTTAAAAATGTGTATGCATGTTTCACTATATTCTTAAAACTCTGGGTGTAAAATTACAAAATGATGACTCGCTCCTGAGATTTTTTCGGGAATTGAAAATCTAAATCCAGCAATATTGTTAAAAAAAAAGTCCAATATGATGAAAAAAGGATTATAAAATGTATAGCTACAATTTAACATAATGTTACTAAAACACCAAATTTATTGTAATTGTAAAAAAAGCGGCAACGTGATTAAACGTAAAAATACAGAATTTATGTATTTGATGCTGTCTGTTATATAAATTAGTACGCATTACACAAACCAAAAAGTTTTTAAACTTTTTGATTTGTGTAATGCGTACTAATTTATAAAACTTGCCAAGTCTTGCATGCGATTTCGAAAACACCCCTGACAATCCTTTTAGAATTAGGAGAAGTTAAAGATTTAATGGAGAAAAAAAGGAAAAAAATAGAGAAACAACTTCAGAAAAATATTTTTAAAAATTGAATAAAACAAAGAATTTACGTCTACCCACCTGATTATACGGTTACGTAGATTGGTTTCTTGATCTCATATTTGAAACCACTCGTCAAAAAAAATAGTTCTCTAAATGTACAAAATTTTTAATAACAAATTTATATCGTAAAAGGGTACTGGAAGGGTAAAATTTCAAATTTGTAAGATCAAATAAAAAAGCCAAGTTAACATTTCGCTTTTTTTGAATTTGGGGCATTCTTAGGTCATTAATTGGTCAAGTGACGGGTGTTTCCGCGCAAAAAAAACCGTTTCTTGTATTTGTTTTGAATTTTGAGCTTAGATTTTTTGCGTGAAGTCAGTTCAGAGTTTTGGATTTTAAAACTACGGCTTTTTTAAAATAGAGAAAAATATCGAATCTATTCAAAACTTGTGTACAACCTTCATATTACCTCTAACAAAACTTTTCGATACGTTTTAGATCAAATTCGGTTTTTTGACCTGGGTTACGGTAGCCCAAATTTTGATCACACCAAAATTTCAAAAACATTTTTTTTAAAGGTATTTAGAGTTAATTGCAGCTTTCGTGGCTAACTATATCTCAAAAAAGTCATGAATACCATGTTTTTGGATCAGATAAGTTTGTAGCTCATATAAAGGTTGCAAAAAACTTTTGAGTAAATTCGAATTTTTTTCTAAAGTATCGTGGTATTTTCTAAGGGTACGCTTTCCAAGTGTTTTTTTGGATATTTTCGTTCAAAATTGCTAAGTAGAAAATTTTAATTAAGAAAAAATTCAATTCATCTGGACAGATACGGACAAAAAATTGGTCGAAGATTCACATAAATGAAGAGAAGGTATTGTTAACTGATTCTACACGGGAAATCTATGTATTTGACAAAACATTCAAAAAAGCTAACTTTTTTTTCAAAAAAAAAAGTTTCAACACCCCTTTTCTTTGATAGTTATAAAAATCAATATTTTAACCGTAATTTTCAGATCGGTCACGACGTGGATCCAGAAGACTTGAAGGCGTACGAGAGAGAAATTCTGAGCTACTTCCAAAAGTAAGCTTAACTTTTTTGATGATCGAAAATATACATTTTAGTGAATTCCAATCGGAATCTCTACGTGTTCTTATCCTAACGGACTCCTACATCACATCTGAAATTGTCAGAGCAGGCCTTACTCTGCTCCCTTTTTTGGCCATCGGTTTCACAATTATGGCCACATTCTCTGCCATCACTTTTGCCGTTAGCGCTGTGGTTCTGAAGCAGTACAACTATTTCAAGGTTAGTTTTTTTATACTTCTCCCCATACCAATTTCGGCCGAATTGGCTGAGTACACGGCCTGAGTATCCTATATTGCACTCATTACTCTAGGAACAACATCAAAACATTGGCACGTTGTTTCGAAGTAGATTTGGAATGAAACACGAGAAACAGGCATTCTTAACAATGTATAAAAAACTATTCATTTCTTTAAGCACAGCAAAACATTCCTGTGTCGTTAAAAAGATTTTAGTAAACTGTGGGAAAACATTTGAAAAAAGTCGTTTTGCATTTTTTGTCGAATGTGAAAAAATCTCATTTTAAGGTTGATTATTAAATCTATTTTTATCAAGAAATGTCTCTTACCTTCCGGAAAAAATTTTTTCGTACAAAATTGTTAGAGAATATGACCGTATACGCCATTTTTAATAAATGGAGTCGAAATCGACTTTTTGACCTGGGTTACGGTGTTTTGTGGTACTGTAATTTTACAAAAATGCTTTTAAGCTTCTCAATAGTAGAATCTAAACAATAAATCTTGTTTTATGAAAAAAACAAAGCATTCCATTGTTTTAACAACTAATTGTTTTAAACAGCGTCTCTGGAAAAGTAGGGTTGTCTTAAAAATTGTTTCATTGTTTCAGAATTAGCAAAATTTTGGTTTTTTACCTTTCGCGCAATCTTGAATAAGTCATTTTGAAAAAAATTTGAATAGAACCTGCTTTTTTTAACCGACATTTCATATTTGGCGACTTCCTATTAGACTGAAAATCAGAATTCTTTTCTATGGAAAATTCAAATCATTGGGGTGTTGTAAAAAAACAATGAGGTTGTGCATCGGAAGCCAAATTAAACAAGGCAGCGCCAATTTAACTTCTTGGCCGATTCGCAAATGTAAATCTGACGCAGTATTGCGTACGTATCCTAAAACACATGATTTTCGTACGCAAATTCGCGTCTGGGGTCATTTTCATAGAGCTAAGAGCGAAATTGGGCGAAGTAGCTTTGGCGACGACTATAATTACAACAGAAATCGAAAATAGTCCAAAACATACAGTAATTAAAAGGCTTTCGGAGCACCAAAATTTGATTTGAATCATGCTCTCAGCACAGTTGCTTTGAAAAAGTACAACTATTTTAAGGTTAGTTTTTTTTTTGAAACTCGAAAAGATTATTGATAGTAGTGTCCAATTCACAATTCATTTCTCTACACACTGCAAAACATTCATGTATTGTTAAAAACATTTTTAGTGAATGGTGAGAAAACATTCTCCCAAAGGATTATTATAAACTTAAAGTTTGATAAATTTGTTAATTTCTTTTTCTTATTAAAGAAAAAAAGACAGCATTTTTAAATATTTGGGGCGTAATAGATTTTTTCACCTTAGTTACGGTATCGGATGCTTTATTTTTACAAAATTGGTTAAATCTATTCGATCTGGTCGAAAAACTCTAAAAAGTGAAAAATTTCACATTAAAAGTTTGATTGTGTTTTTAAGCTAGAATAGAACACTATCAAATTCAAAACAACAAATCCTTTCTTATGAAAATTGAAGTTTTGTGAAAATAAAAAAATGAAAAAATAAAATTGTGTATCGGATGTCAAGTTAAAGCAACTATTTCAAGGTTAGTTTTTTTTATGAAGGGTAATAAACAGCCTCACAGTAGTCTGTGATTAACAATTCATTTCATTAAACACTGCAAAACATTCATGTGTTGTTAAAAAAATTATTGTAAATAATAGGAAAACATTTGAAAATGTCGTTTCGCATTTTTTTCTAATGTGAGAAATTCTCCCAAAGGCTCATTTTAAGGTTTAATTTAAATCAAATTTGCTTGAATTTGCATCATTCTGATAACTTTCGCGCAGAAGAGAAAAGCCGCTACAAAGGGAAATTTGGGATTGCAGTTTTTTGCATTTAATAGTTTTTTTAAGCAGAAAACGGACATCGTATTAGATTGAAAAATAAGAATTCTTTTCTATGGAAAATTCAATTCATTGGGGTGTTGTAAAAAAAAATCAGTAGTTGTGCATCAGAAGCCAAATTAAACAAGGCAAAAAAAAGTTACAACACAAATCGATAAAAGTCTAAAACATATTTTAATTAAAAGGCATTTGGAGCAACAAAATTTTATTTGAATCGTGTCCTCAGCGCAGTGGTTCTGAAGCAGTACAAATATTACAAGATTAGTTTTTGTTGAAAACCATGAAAGTAAAGTCCGATTTAAAAATTTATTTCTCTAAACACTGCGAAACATTCATGTGTTGTTGAAAAAATTTAGTGAACGGTGAGATAACATTCTCCCAAAGGCTGATTTTTAAAGCTTGATAAATGTGTTTTTTTCTCTTTTTTATAAAATAAATAAAAGTTAAAACTTTAAAAATTTAAAAAAAAATGTTTAAAAAAATTGGGGCAGAATCGATTTGTTCACCTGAGCTCGTTTACCTGGAAACTTCAGAGTTTGAAGAGTTGAACGAATCATTTCTTATGAAAAAACGGATCATTGAAGTTATGTAAAAAAAAATAATGAAAGAATAAAGTTGTGTATAGGATGTCAAGTTAAACCAACTATTTCAAGGTTAGTTTTTTTATGAAAAGCGATAAATTATCACCAGTAGTGTCATCATCATCAGTAGTGTCGGATCCACAATTGGTGGAAATTTTTTGAAGTGGTCGAAATTCTAAAAAATAAAAAAAAAATGAAGTTGTTTGGGGACCTGCAGTGAACCGTATCAATTTCAAAGCAACAATTCCTTTCTAATGAAAAAATGAATCATTCGAGTTTTGTAGCAAAAAAGTCATAAATTTTAAAAAAAATTGTCAGAAAAAAATGACAAAATAACCAATGATTAAAATGTTTTTCTTGTTTACCAACACATATTTTGTTCTAGTGCATCGTTTCGAGCTGTTTCAATCACAGCTCGAAACAGATTCAATTAAGCTTTTGCAATGTCATTCCCTTTTTTGGAATAAATATTTTTGAAGCTAGAGATCATCAGGGTAGTCTCAATTTAAATATTCTTTATTCGTTTGTGCAAAGCATTCGTGTGTTGTTAAATTTATTTTTGAAAATTTTTTGAAAATTGAAAATGTCGTTTTGCAACTTAACTTTTAAAATGTGAAAAATTCTCCCAGAGTCATTTTTTTAAGTTTGATTTTAAAATCTAAGCTTAGAAAAAAAGTCTCCTAAGTTGAGCAGACCAACTTTTAAAGAATTCAAATTTTTATCGTTTGTCCGTATACGCCATTTTTAAAGATTAGCCTGGGTTATGGTTTATCGGGTTTGGATACTGTAAATTTACAACATTAGTTAAAACTGTTTAAAGTGGTCGAAATTATCTAAAAGAGAAATGGTTTGCGTTCAAAAGTTAGACTGTGTTTTTTTAGCTAAAAGATAACATTACCAGTCCAAACAACAATATAAATTAAAATCATTGAATAATATTAATAAAGAAAAAATGAAAAAAACTGTTTTTTTTTCCTGTCGAGAAAAAGTTTCCGACCCACTTGTTGAATTTTTATCAATTACACCACCACGATGTTTCAACCACAACTCAAAACTGAGTTCATTTAGATTTTGCAATATCCTGTTCCTCTTACTTTTTTGGAATAATTTTTTCTTCAAAACTTGATGCAGACAGTTGTCGTAAAATTTTTTCACATCCTCTGATTTAGCTCAAAGTCTTTTATCTTTTTTTTCAAAACTTTTGGACTTCAATCAATATTTTTAAAACTGTTTTTAGTTATTGTAATTTTACAAAATGGTCTAACCCATTTGAAGTTCCAAGGCCAACTTTTCAATCGCGAAATTGTTGTGCACGTTTGCGCACAAAGCCGAAAACATTAAAAAGTGAAAATCTATTATTGAAACTAAAAAAAACCTTTTTTGGAAGCAAATAACCACGACTTTTTGTCAAATTTCTGTTTCATTACCAAGTCAAATGGATGAAAATGCGAGTTTGGAATTTTTTAGTAAAACCTTTTGTAGCATAACAATTATCAGCATTGTTAAAAGCTTTAATGTTGAAACTTCAACTTCTGAATTTATCTCTGCAATTTTCTACCGTTCAAATTGAGTTGTTTTTTATCTGGTTTTGCTTGATTTCCTGATATGTCTTTTTTTATCAACACAAAAAAGTTTCGTAACTTTCATATGAGAAATTTCTTTTTGCTTGTCAACCATGCTTTCAGTTAATTTACCTCACTGTTTTACTCACAAGGCGTAAGGAAAATAGTTCAGGTTTTGCAATCGGAGCAGTGTAGGCATTTTCAAATATTTCGAATGATATTCTATTTCAATCGATGAGCACTAAATATAAAAAAAACTCTTGAAAAAATCCCAAGTTGCTTTTTTTGGGCATAACTCTAATATATCTTTTGTAGTTATATCAACTTTCTGTTTCATTTACAAATCGAATCAATGACACTTTCTGTTTTTGTAATACACTGGCGTGACCCATGATGTCTTAAATTTGCCATCGATTCTGTTTTGAACCGAAATTACGTTCTTTGCATTATTGAAAATAAAGCAGTCTTGGCAATGTAAAAAAAACAAACAAAAAGAGTCAAAAAATAGATTGTCAGTTTCGAAACAAATTTTTATGTGCTTTTTTAATACTTGAAAAGGTTATAATAAAATATTTTCAATTCAAATCAAAAACAAAATACGGCACTTTTTTTAAAAAGGGTTTAAAAAGCAAACAAATTTTTTTCAATTTCTGCAACATCGCTGCTATTTTTCTAACTTGAAGTTTGGTCTTTTTTCTGTTTTGTATTTTCCAGATCGCCTGTTAAGTCTATTGTTAACAAAAAAGTCTCTTAACTTCCAAAAACAAAAACTGTTTTATTTGATTAATAGTTTGAACCACATTATGCTACGGTTTTAATCACAAGGCAAGGCAAAATTAGTTCAGGTTTTCAACAGATGTTTTAGAGTTTTTTGTCGGTCAGTTTAATTCCAAAACTGATTTTAATTAAGGATAGGAAAACCTCACATAAACATTTAAAAAAAAAACTCCTAAATAATTTTTTTCGTTGGAAAAACATTGAATGTATCTTTTTTTATATCACCACCCTGTTGCAATAAACATAAAAAGTTGCAATCAAATTTTTCAACTTCAGTCGCGCTCTTTTACAACCGCCAAGTTCATTACTATTTTTCAATCATCGCAAATTCATGGGAAAAGGGTGGAAAAAACGAACTTTACTGTTTTTTTTCTATTCCGTTCGAAACAGCACTAGAACGAAAACAATAGGGAAATTTTTCAATTTCTGAAACGCAGCTGTATACTTTTTCTAACATTCAATTTGAGTATTTTGTCGATTTTCCGGTTTCAAGAACGTCAGGCACATCTAATTTCATTAAAATACGAATTTTTTTAACTAAAGCTGACAAATTGTTTTTGATTCAATTATGCTTTGAAATATAATACTTCGCGGTTTTAACTGCAACACGAAATTGGGTAAATTCATGTTTTGCGTTGGAATTTTGAAGCGTAATCCTAAATTTTTTGACGATTTAAACATCAAAATTCTGATTCAGCGACTATATTTGTAACAACAAATTATGCTATCTACAAAAACATTTTCAGTTGGTCTTGGCTGTGATGGCCTGCGTCACCCCATTTATGGCCTGCGGCCTCACAATGGGAGCCATGTTTTTTGCTGGATTCCGTTTCGGCTCCATTCTTTGCGTCACCCCGTTCTTGGTTTTGGCGATTGGAGTGGATGATGCCTACTTGATGGTCAACGCCTGGCAAAGGATCACTACGGAACGAAGGTATAGTCTATTTCCAAGGAAATGGTCGGCAATTTTTAGGCGACTTTGATATGGAATTGCGCTTAATTAATGACGATTTGAAACATTTAAACAAACATTTAAAAAAATGGCAAAAATGCACTGTAAAAGAGGAGTGCGCAGACAACTAAACCATCGCGGCGGGACCCAAGGTACCTAGTCCTTGAGAAAAAAGCACTATTTTTACAAGAGAACAAGGATTAAGAGGAGAACATAATTGCAAGCATGACATTTCGTAATGAAAAATCGCGAAACTTTCAAGTAATTTGACAATTGAAAAATAGACGTAAACTGAGGTTTCACTGTTTTCTTCTCTAAGCAGCATTTTTTCCTGTGCATTCACTTTCACTTTCTATCACAAGTGGTTTCTAGGTAACTTTACACGTAGAAACACGCCTGAAATGGTTTTTACTAAAATTTATTAACTGCTCATAATAAAGATTACTAACCATGAGTGTATTCATAAACAACTCTTATTTTGTAGAAGGTTTAACATGATATTAGTGAAACGGCGCATTTATATTATACAAAAATCCTTTTTTTATTAGCGGCTAAAGAGAAGAGAAAGACAATCTTAGTTGTTTTAAAAATTAATTTTTGTAAAGATTTTGTATTTTGGAGCTTTTAACAAAATTCCTCTTTAGTCGAACAGAACCAGTACACCTTAACTGCGATTTTTTAATGAAAAATTGTGAAACGTTTAAGCCGATAAAAAATGAAAATTGAAAACAGTGAACTTCTTTTTCACATTTTTTTTTCCTGTGCTTTCTACTTTAGACCCACCCGTTCATTTCAAGGTTACTTTGCAAAGTAGAAAAAATTAATTTTCTTTGTTTTAAGCAAATCGTAAGTTTATAAAAACCACATAACGAAGATTTTTCCTCATGAAATAGGAGTGACCTAGTGAGAAAAAAAGCACTATAATTACAAAAGAATAAGGATTAGGAGGAGAACATAATTGCAACCATGACATTTCATAATGAAAAATCGTGAAACTTTCAAGTAATTTGACAATTAAAAATAGACCTAAACTGAGGTTTCACTGTTTTCTCCTCTAAGCAGCATTTTTTATTATTAAAAAAACGCTATAAAAACTAGGCGGTCAATCGATTATTGATTTTTGGGGATTTGTCTGGATCTTTGGGCTTTTTAATTACGTAGCCGCTCACAAGACAACCCCTTTGAGATTCTTTAATCAAAAATCATGAAACGTTCAAGAAGTTGAAAATTAAAATTTTCAAGAAAAAAATTTTTTTCCGAAGGAAAGCAGGAAAGTAGCGAAACATTTTTGCAACCTGGACATTCCGTAATCAAATATCGTGAAACTTTCAAGTAATCAGACCATCGAAAAAAGGCGTAAATTGTTGTTTTACTTTTCTCTCTGTTTTCTTTTTCTACCACATGTGGTTTCTAACTACACAAAGAAATACGGCTAAAATGGGTTTTCCTTCAAATTATGAATTTATTATAAAGATTTTAACCATGTATGCAAAAAAAAAATTCCGCAAAAAAGGGTTCTTTTCAACGTGAGAAAAAGAATTTGCCTTGTCATAACCAACTGGTTTAGTCAAAGATTCAAATGATTTGAACGCTTTTATATCAAAGAATTTTTTTCAATATAGTAGCTAAAGAAAAGAGAAAGGGATTCTTAATTGTTTTTAAAAATTATTCTTGTCTATATGTTTATTCTAGAGTGTTTAACGAAACTCGTATTTAGTAATCTAGTAAGGTTAATCCAAGAAAAAAGTTATGTTAACTTCCGAATTCAATCAGAGTCCAATTTTGAGAAATCGATCGTCGATTTATTGGTTACTGGATTAAAGAAAAGACAGGTAGCCGCAAAAAAGCACACCTGATCTTTGAGATTTTTTTTAATAAAACATTGTAAAACATTGAATAGTGAAACGCAAAATTATAAAAATGATTTGATCTGTTTCATGAAAGAAGGGAAATCGAATTTTAAATTTTTAATCTTTTTTCAATCTGTTTTTTTTTATTTTTGGGGGTTTCATTTAAATAAGTAGGATCTCAACATCTCAAACCAAATTCTTTAATGAAAAATTGTGAAGCCTTCAATCGGTTAAAAAAATGAAAATTGAAAACAATGAACTTCTTTTTCAAATTCTTTTCTTGTGCTTCCTACTTCAGGCCACCCGTTAATTTCACGGTAACTTTGCATAGTAGAAAAACGGGGAAAATGCATTTCCTTAGTTTTAAGCAAATCGTAAGTTTATAAAAACCACATAACGAAGATTTTTCCACATGAAATAGGAGCTCTGGACGACCATTTCCTAAGTTGAACATGCTTTATTTAATAATTGCAAAACCTTCAAGTAATTAGAAAACTGTAAGGCATGAAAATAAAACTAAATTTTTTTTTCTGGTTTTTCTTCATTAACTTTTTTGCAAGAATAATTTTCCCGTTCAAGTAATGAAAAAAAGCTGGGCAAAACCAGAAAATTTGGAATAACGAGCGAACTGTTGAAAAATTTATATAAATAACTGTAACACGAACAGTCAGACCACGATTGTAATTTTTTAAAAAGTCTTTTTCCAATTTTTCGAACTGGAAAACTACGTATTACGTTTAAGCACTGGTTTTGTTCAAACCTATTGTAAAAGTTTAAATTAAAACATTTTAAAAAGCATTAATAGAAAAAATCGAATAGAAAAAAGTGAATTCACTTGAAACCTTAATATAAAACATTTAACAAATTTAGAAAATACCGAGTGACTGATGTGGAAAGTGAACTCCGCCGTCGAATGACCGATATGCTTGTTGAAACTGGACCTTCGGTAAGCAAAATACTAAAATTGAAAAAATGCAATTAAACTTTGTTTTGAAGTAAACTATTAAGGTTTCAATCACCACAATTACCAACTTCCTTGCCTTCGGTATCGGCGCTCTAACGCCAACTCCCGAAATTCAACTTTTCAGCATTGGAAATGCTCTCGCCGTGGCAATCGATTTTATTTTCCAGGTGTTTAAAAATTTTTAAATTTAAGCTTTCAAACTTTTTCAGCTTTTCGTTTATGCCGCTTTGATGGGAGTAATTGGTCGCTACGAAATTCAACAAGAGGCTGAAAAATGGGAGGATGTCCCGGAAAAATCGGAGAAAGTTGGAATCGAAGGAATTGAAGCTGAAGCTAAGGAGAACAAGTGCAAAAGAAGCTTTGGTGGAAAGTATGTGGTATTTTTGTTTTTTTTGTTTTTTTGTTGTTTTTTTCAAGTTTTTTTCCATATCAAATATTGAGCTCCATTTCAAATTTATAATTGGTCAAAAACATTTACATCATGTTCAGAATAAAAAAACAACAATTTGGCCAAAAAGTTGATATTTTTCTTGAAAATTAACGAAAGCTTTTAATTACATGAATGTTGCACATATTTATATATTTGAAAAAGACCAGGTTTTTTTTTAAATAAATTTCCCTATTTAAAAAAAATACAGAACAAAAAGAAGCCATTTATCTAGAAATTGCAATTTTTCCTGCTGAAAATAGAACACTTATAAGATTCAATAATGAAAAAAACTTTTTGAATTCGGGCTTATAATGTAATGGAGACGGTAGAATTGAATGTGGCGCTATGCAAAATATTATTTGCACTGCTCTGAAACAGTGGATTGATATGTGAATTTCCAAAAAAAAAATATATATAGTTGTGACAAAAAATTCATAAGCATTTATAAAAAATTTTTATTAATCTTATAAGTCACTTGTGTAGAAAAAAACTTTTCGGTTGAAATTATGTTTTTTTTTACAAAATTTCTTTTTAAATTTAAATTTTAACTTTTAACTTAAACTCAATGAATGTTACGAATACGTGTTTGTAAAAAAAAGTCTACGCCTAATTCTATATGACACTGCAGTTTTGTTGATCCGAAAACAAAAATAACAAAAAATAACCATTTATTTTGATTCGGAAGTGCTTCGGGCTGCTATGAAAAAAAAATAGGTTAAACGAATATTAAAAAAGGAGAATTAAAATAGCCGAGATTTTTTTGTAGATGAGATTTGAGAAAATCACCGGTTTTTTTCTTTTTGATGAATGATTGTTTGAAAAAAAGTTATTCATTGTTTTCTAAGCTCACGCTCAACGGATTGCCGACGAAGTAATCGTTTTCACGGCGAAATAACCTTTAAAACACCAAATTTTGATGTGCAAATTTTGTTGGCAAATAACAAAGCAAAAAAAAAAGACAAGTTTAAATAACCAAAATGGCTATAGTCTTTTTTCTGTTCTTTGTTGACCTTATGATATCATACAACTAGAAAAAACCATTTTAGGCAAAAAAAAATTACGTGGAATGCGATTATTCTTTATATTTTCTAAAAAACTTTACTTTTGGTTAACTTAATGTTACAGTTTAATTTTTTTTAAATTGATTGTGAGTACTTCAGGCTGCTATGAAAATATTTTCAGTGCCCCAGGCTGCCATGGAAAAATAATTAAATAATTAAAAAAAAAAAAACAATAAAAAAAGCTATGTTTTTAGGGTTTTATCCTTATTTTGTAGCTAAGATTTTACAAAATCGATAATTGGTTTTCAGTATATTTTTGTTAACAAATGGGCGCATAGTACCTATCTGAAATTTGGGTCCAATGGATCACTTTAAATTTTTTAATTTTGATCGACTGAGTAGCTGAAAAAAAATTTAGTTTCTACAAATCTTTTTTTTTGCATACGTAGTAATTTAAAAATTTGTTGAATGTTACATGTCAAACTCTTGATGACAGAAGTGCAAAAAAATTCAATCTTTCAGACGTTTGCGTAAAAATAAAACCTTCCTTATTTAAAAAAAAAGTTGTTTATAGAGTTCTGAAATGGTACTGCAACCTGATTTCAAACAAATTCGTTTCTTCCGCTGTTCTGGGTCTTCTGGCCGTTTACTGGTGGGTTCAAACTACAAATTTCGGAAAAGAAAAACTATATTCAGGTACATTAGCATAATTGGAACTCTGAATATAAAGTCCGAATTGAGTCCTGATAAGTTGTTCTTGAGGGATTCCGACATCAACACGGTGAATTTTAACTGAAAGTGTGCAATTCTATTTAAATTTAGATTTTCGAGCAGCGAAACAAGTATATCAATCCATTCTATGAGACGGCCTGGATTTTGGTCAACGAGCCGGGAGATTTGACTTCGAGCTCAAGGTATGTTGATTTTTTTTTGTATAGAAAATTTTATTCCAAAAGTTTAAATGAAAACAAGGGTAAAATATTATATACAATATTTTTAATATAGTTCTTTTACATAAATGTTTTTTTCAACACCAGTAGTATTTTTCTTACCGTGATGTTTCAAAAATAAGGTTTTAAGCTTAATTTTTCAAAGTATGTACGAAATTTTTAATAATTTAGAAATTTCGAAGTGGATCGCGTTTTCACAAGATCAAACCATCTCAACGAATTATTCATTCATTTTTTTCGTAAATCTTTCAAAAAATTTTAACAAAAAAACACGTTGAAAAGAATTTTAGTTTGTTCAGATTCCGTAACTGATGCAAAAGATTGGTATTTGTGCCAACAAATGTTTCAAAATAAGCCTTTTAGTATTTTGCAATCGATAATTTAGTGCTGATCCCGATTATTTTTGATTTTCTACTGCAATAAATTTATTTCAATATGAAATTAAAAACGTAAAAAGCTGCGAAAACGTTTAAAAAAATTTCAATTTAAATCCGTAAAAGAAAATTTTTTTAAACAAAAAATGATTGAGTTTTGTGCGGACAAAATTTTTTGTTTGCAAACGATTAAATTTGCTTAAATATGTATGTAGGTTTGTAGGTGCTTTTGGTAAACCCTGCTAAATTTTAGAAAACAAGTTTAGAAAAGGTAAAATTTTTCATGTTTGCTGTTTATACCCATCGTCATGTTTCAAAATGAGCTAATGTTTTTTTTGGTAATTTGTAAGTGTTTATTCGAGTGTAAGCCTTAAACTTTAATTAACAGACTTGTTATGCAACACAATTTGTTTCTAAAGAAAAGTCAAAAACGAGAAAAAAATCAAAATCTAAAACGGAATTTGTTTTTAAACAAAAAATGCATAATTTATGGGTGGACAACAACATAATGCATAAAGTAAAAAAAAAACTGAGTAAATTAATACACGCAGGTTTGTAGGTGTTTTTGAGAAAAATAAGTGTAGAAAAGGTAACACTAAATTATAGTTTGTCTCATCGACATGTTTCAAAATGAGGTAATGTGTTTTTCTATTTCGTCAGCGATAATTTCAGTGAAGCCATCAAATTTCGTGGAGCTAAAGTTTTTGACATTTTTCAAACGTTTTTTAATGGGTACATTAGGAAAATATAGGTTTTTACGCAAAAACCGAGAATCTTGCATAATTTTGGGTTTTAAAAAGTTGCTCATGAACTATTCAAACAAAAGCCGGAAAGTGAGTTATTTCTCTATTGTAAAAATTTTTTAATTAAAAAAGGAAAAAAAAAGTTTTACTTTCCTAACTTACAATATTTTTTCTCCAATTATTCGTTTAAAATCCAATTTTTTGTCTAGTCAAAACTTTTGAAACATCTCATTTTGACATGAAATCGGTATGAAAATCATTATATTTTTTTCAGAAAACACCGTATTTCGGACTTGGTTCATGAACTGGAGGCGCTCCCAGGTGCCGTTGGAAAGTGAGTTGGAATTTCAAAAATTATTGAATTTTTTTTTTCCAATTTTTCAATAAAATTCCAGGTATGCTACCAAATTCTGGATGAGAGACTATGAAGATTTCCTGAGACAGGCTGAAGAAATGGACGAACTCAGCGAACTCGAGGAACCCGGAAATGCAATTGAATTTAGTATCAATGGAAGGTGAGTTCAGTATTTCAAAGGTTGCTAATTAAAGTTGACATGGAAATTTGATCGTTGTTTGGATGCCTTTCGCTCTAAGTGAAAAACTTACTCCATTAAAAAAAGAGATCCATTCTATCTTCATGTTTCATTTGAAACAGTTTTTTTATTTATTTGAAATTTTTTATTTCTCGCAAAACTTCTCGAAATTGCAAAATGTTTTGCAACTTTTAAAAATCAAAAGTTATAAACTCCCTTAAACCGGAAAATTTGATTTTGTTTATGTTTTATGGCGACTTTTATGTTAGATTTTTGATGTAAAAAAGTTTTTTGGACACCCTAATTATTGAACATGCTCAGTGTATGAAATAACGCTGCAGGTAAAGGTAAAATGGGCCAGAAAACGAAATTGTTGTAAAAGTTTCAAAATAGTAAGGTGTTTAAGCAACGTTGAAGAAATCTAGGAATTCGTTTGGAAAAACGCTCGAAAACCCCACCAAAACATACAGTAAAGTTTCAAAGTCCGATCGATCCCAACTTTTGTATAAATTTTACCTAGAACGAAATCGATTATCGATTTTTGGCGCAGAGTACTGTAATCAAGATGTAACTTCCCTCAAACTTTAGAAACACGAACATGATAAGTGAACGATTTCTGGGGGTATATAAAAAAGTTATTTGCCAAAACTTTTTTGACAAGAAACAAGTGACCGCATTTTTTCGATGTTTTTAAAAACAATTTGGAAACTCTATGAATACCATACACTAACTTGCGTAAGCGATTTATAAAGATTATGTGAAACATACAAAAACGTTGGTTCAATGTTTTTTTTTTTCGCAAAAAATCAATTTTTTAATTGATTTAAAATTTATTTGGTTACAAATTTGGTTGATACTTTGGTTGATTTTGACATTCAAATTTGGTTGATACTGCACCATTTAATGTGTTATTTTTGAATTATGAATTGAATTTTTTGGTATTTTTGGGCCATTTTTGAATGTTTTCGCACTTTCATGCGGATGTTTTGCAAATATGGTCGTCTTCGAATTTCAATTTAAAAGAATTATTCGACGTCAAGATTTTTTTTTGCATAGATCTTAGTGAAACACTTTGAGCAAAACATTGATGACCCAAAAGATTTACCTTTATATCCTAGGCTATATAAAGGTCACCATTTTCCAGTCCGATCGAAGCATTTTGAAAAATTCTGTCAGTCTAAATAAGGTCCTTACACGAAATTTAAAGAGACGACCTCTTAAGAAACTTCAAAGTTTGTGTTTTTTTAGCCAAACCCTGCCATCTGCCTTAAAACCAAAAGAAAACGAACTGAAGCAGTTTCTTGAGTGGCCTGAATTCTCGTTCTGGAAGGGATTCATTCAATTCGACGCAAGTGATGATGGGTATTTTTCTTTAAAACAGTTAGCTAAACACATTTTAAGAGCTAATTACAATGTTACTCGTTTCTTCCTAACCACGGCATACCATGGAGAAGAGCTTCTCGAGTGGTCCAACCGTGCTCATTTGCTGCAGAGGCTGAGATCAGTCACAGACAAGGTAATTGTAAAATAAAGGGGGGGGGGGGTTTAAAGTTTTTTAAAGTACCGTATTTTATTCTTACTAAAATAATTTTGTATGTAATTTAGAAACATGAAAGAACTGCAACTGTGACTACAAATAACGTAACTGCTATTGTTTCAAAAAAATTTAGTTAATTTAACAATTCCCATTTTTGAGTTCAATGTTTTACAAAAAAAAAACTTCAGGTTTCCGTTTCTCACAAAATTTTGGTCGCAGTATAACAATAAAACCTTAATTTCTGTCGTAAAAATAAAAAAAATACAGTAACTATAAAAATTAAAGATTTTGTAATTTAAAAAAATTTGTCTGTTTTATTCGTTTGGTATATTATGCTACGATTTTACCAAACGTTGGGTTCAAGATCATGTTTAAAGTTAGACTACATTTTGTTAACTTACCTTGAATTTTTTTAACGAAAATGTTTTCTCTAAACTTTTAAAAAAAATGTTCGTGGAAGATGTTTGATTGTTTTCTTTCAACTTTATATGCTGAAGTAATGCAAAAATTCAAAGTTTCACTTTAATAGGGATTAAGAAAAATATGAAACAGAAAAATATGAAATTATGTTGAATTATTTGCCTTATTTGATATTTGAAGGTCAAAAAAGTGTAAAAATAGCTTCAACTCCACAACAAATTTATTTAACAAATTCAATTAATTAATCTGAGCTGACTGTTTTACACATTATATATTTTTGGTACACATCCTGTACAATATTGAACTTGTTGAAATCGCTGTGCTTTGATATTTTTGATTTGATAGTCTACTTACCACTGAAAATCGCATACGGGGGACAATAGGTACCCCTGTAAACCTTTGTTCTCGCGTAAAAAAAATTAAAACCATATAATTGGTAACTCATGCCTCAACTTCAGAATTCAGAATGTTATTCAAGGTAGAACGAAAATATTTTAAATGGAACCGTTTGAAAAAAAAACAACAACAACATTGAAAAAAAATCAAATAACGAAAAATAATTTAGTTATACGAAACTCAACTTATTTTTCGATAAAATACATAGAATTTGCAAATATAGCAAATTTAATGTTTTATCCAAAAAAATTGTCTATAAATTTTTAGTGTCTGTCACATTTTAAGTGTTATAACTGGAAATTACAAATGTTACAACATTAAATTCTCTACTATTCCTCAATCTTTGAAGTTATAATACTGCTAACGAATTTTAGTACCCCGATTTGGACGTGTGGGTCTACATGGAAGATGGAAAATTTCTGGATCTTATTGAGACAATGGCGCCGATTGCTTCGCAGGTTTGGGTTTTTTCTTGTAAAAAGTCTCGTAAAATTTAAGTGTCGTTTTGAAATTGCAATGCTAACTTAATAAAATTACAATAACTTTATTTTAGACTGCACTCTTCACCTTTGCCTCTATGTTCATCGTAGCAATGTTGTTCATTGCTCATCCTTCCACACTCGCCGTTGCTACTTTGAGTATCTTATCTACAAGTATTGGTGAGAGAAACTCAAAGATTTCAAATTTAGAGATGACGCGATTTTTAAAACTAGTTACATGTACAAAGAAAAATAGTTGGAAATCCACTCCACGCCAACCAACCTAAAAAAAATAGCAAAAAAAAATGTTCTCGAAACTTTTCTATGCATTTTCTACGCACACGTGACGGCGCGTTTGCTGCCGAAATCGATTGAGTTTTAAAATTCGGTTAAAATACATTCTTAAATCCAGATCATTAGGTAAAAATTGAGAATGAGAAATAGCATCTTGCATCAGCCATGCCTCATTTTAAAACTTTTCGTGATGCGCGTGAAACACTCACAGAACTTAAATATTGTAAAACAAAAAAATGAATGATTTCAGAACAAAATAATGTTTTGAGACGTTATTTTTATCAGATTCGAGGTGCATTTGACACCTTAAACTTTAAAAACAGCCAATAGAAAAAAGTTAGATATAGTCTGTTTCCAATGAAAGGTCGCTGACTTTTAAACCGACCTTGATTTCCACTTCTATTTAACCACTAACGATTGGAAACATTGAAGAGAAAATAAATTTAACCAACGAAAGAACACTGTAAAAGGGGAGTGCGCAGACAATTAAACAATTCGCGGTGGGATGCAATGACCGCAGTC
The DNA here is from genome assembly GCA_964057215.1 of Oscheius myriophilus. Classification (NCBI taxonomy): domain Eukaryota; kingdom Metazoa; phylum Nematoda; class Chromadorea; order Rhabditida; family Rhabditidae; genus Oscheius; species Oscheius myriophilus. The sequence continues at coordinate 23,115,763 of OZ059903.1, forward strand.
CTTTAAAAAACGGCCAAATCGCGTTCCGTTTTTCGGAAACAAACCATAATTGTATTTTAAAAAATAAAGTTCAAAATCAAAGTCATACCAAAAGTTTTATGTTTTCGTCATGATACCACAGAATTTTCTTCATTTTGCATTTTTCGACCGAAAAAATTATTATTTCAAAATCGGTTAAAGAATATTATGAAAATCAGATGTAATCAGTCATTCCGCATTTTGGAACTTTCATTATGCGCATGAAACAGTGAACCTCAAATTGTTAATCAAAAAAAATTGAAAGATTTGGAAACAAAAGAATGTTTTATGTATAAAATTATGTGTGTGTAATAGAAACATTGTCTCAACGACATAATTTTTCAAAACCTAGAACTAACTCAAGTTTTTTGGATTCAAACGCTTAGAAATCTCATGATTCACTGATCGTGAGAGGAAGGTTGTAAATCATTTTTAAAAAATCTAGAATTATTATCGCAAAAAACACAACACATCAAAAACTGTGACACTCACACGTCGCAACGCGTTCATTGCCGAAATTAAGCTTTAACAATCGATTTAAATACGTTTAGTTTGAAAATCGGTTAAAGACAATTTTGACAGCCCGATCATTAGGCGAAAATTCAGAATGACATGCGCCGGTCCAATCAGAAATTCCGCATTTTGACACTTTTCCTTATGCGCATGAAACAATCACTGAACTTAAAAATGATAAAAAAATAAACTGATTTGACAACAAAAGAATGTTTTAAGACGTTATTTTTAAGAGACTCGAGCTACCTGTGACACCTAAAAATTGCCTTTCAAAACTGGTAAAAAATTTTTCGTAAGGCCAAATAAACGAAAAAAAAAAACAAGTTTTGGTTCGATCGGGTCGAACTTGCGATGTCGTCCCAGAAATTCCATATTCTGTTTCACCATGGCCCAAATTAAAAATTTTCCACGCAATTCTCTATATTTTACATTTTTCGAACGAAAAAATTTTAGGGGAGCCTCAAGAGTCTTAAGAATCGCGCTGAAGTGTGCACGCTAAAAAATTGCCTCTTGCGATGGCCTAGTGTTCTAAATTTTACATTTCTAATATTAATCAATTTTAAAGTTAAACGTGTTATGTAACAGGAGATAAATTCGAATTAAATACACTAAGTTTTAAAATTCGGTTAATCTACATTTTGGAAACCGGATCATAAGGGAAAAATTGAGCTGATGGAATCAGACATTCCGCATTTTGAAAATTTTCATTGTGCGCATGAAACAATGAACCTAAAAGTTGTTAAACAAAATATTAGAATAATTGAGAAAAAAAAGAAATTTTTACGTACAAAATTGTACACGTGTTAATTTCTGCAAAAACTAGTAAAGCTAGAAATTTTTTTTTGGATACCCAGGCTTAGAAAACTTTAAAAAAAAAAAACAAAAAAAGACATTTTATCCAGGAGACTTCGAATAATACCTACATGCTGACGTGACAAAAATTTAAAACTGTGAAATTCACAAGCGTTTGTTTCCGAAACCAAACTTTAAACATCGGTTAAAATAGTTTTCGTTTCGTTAGGCAAAGAGTTTCGTTAGGAAAAAATGAGAACCAAAAAGGAAAAGGCAATCGAATAAGCGACGCCGTTTTTAAAACTTTTCCACTTGGCGCTTGAAACACTGAATAAAAGTATTTTTTGTGTATGTATAATAGAAACATTTGGTAAACGACATAATTTTTCAACTAACTCAAAAAAGTTTTGGACAAAATGCTCAGAAACCTAAAAACAAACTCTGAGAAATTTGTAAAAACTACGAAAATTGGCATTTGTATTTTTCCAGGAGTCTTCGGAATAATGTCTTGGTGGGGAGCTCATTTGGACCCAATCCTCATGTCTTCCACAGTCATGTGCATTGGTTTCTCTGTCGACATTCCATCCCACATCAGTTATCATTATTACCAAGCTGGTGATTTTTTTTATTTTACAAATACTTTCAATGTTGCAGGAAAAGAGTCACTTTCTGTGTCTGAGCGGTTGGAACACACTGTGGCAGCTGTTGGATTTCCTATTCTTCAAGCTTCAATTTCCACCCTCCTTTGTGATATGAGCTTCTTCTTTGTTGATTTGCATATGGCTCAGGTAAGATTTAAGTTACAAGTTTCAAAATATAAAAAAATATGAAGCAGTTCATCATCACAAATTTAAAACGAAATTGAACTTCCGAAATTAAATCATGCAAAAGTTGTTTTGAAAAATCGAACTTTTGATAACAAAGAGTTTGAACGGCAGAACAAAAACCAGCTGGTTCAAATTGCTTAGCAACTCTCTGAAACATTGACATTAGCCCAAAAAATCCCTTATAATAAAACGCTACCGTGTGTGTCTGTGTGTGTGTGTGTAGTGTATCAACCCCGCCTTCACTTTCCCATAGGGGAGGGTGAGATCGGCCGGTCTTCCTTTCTGCTCCTTTCTCTCCCGTCCGTTACGTGACTTACGTGGCTTATGCACTGCTCATTTGCTTCCACTCTTGCTTTTTGCCTCCCTCCGACCGGTCAGTACTCCCCCCCTCCACTGCCTCTCTCTCTATCTGTCTCTGTCTCTATTTCTCTCTCTAATTGACTCTCTTTCTATCTGCCTCTCTCTATTTTACTCTGTCGCTATATTTCTCTTTCTCTCTATGTCTCTCTATCTCTCTCTTTCACTCTATGTGTGTATGTGTCTTTGTCCGTGTTTGTATCTGTGTCTCTCAGTCTATCTATCTATATCTCTCTGTCCCTGTGTCTATGTATCTCATTCTGACTCTGTGTATCTCTCTGTCATTCTCCCTGTTTCTCTGTATATCTTTTCTTTGTCTTCACTCGGTCTGCCTGTCTGTCTCTTTGTATCTTATCTGTCTGTTTCTCTGTATTTCTCTTTGTCTCTTTGTCTCTCTGTTTTTCTGTTTGCCTCTATGTCTCTCTCCGTCTGTCTCTCTCTCTCTCTCTGTGTCTCTGTCTGTCTCTGCTCACTCAGTTTGATGCCCTGCGGCCGACTTACTGTTGGAGCCTTCGACCGCTCAATAAAATGGCCTGCGGTCGAACGTTTTACGGCCTTCGGCCGCTAAGATGGCCTGCGGCCGGACTCTCAAGCGGCCTTCGGCCTCTCAGTAAGCCGGCCTGCGGCCTTCGGCCTCTGTATAAGCCGGCCTGCGGCCGAATAGTCAAGCGGCCTTCGGCCTCTCAGTAAGCCGGCCTGCGGCCGAATAATGTTTGGCCTTTCGGCCGCTCAGTTAAAAAGTTCGCCGCCTTCGGCCGCTTAGTTAGATGGCCTGTAGTCGAACATTTTTAAGGCTTTCGGCCGCTCAGTTAAACGACCTTTGGCCTCTCCGTTAGACGGCGTTTGGTTCAGCTGTTCGCCTCCTGCCGAACAATTTTGCGGTCTGCAGCTGTATGCGTTCACGGCCATCTGCCGCAGATATAAATTGCTCAATTTAAATTTGATTGAAGTAAAAAAATATGGACGGACCCCCACGCAACCAGGAGCGTAAGCGCGGCCTTGGCCACAATCTGAAATTGACAATGTTGAAAACATTGTTAAGTTCAGATCTTGTTTTTTTTATGAAAACAATAAATAAAGAAAAAATGAATTTTTTTCAGCTCTTTGCCAAATGTATGCTGCTGGTGGTCGTCATCGGAATGATCCATGGCCTAGTGGTTATCCCAGTGATCTTCAACCTTCTGGCAGCTTTTCCCAAAGCAATGAGATACACCGTGTCACAGAGAGCCCTTACTGCCTAAATCCGAAATTCCGATGTTGAATTCTATTGTCTGTACAAATAGTCACTAATTTTATTTTTCACTTCCTTCATAGTCTGTTTCAAACTACGGGTGAATTATATTTTTCTCTTTTCTGTTAAAAAACATTCTTTCTAGGCTTACGAGCAAGGTTGATGATACAAATGGTTTATAACACAGTTTTGAACCCTATCAGTAATAAATAATTGATTTCTCTGAGCTTTGTTTTCTTTCTTTTTTTATAAACATTTCTAGAAAAAAGAAAGTACTAAGGACCATTTTCTGTCGTGTTGTGCTAGCTTGGGATACTGTAGAAAACAAATTTTTTTGTTTGTGAAGCATCGAAGCAAAAAATTGTTTTTTTTTTTGGGTCTTTCGAATCTTTACCACAATAAAAAATTTAAATATTCAATTAAAACGGATTCAGATTCATATGTCAAATTCACACATTGAGCTTATTGTTAATCGAGAATACTTTAAAATCTTTTTAAATAGTTTTGTTTTCTTGGCAAAATGAACTAAAAAGTATAGTTTTCTTGGCAAAATGAACTGAAAATAAAAAGTATAAAAATAATTTATATTCGATTTTGGCGCTCTTTTAGATTCTATACGCGTCCTTGCCAATTCGAAACTTGGGTTAATTCAAAAAAAAAATCCGGAGTTTTGCGAAGCCTTGCCAATTTTCGTTAAAAGGGGCAAAGTCATTCAAACTTTCGTGAGAAATTTGTAAGTTCAAACTTTTTTAACTTTTGTTACATTAAATTGCAGAGAAATAACTATTAACCATACATATAAGCTATGCGCTTCGATATGTGGATATTCAATAGCAAACTAATTATTCATCCTCGTTCAGAAACCATGCCAAAGATAAACCATGTGACCAACCAACAATTTAAAGATAATAACTCGTTAGTGTGAACTACTTGTTCTCTTATTTTGCACAGCGTACTTGCAAACACTTGGTATATATTTTATATCGTAGAAAATGCAAGCCTACATTGCTAACGGTGGTCTACCTCCTTTATATAATTGCAATTTGTAAGTTTACAAGTTTTGAAATTTTTTTAAAGGCTTTTCACGAAAATGTTGAAGGAAAACAAAGTCATTTATTCAAAATTGCATCGCGAATAGTTTTTAAAATCAGACGACTTTTTCTGAGGTTGTTCATAAAATTAAATTTTTTGAGATTAAAATTTTTTTTTCCGCTTTTTCCTTTAAGTTGAAATTATTTTCAAATTTAGAATTTTCACTAGTATAAAAATTTTTTCTGAATGTTTCAATAACCATTCATATATTGCCAAAGTCGTTTTTACCGATAATTTATTCATTTTTAATTCCCCTTAGGAAATTTTGTAACTTTTTTAAAAGCCTTTTGTCACAAAACTTTAACAATAAAACAAAAAAGTTGTTGTGCAGAACAGAATGTTTATATATTAAAAGAATATATAAAAGGAATTGCATCCCCAATGTTAATTCAGCATATTTTCTAAATGTTCTGCGGTTGTTTAAAAATCAGTGGCTCTTATTTCACCAATTGAAACAAATGTATAAAAATTATTGCTTTTCATCATTAAATATATGCTCAATTCACCATTTAAAAAAAAGTTATTTGTGGATCATCAATGTTGCTTAAAAATTAAAAAAAAGATTTAGGGATTTTTAAGTTTAAACTAACTGTTTTTCTTTTCAGATACGTAAACTGGTCACACGAACAGTGGTCTGCAGTTGGTGAAAAAAGCCCCTATCTGGGAGGATTTTCAATAACTTTTGGACTAATTAGCATTGTAATTGCATAATTAACCAAATGTTTTTGTACAAATTCAGATTTTATACATTCCCTGCTGCTACGTTCTACGCCAACCGGACATTTATAAGCTTTCTGCTTATAAATTTTTATTTATCGTTTCAATATCTCAAATTTCAATGCTAACAATGAATTCGATTATTTGTGGGATTTTCTTTATAATGGGAACGGTTTATTGTCATCATCCGGATGGATTATACATTTTTGGATGTTTTGGATTTGGTATTAATTTAGTAATTTCAAAATATTTCTATACAAATTTTCAGCATCTTGGTGTTTCAGTTGTATCAGTTGCTTTTTATTGAGTTCATCGCGATTAATTGAAATTTGGAGTAAGAAAATTCATGCCAAACTATTTGGAGGTAGGATTTTTAAAATACAAAATTAGTTTTTTTAGTCTTGCCAAGGTTTCAAAAATTCTTTAAATTTTTTGGTGTTTTTTTTTTTAGTTCTCCCTGCTTCTCATAATTGCGATACTTAAATATTGGGCGTTTAAAAATTGGCCTTTGGAGAAGGCAAACAGAAGGTTTATATTTCGGGCAAAAATGTTTTCATAAAATTATTATTTTTAAAGATGTACTTTAGACACGTTTTCTCAAATGTTCGAGCTGTTTACATATTTAAATAAAAAGATACTTGCAACCCAAAAAGTTGAAAAATCACTTCACTATCCCATTTTCATTTTTCACAGCGAAACAATGGTACGTAACTTTGAAAATTCATACCTCCCGTTAAAATTGCGCTATCAGGCTGTTAAGACACTCATTCTATAGTGAATTGTCTGCTGATGACAGAGAAAACTAAAATTGGCCTTGTTTTTGATTTTGGAGCAATGGAAACAATCGAAACAGACAAGAATAAATGGAAAATTTTGGTTTTTGGATTATCACGGTTTCATGTGTTGCGACCCAGAAAAACTGTTTTGATCATACGATTCTCCATCAGATTCTGCCCAAAGTGAAATGTTGAAAATTGAAAATCTTGTATTCCAAAGTTTTCAAAAATTCGATTGAAACGTCGAAAAACGCGTTTTGACATAGGTTTGCTAAGCGAGCACCCCATTTCCGCCGAAACATTGAAACGGCACTAGCGCGGGATTGGTTGTCAGACGCTTTCTTGGCAAAAATTGGCTTGAACAGCAGTTTTCGACGTTTCAATCGAATTTTTGAAAACTTTTGAATACAAGATTTTCAATTTTCAACATTTCACTCTGGGCAGAATCAGATGGAGAATCGTATGATCAAAACAGTTTTTCTGGGTCGCAACACATGAAACCGTGATAATACAAAAACCAAAATTTTTCACATATTCTTGTCTCGAGAAAAACTTTAATATAACAAAGAAAAATTAAAACGCGAAATTCGAAAAATGATGCTGTTATTTTTTTTTTTAGAAAATCAACTTGCAGAATTTCTTGTTTCAAAAAAAACCTAAATTTTTAGGCGGTAGCTTTGATCACTGTCAAGGCAAGACTTTCCGTGGGAAATCAATTGAACTTTATATTCATTTTTTCCACAAAATAATTTGAAACATGCAAATTCACAGATTTTGCCCAAACAGTTTTTACGAATGACCAATTTTTAGAAACTTAAAACCAGCAAATTCCATTTTGTAAATTATTATAAACAAACCGTACATGTAAATTATCCTTTATAATTCTTTCTTTAAGGCAGATTTTTTTTTTGCGTAGCCGATCTTTTTCTTATTGAAGAGCATCCGCAAATTCCCAAAAGGGTTTTTAAAATTATTTTTAAACTTCAATCGTTTAGATTTTCATTGTTTGCAAAAACACTACAATTTTTCGAGAACCTTTTAAATATACATTTTTTCACACGTTGGCGTCACAAAAAAGCTGGAAAAGGCGAAGAAATTTTCGAGTTAACGGTTTAAAAAAAAAATTGGAGATTGAAAATAAGTTGAATGTTGTGTAGCATTTTATATAACAGTTGAAAAAACAAAATAAACAATTAATCACTGCCAATTGCTTTTTTGTTGTTTTATTGGAATAAAGTACACTTACATTAACTGTATTAAAGTAAAAACTTGACAAATTAAGAAGAAAAAAAACGAAATTGCACAACATTTATGAAAATCGATTTATTCATTTTCAGGGAATCGCATACTCTTTTCCTACATTTTGATTTTCACCTACGTTACAATAATTATAATATTCGGGAAACCTCTTCTTTTTAACTCGAAGGAAATGTCGGGACTTTTCGATCCAAGAATCAATCCTTATAGAAATCATACAGAGGTTATACCAAGAAAACCTTTGTTTAAAGTGAAGTTTTCAGAATTACACAAATTTTCTTACTTTTTTCAATAACTACGTACTCGTTGCAATCACTTTGCTCGTAACGTTAACATTCATTTTATCTTTTACTTATCAAGCGTACCGTATTCAAATTGTTTTTAGTGCTTTTCAGAAACAGGTATGTGGTGTGTCAGTATATATGTGTATGTCAATAGGTGTGTGGGTATTTCAGTATTGGTGTGTGTTTGTACGTGTGAATGAGTGTCAGCAGCGTGGGTGTTTGTGAGCTAGTGTAAATAGAGTGTGTGTATGTCTGTGTGTATGTGTGTTTGTGAACGAGTGTCAGTAGGTGTGTATGTGTATGTCGTTAGGTCATTAGGTGAGTTTGTGGGTGTGTCAGTATATTCGAATGTGTTTTAAGTAGCATGTCAGTAGTTGTGTATAGTGTATTTCCAACGAAAAGATTGTGTATGTGTGTGCGTGTGTGTATGGGTTTGTGTGTGTCAGTAGGTGTGTGCGAGTATATTTTTGCGTACTTTCTAGCTTCATTGCAGATTTTCTTCCAAACCTGCGTATCCAGCCTCGGAATGCTCACTGGAAGTCTCGTAAATGTCATCATTATTGCGTTAAGATTAGAATCCAACCCCACAATTTTGGCAATGTCACTGATCCTTCTCCAATTGTGTACAGGCATGTTTTCTTTGAAAATGAGGCTTTTCCGGAAGAATTGTCATAAACTAAAATTGATTGGATTTGACTTTTCCTTGAAACAAAAATCTGACCAAAACAATTTGTCCAGAAAATTTGAAAATTGAAAATTGATTGAAGTTGAGTTAAATTCTTGAATTCCAGGAAGCGAATTGTTTCTTTTTCTATTCGTTAACAAAACTATTCAAAGAAGACTTCTTCAACTAGTTGTCAGATCAAGCAAGAGTACTCCGATTGTCGTCACAATTGTAACAAATAGATTTTAAGCATTATAATATTGTTTTTGTTCCAAGTCAAAAAATTGTCATTTATAAAAAATTAAATTTTTTTTCGTTGTGGCAAATGTTTCATCAGTTTATAAAGTTTTTTTTAAAGCAGTTACAAAATTACTGTGAGAGAGACAGATGTGACCTTGTTGTGAAACATGTATTTACCCGGAAACGTCATTTTCTGTAGAAAAACCAAGAAGAAAATTATACTCTTCGCAAAATCTACTTCGGCCATTTTGGCTGAATACACGGCCTGAGTATCTTATATTGCACACTTCACTTACGAACAACAACAGCATATTGGCACGTAGTTCCGAAGTTGTTTTGGCACAAATTATGTGTACTTTCTACCTCAGGACAATGTCCTTTCAAACGAAGTTGGAGAAATACACATCTTTATGATATATTCCATGTGTTCAAAAATATATTAGCGCCAAAATTAAAAAAAATAAACTTTGTTTTCTTTTTTCCTTTTTTTGAAATTTGTTTTTTTTAAATTAAGTCCAAAGTTTCATTTTGCGACAATGTTGCGTTTACTTTCCAATTTTCAATCATTTCGCTTTTCTGTGAGGTCTACAAACTATTTACATGTACTTTGCAGTTTTGACATTTCAAACTTAGAAATTCGAACACCTAAATAAATTTAGAAATGGCGAATTCATAAAAACAAAATTGGGAATGTTTGGTTATTTAGTGAAATGGTGCATTGCACTATAATTCAGTGCAATGCAATGCAATGGCCTTTGTTGGTTTCTAATAAGGTTTCGAATATATACCTCGCGCCAAATCTACGGACAATTAGGCTGCGTTCACGGCCTGAGTATCCTATATTGTACACTTACTCCAGGCACAACATCAACACATTGGTACGTTTTTCCGAATTAGTTTTGGCACGAAGTATATGCAGTTTGAAAAATTCTAAATGGGTCGACTGTTTCACAAAAATTTTAATTTTTTATTACCAAAATAACGGGTTAGAAACGCAACTCTGGTCTTTGCTGTCAACTCTTTCGTATATTTCTTTTGTCATCATCAGGAAACTTTGTTTTCTGCAGTTCCTGGAAATCCACGATAAATATCCTGACATCTGCAACAATTGCCCTTTACAAATGCCATCAGAAGGTAATATCTGTCTCAAGCTAAGCTGAGATCAATCCCGTTCGTCACAGATTCTGCCCAATTATATTTTCAAATTTCCGTTTTTTTCCTATAGTTATTGCGTTGGGAACAAAAAGAATTCCAAATACAATTCGTTTTTTTTTGTATCAGGAAATATAAAAAACAAAAACTTTTTCAAATGTACGATAAAAGATTACATACAAAAATTTAAAACAATTTGAGGTATAGTCAATTTTCAAGGAAAGGTCGGTAAGGTGTTGTGCGACATTTCGCTGAAAATTCGACCTTTTCCAATCAATAAAATCGATGAGTTTGGAACTTCTTTTCTTTGCTGCAACATTCAAACACAGCATATAAACAGGATTGTTTGGTTTGGGTTTTTTTGCCGTTTTCAAAAAAGGACAATTTCCAACTTATTAACTGTTAAAATTTTGTTTCCACTTTTTTTTTCTATCTATGTCAATTTCTTACATAGTTAGAACAGTTAACAAGAATTTTACTTTTTTTTTTTAATTTATATCTCTGTTATGCAATGTTACACCTTGAAAATCTTTTTTTATATGACTAAGCTGTATGTAATATGCTTATGTATCCTCGCAAACTGGTTTTACGTCGAATTTCAAGTTCAAAGAGAAGAATAAGAAACATGATAGCGGGCACACGGCTTTTCTGAAGTAACTAATACCCCATTGAAACATTTGTACAAATTGGCAAACCCAAAAAATTATTTTTCGTTAACACAATGTAGTGTTTTTTTATCGGAGTCTCTAAGTTTCAAACAATTTTTTCAAAAAGATTTAAAACGATAAAAAACACAAAAAAACATCCAAATATGCAAATGTGTGTCACATGAATGTTGCAAGTGTTCGATTGAATTTGCACAAATTTTCCGATTTTGATTCAGACTGTGAGAGCCTCGCGAACAATGTGTAATTTTGAAAATGCTTATAGTCTTCGCCAATTCTACTTCTTCGCCGATTCGCAAATGTAACCCTGACGCAGTATTGCGTACGTATCTTAAAATACGGGATTTTCGTACGCGAATTCCCGTCTGGTGTCATTTGCACAGAGCTAAGAGCGAAATTGGGCGAAGTAGCATTGACAAAGATTATATTTCTTCGTTTTGTTTATAAAATCCTATCTAAAACAATGAACCAAACTCATACAGCCATATTCGTTTTTTCTGTGGAATTCTTTTTCTTCAAAGGAAAGTTTTTTCAAGTTGTTTTACAAAAAAACATACATCCCTGCAAAAGCCTTTCAGAGACGTAAACTATGAATGTTTGCTTTCTAAAATAATAGAAATTCGAGGAAAACTTGATTCCGTGAATGAGGGTATGTTTTTAAGCTTCAAAGAATAGTGCAACTCCAAAATTGTTATTGAAATGGTATAATTTCAGTAAATTTAAGTTCAAGCAGAAAATCGTTGCGAACAGGAAATACGTCATAATCCTTAGATTTTAATTTCCCATTTTCGCTATCATCCAGTGCAAAATCCAATCTGAAACGAAAATAAGAATTAGAAAAAGATTATTCACCATAATTGTTCATTTCTTTTTACTGCTTAAGTTGTGTATTCAGATTTTTTTTGTATTCAGAGAATTTCAGATAAAATCAACTTCTTCGGATGGAAGCATTCATTTCTGCAGGGGGACTTCCCTCTATGTATAGGTGCAATCAGTAAGTTATGGTTAAAAAATATAAATAAGGGGTATATTTTAATTTAAAAAAGATTAAGTTTCCAATGACAAAAACACATTTTTCAAAATCATAGTTTTCTAGATAATCGACTACTTGATGTTTCGTTTCACAGAACATGGTTAAGTTAGCTTCGACTTATACAAAAATTCTCTTATAAACAAAATCGATTTATAAAACTGTAAATTTCGAAACAAATTTTTTTTTTTGATGGCTTTTTTGATGTGGGAGGTGAGAAAACCTCAAGCAGAAAAATATTTTCCTAATCTTTTGATAACATTCCATTGTGGAGACCACGGTAAAATTTCTTTTGCAAATTAGAAGTAAAGTTAAAAGATTAAAAAATATAATGTTTTAAAATGATTCACAGTGAAAAAAACATTTAGCGCTACATTAAACGCCAATCCATTTTTTTAAACACAGGCTGATAAAATTCAAATTTTTGCGTTATAGAAAGTGAAAAACAATTTAATGGTCTTGATAGTTTTTTTAACAAAAGTCTCTCTGCTTCGGGTAAACAGGGTTGCACAAAAAATAACAGAAAAAAAATTAGAGCTTGAAAAAACATGCTAGTTCATTTAATTCGAGGCAAGAATTCCAATATAACTGATGACCAGCTTATTACATAATATTTTTCCATTTTTGTGAAACTACTTTTCCGAAACATTCGAAAAGAGTATCAAGCGGAGAAAAAAGCGCGAAGCTATACACAAAATTTATGACTTAAAAAAATGTTTTTCACGTTTATTTTTATAGAAAAAACCAAATGACAACATTAGTTCATACATATTTCATAGATTAAGATACTGACATTTTATTTAATCAGCTTACTAGAATTTGCATTCTTGATTCTTTTAAACCACAGTTCTGAAACATTAAAAAAAAACCAATTCGCAAAAACAACACATTTTTTTCCTTTTTTGACAACATATTTACAAGCGCTGCTTGCTGCTTCAAAAAACTTTTTTTTATTCAGTTTTTTTTTTGCATAAACTGTGATCTTTTCGTATCAGGTAAACTGTGATCTTGGCTATAAATAAGTTTTCTTTCGCAAACTACAACAGTATCATTGATAATACAATGAAAAACTATTTGTAAATTAACCACAGTGCTAAAACATTTAGCGCTACATATTTTATCAATCTAATATTTTAAACACAGTTACAAGAATGCTTTTGTTTTGAAGAAAATGACAAACAATTAGGGGTCTTGGTTTTTTTTTTTTTTTTTTTTTTTTTTTTTTTTTTGAAAAAATCATATTTGAAAAAAAACGGCAGTTCATTATTTTTCGAGTCGAGCATTCCAAAATAAGATTTGACGATTCTACTACATAATGACTTTTAGTTTCTATGATACCTCTTACGAAACATTCAAAAAGAGTATCATGAGGGGAAAATGGCGCGATGATTTTAAATATCGTTCCATAATTATCTAACAACGTTTTGTACTTTCTTTACAACACATGGTTTATGTTCTCCTGTTTTTATGCGTTAAGTACGTTGATTTTTTAAAACAGAGAATGAAACTGTAACTGTTAAAAGACAAGTGTGCAACTATAAACACTGGATCACGCGAGGGGTCTGGGGGGCCGCAGGCCCCCCAGCTAGGGCGCGCTTGGCGAGCGGTAGCGAGCCAAGCGCGCCCTAGTTACAATTTTTAGAAACATAAATGAAACACAAAATGAAACTTCTAAAGATGGAGTCTATCCAATCTTAGGAGTCGCTTCCCTGATTTATGGAATTGTCTGTATTGTAAGTTGATTTTTTCTATTTATTTTTAAAATCGACTTTCAGATTCTCTACATTCCCTGCTGCATTGTTCTTTTACAACCGAAAATTTACAAAATAACAGCTTACAAATTGTTATTTTTGATATCACTTTCGCAAATTGGCCTTCTTTCTTGGTTTTCGGCCCTAGCAGGGATTTATTTCATCAAAGGCACTGTCTTCTGTGCTTATCCTACTTTTATGTACTTGTTTGGGTGTTTTGCGTTCGGTGAGTTTAAATTTCTAATAAAAATTGTTTGTTTTCAGCATCTTGGTGTTTTAATTGTATTTCTTGTTTGATTTTAAGTGGGTCTAGATTAATTGAAGTTTGGAGCATAGAATGTTATAGAAGAATGTTTCAAGGTAGGCACACAATATTATATCCTTGTGTTCGGTGCTTCATCATTCAGATGGTTGGCTTAAAAAATATCCTTTGAAACAATTTTTTATAACCGTTTCATCAATTTAAGACGCGACGTCTGAAAAACAAAAATCACCGTTTTAAGACTCTTATGAAATCACCAGGAGGGTACGCGCGCCAACGGCGCGCACCCTCCTGGTCTGCGGCCTGCGGCCGCACCGACACACGGCCTTCGGCCGCTCAATTAGGCGGCCTGCGGCCGCAGATTCATGGCCTACGGCCATTCATTACTCGTCCTTCGGCCGTGAAGCACGTGAAACTCGGCCTACGGCCGACCTCACCCTCCTCTCGGGGGGGAAATGAACGCGTGAACTTCCGCTGATCCACTACACACACACAGACACACACGGTAGCGTTTTATTATAAGGGATTATTTCTCTACTTTCTTTTGTATCTGTAAAGTTATTTTTTATTAAGTTTAACGTTATTTTTTATTAAGCCTTCAAAACCAATTTTGAACGGAGTTTTTTTTTGGTAAAAGCGCTTTCTGACGATTATCTCAGAGACGGCATCTTAAATCAAATTTTCAAGGAATATTTCTTGCAGAAAAGCAGTTTATGTCCATTTTTCCAATCTTTTCAGGTTCTCAGGTTTTTAGAACTCCTCTAATTGTATTTCTTTGTTTTTGATTTTACTGAAAGCAATGTAAAACAGCTGTGTAAAAATTTCATTACAAAATTAAATTACAACAAATATTTGTTGCACGCAAAGCTTTTTGACTTTTTTTCCAGCAGAAATTTTTATGCCATAAACATTATGCAAAGAAGTTGTTTTTTTTTTTAGTTTTTTTATCGTTGAGCATTTTCTTTGTTTTCTTGAGAAGGGAAGTGAAACAATCGGCAAAAAAATTGAAAATAATTAAATGTTTTGATTAAAAATTTAAATACATTTTTAAAGTTGTGTCAAAAAAGGTTTCTACGAACTCCAATTTCGTTTTTTTCGACATCACTTTATAGAAAGCTGCTGAAAATTGCTATGCAGCGGCCCTTTTTGAAAATGAGATGCTCAAAGAATTACTAATTGGAAATAAAATGTACTCTTTGTAAATAAAATTGAAACAGAAAACAGAAAAAAGTTTTGGCTCATATATACAGAGCTAATTTTAATTCGTTGCTTGACCTTTTACTTCGATTCTTATAAAAAACACCATGGTTCAAGATTTTTTAAACATTTAAAATAAGATTTTTTTTAAACAAGAAAATAACAAACATAAACCATTTATGCAGTTAAAAATGCCCTAGAAAAAATTACATTTTTTTTCATTTTTGCTTAAAATATTTTGAAACCTAATTAGTTTTTGTCTTCAGTTTTTGTAACTGGTAATCAACGACAAATTTTCATGGGTTAGAACTGAAAATTTGCTTGAAATTTTGCAGAAAAAATGTTTCCTATAACCTTAACATTATAAAAAAACAAACAAGAAATATTTCTAGTACAAAATGTTACTATGCTTCAGAATATTAGCCAATCGTTTTTTTTTTTAAATTTTAGTTAATTAGCCAATTAGCCAAAGCCAAGTAACGTTTTCAACATTTCTCTCTTTCTTTTTCAATTTTTTATAGTTTTTCAACCTATTTCATTATTTCTCAACGTTATCAAATTTCGACATAGTAGAGTTGTGGGTATTATTTGTTCGTTAAACGTTTTGCTCTGAAAGCAAGCTTGAAACAGCCGACCTAAAATAGCTTTTTTAAAAAATTAATTTTACATTAGTTAAAATTTGTGCAACGGATGTCTTTTTTTTTTAAATACACCTTATTTGCTAAAATGTGCGGGTCATAAAAACTTTGTAATAAAAGAAAAATTCTAGCTGAATTTTGCCAAAGAAAATTGCTATAGACGTTCAAGAATACTAAAAAAAATAAAATAATATTTCTGTGCTTCATTTTTTTTCCAGTAGGCCATCGTTTCCTGACATTTACTTGATTTGTTGAATGAAAACGTAATCGTGGTACTTTGATCCATACATTTTCAATGATGGGAGCCATTCTGCAGTGCGTTTTAAAAAGCTTTAACCAGTTTTTCTCGTTTTCAGGATTATAGAAATTTTCTGACAAAACTGAATAACATTTGGTTAATGACCATTTCATCTGTTGTAACCATTTTGTTTGTTTTGTCTTTTTGGTGCAAATTTCTTAGCACGTATTCCATTCCAACTGATCAGAAACAGGTTTGTGTGTCTCATCCGAAGCAACTTAACCTTAACCTTAACCTTAACCTTAACCTTAACCTTAACCTTAACCTTAACCTTAACCTTAACCTTAACCTTAACCTTAACCTTAACCTTAACCTTAACCTTAACCTTAACCTTAACCTTAACCTTAACCTTAACCTTAACCTTAACCTTAACCTTAACCTTAACCTTAACCTTAACCTTAACCTTAACCTTAACCTTAACCTTAACCTTAACCTTAACCTTAACCTTAACCTTAACCTTAACCTTAACCTTAACCTTAACCTTAACCTTAACCTTAACCTTAACCTTAACCTTAACCTTAACCTTAACCTTAACCTTAACCTTAACCTTAACCTTAACCTTAACCTTAACCTTAACCTTAACCTTAACCTTAACCTTAACCTTAACCTTAACCTTAACCTTAACCTTAACCTTAACCTTAACCTTAACCTTAACCTTAACCTTAACCTTAACCTTAACCTTAACCTTAACCTTAATCTTAACCTTAACCTTAACCTTAACCTTAACCTTAACCTTAACCTTAACCTTAACCTTAACCTTAATCTTAACCTTAACCTTACCCTTAACCTTAACCTTAACCTTACCCTTAACCTTAACCTTAACCTTAACCTTAACCTTAACCTTAACCTTAACCTTAACCTTAACCTTAACCTTAACCTTAACCTTAACCTTAACCTTAACCTTAACCTTAACCTTAACCTTAACCTTAACCTTAACCTTAACTTTAACCTACTTTTTTTCAGATTTTCATACTTACAAGTGTTTCAAGTCTAAGTATCATGACCACAGGAATGGTTAACGTTATATGGACCTTAATTCCTTTAACCAGCGACGTACTTCTCATATATGTTATTGTTTTTCAATTCACAACAGGTTTGCTAATTGATTTTTGAAAACTAAGTTTATGTTATTTTAGCGAGTCAACTATTTGTGTTTCTGTTTGTGAACAAAACTATTCAAAAACGTCTGATTCATCTTGTTAATTTATCGAAACATTTCTAGTTTTTGACTCACCCATCGCGATATCCCCGTTCTAATTAATCTTGGTTTCCATAGTTTCATTGTAACAGCCATGTGATTTAAAAATCTTTTTATCCAGTTTCTGATTATCAAAAGAGACGTTGCTGAAATATTGTGTAAAAACCTCTATTGACACCAAACGGAAGACAATTTGTACTAGTAGTGTAGTAATATCATGACACAAAATTTGAAAGAAGAGTTGCAAAATCGATTTTTCACAAAAACGTGTGTATGTATGTGTGCGTGTGTGTGTGTGTGTGTGTGTGTGTGTGTGTGTGTTAAATCGATTTACACCCTTAATATGGTGTTTTAGAAACAACAAAAACACCTTTTGTCAGAATCTTTGCAGCATTTTCAAAACTCCTGAAAATGCCCAAACATCGAAAAAAAATAATAATTTCTACTCTTTAGCTGTAAAAAAACCGTCTTTTTTTTTAGTTGCGTTCCAGTGTTTCAGACAAATTTTAAGTTGGAAGTTTACGACTGTCACTGCTCGGATGTACGTTTCTTTTGGTATCCTATGTTGTTCTCTGCACGAATTACTAAATAGAGGATTTTAATAAAATCGTTTTCTTCTTTATCTGCGATTGTACTAAAATGCGGCATCTGTCATGGAAAGAAACGAGCAATTAGGGTTGAATAATTTCCATTAGGTAATGAACAAATAGGCAGAACACTGCATCCACAAACAGCGAAATGATACGGCCGTTCATTCTGCTTTTTCTCGTGGTTTTCAACAATAAATACTCAGGTAACGTATTTTTTTTTCTTCATATTTCTCAATCTTTCTTTGTTCTACTAAAACACTGTTTCATCTGCAGAATGCACCCTGAATCGTGTCAAGGCCTGCGACAACGAATGCAGATATTTCCCTCCTGAAATTATCGAATGCTGCCGAATCTATGGTGGTTACGAGAAAGGAACGTGCTCCAAAGAACAAGCCTACTGTACTGCGGACTGATAAATGATGCAATAGATTGTTGCGATTAGGTTAAAAACAGTGGAGGAAGAGAGAGAGAGAGAGAGAGAGAGAGAGAGAGAGAGAGAGAGAGAGAGAGAGCGTTATTCTTGTTTATTTGCGAAGCCCAGAATCCACATCCAGCGATTTTAATCGGGGATGGCGCTAAGGTTAAAAAAATCTTTTCATGTTTCCCTGTTTTTTTTTTCATTTTGAGCTTGAATACGTCAAAAACACTTAAATTTCTTTTAAGAAGGCTAAGTTTTTCGAAATTGGCGTGAACTTACATGTGACGCAGGTGACTCCAAAAACAAAAAATCATCCTATTTGTTATTTATACTTTAAGCCGTTAAAATTTCAATTAGTTTTTTGTTATAAATCAGGTCACGTAATTAGCTCAAAACTCCTTCTAAACTCGTAAATTCCTTTTTATTTATGAAATCGTATTGTAATGAAAAACAAATTATGGTTTTACTTCAAAATCTTTCTTGGATTTTTGCAAAGCCTTTCGTTTTATTGAAAAGTTGTTTTTTTGGTTTTTGGATTATTTTTGGTTTTTGGACTTTGTTACATGGATTATTGAAATTGTCGAGGCTGTAACTAACGGTTTTTTAAATAAAATCCAGTTCACTACGTTATAAAGTAGAAAAAATAAAAAGAAAGAGAACTAGAAATTTTAGAACATAAAATTTGTTCAGAAAAAAGGTGCGTCTAAAGTGTGTTTAATAAAAACAGCACCGGTTTTGTCCAAAAGCCTTAATGGATGGTACATTAGGTCTCACCGCGATCGTTTAATTGTCTGTGCACTCCTATTTTAGTGTGCAATTTTGCTTATTATATTTTTGTTCACATCAATGTTTCAAATTGTCAATGGTTGAAAAGGAGAAAACATTAATGCCCCTCAAATGTCTACCTTTCATTGGAAATCGACTATATCTTTTTTCACCACCTGCAAATTTATTCAAAAATTTTCAAGACAATTTTCAGCGACCAAAATCTAATATGAGTCTTGTCATGAAAGTTTTTGACCATAGGAAATAACACATTTTCGGTTAAAAACAAAGAAATGGAAATCACTTTCTGGTGAAATCGGCTATGCATCTATATTTATACTCGCCTGGTCGTGGTTTCGATGTTACAACTCCAAAATCTGAATTTCCATGTGCCTACGAAGCCCGTAATCCTCATCCAGCCATTGCAATCTGGGGCGCGCTGAGGTCAACCACGTATACGCCTCATATCGCTGAGGACAGACAAGGACAACATCCGCCAGTTGCGGAAGGCAGCCGGTTCTGATAGAAGT
The DNA here is from genome assembly GCA_964057215.1 of Oscheius myriophilus. Taxonomy (NCBI): domain Eukaryota; kingdom Metazoa; phylum Nematoda; class Chromadorea; order Rhabditida; family Rhabditidae; genus Oscheius; species Oscheius myriophilus. The sequence continues at coordinate 23,135,025 of OZ059903.1, forward strand.
CAAAAACACAAAATAACACGTTGATACAACAATGATAAAAGGAAAAAAAGGATTGTAAATACTTTGAATACAATGTAATTACAAGAATAACAATGTCCTTGAATGAATTTCATATTCGAAACCAAAAGTGCCATTTTTTATTTTTGACCTTTTGAAGCTCTCTTTCTAGTTACAAAAAAATATAAAATTTAAAAAAAAATATATACAAAAAAACAAAAGGTGGTAGTTTTTCAGGAGGTTATGTTAGGAGAATGAAAAATTTTTGAGCTATTTGACAAATATGCACTCATGGAAGAAAATGCTACAATTTTAAAAAGTTCAAATGTTGTTTCAAAGTTTTAATATTTTATTAACATTTCAACTTTTTCATCGGGTCATTTTCATCGAGGTCGATATTCATTTTTGTCTTGAAGATTAGTTTTGAAAAAAATTGCTTAACGATTGTAGAAAAACATCGAAATAAAAAATCGGAAAATAAGAAGAATCGTAAATACTTCGAACACCATGCAATTACAAGAATAAAACGAATGCCTAATTATTGTTGAAAATTAAAAAAAAAGTAATTCATTTAGTATGAGAAAATCTTGTTTTCAAATGAAGAGAATTAAGAAGTAAAAGTAAGTCGACTTTTGTTTCTTCAAATTTTACACAACTTTTAAACCAAAAGTTTCACTTAAATTGTATAAAGAGTCATTCTTGTGAAGTAGTATAGTAATTCTGCAATGGGAGCCCCTAAAAAATGAAATATTTTTTTCAAAATTAAAGCAAAACCGCGATTCGGCCGTCAAGGTGGCAGTTTGAAACCTTTCAGTTTCCATTTCTCCCCTCGGATCCCGTTTCTCTATCAAAGTGCCGGCTATGTTTTCGCTACGGCGCGGTGGCTAAATCGTCGCCGATCGCTTGTCAAGTCCCCTTTCTGCAACATAAGCCGTTCCCGTGGCTTTAGCCGTCGCCGTAAGCACGCCCGAAGAAAGAGGGCGGGGCCGCCGCGGACACCGGATGTCGTCGGATTGTCGCCGCTAACGAAATGCCGACGACCGTCCTTCTTTTCCTGCTTGCCCTATTGGGAACAGGTATGCGATTAGGCATTTCCCTCACAAGGATTATCGATTTCAGTGATTTCACATGACTTGGACTGTGATTTCAATGAGAAATGTTGTTGGAAGGGTGACAAATTGTGGCAGATTAAGAAGAGAGGCGATTTCAACTTGAACGAGTTTAGGAGGACTTTTCTGGTTGGGAGGAGTAAAGCACCACCAGGTGAGTGTTTCAGTTTTATGTCCCCAGGGCATTTGTACTTAATTTTGACAAATTTTAAGAGTCATTTTCGAAACTTGCGCAAAAAATTGACCCAGGAATGCTCATTTACAGAAATCACTCATCAAACTCATAAATTGCCAATGAAACGTTGAAACGCAGGAGTAGAAAAATCCAAATTTTGCGCGTTTTTGCGTTATTTTTGTACATTTTTTCACATTCAGGTGGATTTTTTAACAAAAAATAGTCACTTACGATTTTTGATTTTGAAAGCATATTCAATGCCAATTTTGACGTAGATGTTGAATATGCAGCGTATTTTTTCTTGGCTTTTACAGTAAAAGGTCGAAAAACCCAAAAACCCTCTTTTTCTAATGATTTTTTAAGGGTATTCTTGTATGGAATGAGAAATCGCTTAAGGTTCAAGAGTTATTGTTTTTGGAAATTGAATTTGCTATATTTTGCTTTTTTTAAATCAAAATTTGGACTACTTTGAAATTTTTACAGTACCATTTGGGCACCTACCGTAACCCGGGTATGAGAATTTTTCTAGACTCAACAGTTTCAGGTTAAGGTGTTTAGGCTGTTGAAAGGTTCCATCCCGAATTGCAGCCAAATCGATGCAGTTTGAATTTCTAAGAGTTTTTTTTCCGTTTTTATAATGATTTTTTTAGGTTATATAATTAAGGTTATATAAGTTTTAAGGTTATATAATAGAGCCTCTGCTCGAACTTAGAGAGACGACGTCTTGACAAAAATACGTGATGGTTCTTTTAAAAACGTTTCTTTTTTCATTTTACAAAAAAACCATTCAGTTTTCTTTATAGGAATTTCAATGAAAACAACATAAATTAGCTATGCAAAATTTCTGGCGCAAGTTTTCACCACGATTCACTTTAAAACTTTGAAGCTTTTAGTGGGTAAATTCATTTCGGCAAAAAAGTCAGCATCAATGCTTTAAACGTTTTCCTCTATAAGCAAGCCGAAACAGCCAACTGGAAAAATATTTTTTTTTCAAATTGACTGTTACAAACGTAATTTTTTTAAATTTCAAAATTTATTATTTTATTTGTCATGCGTTCCTGCACTTGCCCTTGAATAGAACAGTCTAAGTGAACGCATATTTCATATCAAACTTACTCTCTCACTCTCAATATTGAAATAGAAAATAGAAAGAAAATTGATTATCGATCGGCAATCGGGGTGATCCACCTACCAACTTTGGAAAAATTGGTTTTATGGCAACAAATCGATAGCATAGTGGCAACAAATCGATACCAACCATACTTCGGCTGTTTTTGGAAATGAGTGAGATTTGTCTAATGTGGATATATCCATATTCGGCAACAGCGGAGGCGTGGCCTCATTTTGGACGAAGTTGGATTGGCGAAGAGTATAGATACAAGTTATTGATACCTTCGGATGCATTTTATAGCAATAAAAAGCTGGTGACTGTTTTTTTTTCAAGCCAATTAGATAAATGAAATAGGGTTTTTTCAAGTGGGGTAAAGTCAAAAAGAAAAAGAAAATTTTAAAAAAATGTACAAACTCATTTGACCTTAGTTTAGTTCCGGAAAACCAAATGCATCCAAAATAATAGCGTAGTCTACCAAGCATATTGGGTTCAAATGTTACTGAATAATAATAACAGGGAGATAAAAAAAAAATGCTGCTGAGAAAATGATACAGAAATGTTACAGTGATTTTTGGTCAAGTGAATAAATCATGAACTGCTCCAAGTGTAATTATGGCAACACGAGGTCAAAGGTCTCCGCTTTGGGGTTTTTGTGTAATGTTTTTTTTTTCAAACGGTCGATAAAATAGCATTGGAGATAGATGTCTAACATCTTTTTGGGGGAAAAGTTCAATTAAAGTTTTGAATGTTTTTTTTTATTTTACACACTTCAGTGTTTTGAATTTTTTGGTTGAAAATTAAAAACTTTTCTGCAAAATGCCTTAAAAAAATTTTGTTACAAAGGTAGAGTACTCCGATCTGAGAATCGTTTCATTTTAAAGTGAACTTAACGCAAAATGTAATACAAAGGCAAAACCCCGCTCACAAGCAGCATGAAATCATCTTTGTTGGCTTTAAAAAAATATTAGTTAAAAAAAGCGGAAAACGTAAGTAGTTGTTTCAGCTGATAACTACTTGGTCCGTGTGGAATCTGGTCACGGAGGCAACTACACTTCTTGCCCTCTGTGTTCGTCAAATGGAGCCGTGGTCGTGCAATTCAGGTAAATTCCTTTTTCCATAAAAAAAACTCAGAAAATTTTCGTTTACTGAAAAAAAATTTGGAATTTTGGGAGTAAAAATTCAATTATTAAGCTAGGAAGTGACAAGAAATTTTTGGCTAATGTTTCAAATTGTAAGTAACAACAGCCTTTAATTTTTTATACAGTTCATGAAATCTCCATCTCAAAAACGTGTAATACAAAATTCACTTGAAATTTGGTTGTAATCTAGAAAATTGTAAACTCTAGAAAATTTGTCGCCAACCCAACTGCTGCTTTGAGGTATAGTTTTTTTTTTTGGCAATTATATCTCGACGATTCTAGCCAGGAATTGAAAAGAATCAGACAGAATTTTTCTTATGACTGTGCTGAAACATATGACAGAATTCTAGCAGCCTTTTAGAGCGTTTAAGACGTCGTCTCTGTAATATTCGAGCAGAGGCTCTATATACACTGTCTTAGAATTTCAAAGTGCTTCGATTGGGCTGAAAATGTGTGTACAACCTTCCTTTAGCCTAAAAACCTTTTGCTGAAGGGTTTGGGTTGACAAAAAAATTTTGACCCGGGTTACGGTAGGTGCTCAAATAGTACTGTATAAATTTCAACGTAGTCCAAATTTTGCTTTAAATAATGCAAAGTGTAGCAAATTTGTAGTACAAAAACATTAACTTTTGGACCTACCGCGTTTTCTTATCCCAGAAATAATTAATCTGAAAAAACCGGTTTAAAAAGAGGTTTTTGGGGTTTTCGACTTTTCATTATAAAAGCCAAGAAACAATATGCGGCAGATTCAAAATCTACGTCAAATTTGGCATCGAATCAAATTTTAAAAATAAAAAATATTGACGACTATTTTTGTTAAAAATCCACTTGAAATTCAAAAAATTGGCCAAAAACGGCTCAAAAATGCGCAAAATTTGGATTTTTCGGTCCCTGCTTTTCAATGTTTCATTGGCAATTTACGATTTTGGTGCATGATTTCTGTAAAAGGGCATTTCTGGGTCCTAGGCTGCATGTGGGGTTCTTCAGTCACAAGTTTCAGCTCGTTTTTTGGTTATTTTTTAAACTTGTTACGGTCAACGACTTGAAGTCAGTGTCACATTTTCAATAGCATTTAGCAGTGTTACAATAATTTTGTATAAAATTAAAATTGTATTAAATGTTTTTTTTTTCTGTAAATACTTTTTTTTTCGTTTCAGACATTGGCAAAGCCCCACTGCTCGTCTCCGCTTGTGTTATAAGATTTTGAACCAATCACCCGCCAAAGAGTGCCAATTGGCATTGGCATCCCGCCAAAGCCAGATTACTTCCTACCTTTTCAAAGTGCCGAGGAGTCAGAAAATTCAGGTAAACGTTGACAACATAAATATTTTTTTTCTTATCGGTACAATTTTTTTTCAGTTCTAGCAACTTTTTCTCTTAACATATAAAAAAACCAAGCCATCTAAAAAAACTTAATTTATTTTCACTCTGATATAAAAAAAAATACATAAATGTTTCACCAATCCCCGATATCAATAATGTTTTTCTATTGATAATGCAGAGATAGTTAAACCCTTCAAAATTTTCCAGGGAAATTTTTCGACAGGGTCAAGCCCTTTTTTTTGCACAAAATTAAGGTTTGAAACACAACCAAAACGTGATTTAAAAAAAAAAACCATGTGCAAAAAATTACGTTTTTAACGTTGCAATGCAAAAAATAAAAAGTATATCTACTAATTTTTTTTTTAAATTGGTATGTTTTTGAATTGGTATAATTGTTTTACTCCGCACATGAGTCTCAGTTTTTGTTTTGAAAGAATTCGTAATCTATTCAATTTTTTTGAAATTATCTTTTTGAAATATAAAACTTTACTGTATAAAAGCGACTTTCATGAAAAATAAAGTTAAATAAAAATAATTTTCATGGTGTTCTGATAGTCTTTGAAATACAAACATTAAAAAAAATATTACTTTATCCGAATGTTCAACATAGACGGATTGAGAAACAAGACTATTATAATTTTTAACTACAGAACGTTGTAATTCAAAAATAAAAAAAAAATTATGTCAAAAATAAAAACGTATTGTAAGCATTAAATTTTTCAAATTGATCTTTCGCTTATTCACGATAATAAAAACAAGTTTTTGATTTGTAATTCTCTCTGTTTTCCTTCTTGTTTGTTGGATACACACTATCTTAATTGAAAAAAAAACACTGAAAAAAAATTTGAAAGAAAAGATTGTCTTTGTTTTGCGCACAATGAAATTTCAAGATTAAATTCCTTAAAACAGCGCGTAACCAAGGACATACTTAAGTTTTCAAGAAAAATAAACTTATGCTAGTCTTCAGAATTTCGAAAAGTCACATATTTTTTGTTTTGAAATACAAACTTTTAAAAACAATATCACGCACTGAGTTACAATTAACCACTGCCTCACATAAAAATATTCCTAAAAATAAACACGACAAAGAAAATAAAATGAATGTTTTACTGAATCGATAAAGCAAAACCGTTTTTCCAAATTGTAATCAGGATTCGATGATGACAGCTTCAAATATAAAAAAAAAACTTTTAAAAAAGTCAATTTTTTTGTGCTTCAAGCACAAAACGAGTAATTAAAAAATAGCCGAGACAATTGTTTTGAAAAATTCGTTGTATCTTAAGAATATATTAATTTTGTAAATGTCTGTTTGACGTCGTGTAAATTTCGCTTACTCTTTCTTTGTTTCAAAATTATGATTCAAACGTACGATTTTTCATTGAAAAAAAAGAACCTTGAGTTTTGAATACTTGAAACGTTGCTTAGACAAATGATTTACCAATTCATCAAATAAGAAGTATTGTTTTGTTTGGTAGTTCGGAATTGTGCTTGTTTTATAAAAAAAAAAGACATGATATTCAAGATTAAAAGTGTTTACTAAATAAAAAAGCGTGTCTGATAAGTGAAGTAAAAACCAATTTTTCATTAAATGAAAGTTTATAATAAAAAATGTCAAAGAAATTTTCCTAAATCTAATTTTCCCAAGCGCCTGCGTGACTTTAATTTTTTTTTGACTTGAAACAAATGTTTTGTAAAACCAATAGGAAAAAATTGCGCACCCAATTTGTAATCCGATCTGCTCCATAATTCTGATCAAAATAATTCCATGATATGGCAAAAATAAAAAAATGTAGTTTAAATTCGACAGTTTAAAAAAAAACTGTGGCATTTAAAATTCTGCTCCCTTTAACACATGAAAATAAAGATTTGTAATAATCAAAAAGTTCCTGAGACAATTTTTTTTTCAGTTTGTTAAAGTAAAAAGGGTTTATTGTTTTATTCGACAGAAGTTGAAGGTGAAAAAAATGTTTTGTACAACCGTTAGAGCAAAACCGTCTATCCAAATTGTACGTTTTTCTCGCTCAGTATTTTGACTGTTTTGTAATTTCAATGTTGAAAAACCAAAACAACCACAGCCAGTTTTGTTTCATTTTTTATTACGTACATTCTAAATTTTAAAAAAAGAATAGAAAGAATTGATTTCCTGAACACTCGGTTGTAATGAAAGCAGATTACAAAAAGGTTTTTTTTCTCATTTTCAGAACGTTGTTTTAATTCCTTCATAATCCTTCGATTAAATGAGTGGTTTACCAAATTTATGAAAAAAAAACTCGTTTTTCCAAATTTTTATTTGGCTTGTTGAAAACCCGAATACGAACAATTTTGTATTCAAAATGTTTTAATGGAAATATAGTGTGTTGTGTAATAAAAAAACTGTTTAAAACCTTATGACATGTATTTCAGTTTCCAAAATTTAAAAAAAAAACAGTTTGATTGCTCAATCGCTAAAAAATTACTTAGGTTGAATAATTCACATATTCATTGAAACAGAAGCGTAATATAAATTTGTAATTAACGGCAGAAGCATTTTTCTTAAAGTTCAATCCGGACGTTGTTGACATCAGTTTAAATTCCATTAATTTTAAAAACCAATTTTTCAACTAAACGAGTGTTTTACCAAATCCATAGAACAAACTTGCTTTTCCAATTTGTAATTTTGCTTGTTGAAGATGTTGAAGACCGGGATACAAACAATTTCTATTTAAAAGTTTCAATAAAAATGTAGTAGTGGGCTGTGTATTAAAAAAAGTATTTAAATACTTTGTGACACGGGTTTCAGTTTCCAAAATGTGCATTCTTAGATTTCAACAAAAACAGGCCCGATTTCTGAATCATTAAGACGTCGTCTCTGTAAAATTCGAGCTGGAGCCTGCTTTGCATTCGAGCTTTGCATTCGCTTTGCATTTGCTTTGCATTCGAGTAAAATTCGAGCTGGAGTTTGCACGAATATTAGTGAAAGGTCGAAAATCTCAAAAAACCTGTTTTTCAAACAGTTTTTTGAGTTTTACTTTTTGTCAGATGCGAATTCGTACTAGGTACAAGAATTAAAGTTTCTAGAAATCGAATTTGCTACAAAAACATCAAAATTTCGTTCACGTTGAAATTTTTACAGTACTTTTTGGGCACCTACCGTACCCGGGCAGAAAATCGATATGGTTCGTTTCAGTGTGAGGTTTTTGGGCCATAGGAAGGTTATATACCAAAAATCAGCCAAATCGAAGACCTTTTCTAAAAAGATGTCCTTACTACACTCTACTTTTATGGAGACGACGTCTTAAGTACCAATGTTGAATGATTCACATATTCATTGAAACGCAAGCGTAATTCAAATGTGTAATTCGCCGTAGAAGGATTTTGCTAAAGATCAATAAAAAGTTTTTTCTTCTAAATGTCTTTTTTTTAATTCAGCTATTCTTCTCCGCAGAATCAACCGAATCCAGCACAGGATCCGTTGTGATGATCGATCGAATCAGGGTTCAATACACAGATTGCCATTCCCCTTCAACTGAATCAACAATGTGAGTTAATTATCTAAAGTTATTAAATTTAAACGCTTTATTTAAAGTGTTTTCACTGTTATTTTTTCCAAAACATTCATATAATTTTTTTACTCGAAAAGTTTGCCAATTTTAAAGGTTTACAAGACTCATACCGCGTAAATAAATAGCAATCACGAATAAAAGAAATTTCAAATAAAAAAAAGAAATTTTGCTTTTTACAGTACTCCCGTGGAAAAAAGTCCCACGCAGAACATGGAAATCAATAATCGATCGCCCACACATCGATTTTCGAAAAATGGATTGGCTGAAACAAATCAATATAAAATAATCAGATGTAAACAAAAATCTATAAATGACGTCATAATGACAAATTGCGACTATGGCGCCATTTGGCCAAAAAAAATTATGACGTCATTTAGCCAATAAAATCATGACGTCTTTTGACCAAGAAAAGTTACTTTAACAAAATCGTAGTGAGTGAGTCCATTTAAGTTAAATTTTCATTTTTAGGATACCTCCAAGGCCAACGAAAAAGTCACACTCTCTCCTGTCAAAGAAGCCCAAAGATGAAGTTCACGTAAGTTCAATGTTTCAATTAATAGTTTCATTTTTTTTTGCTAAAGCACATTTTTATTTTGTAGTGATTTTTGGCAATTTTTAAATTTCAAGCGTTCAACCCTAACTTTCAGATAAAAAAAGCCCGTGAATCCTCCCATTTCTTAGCCAATCGTTCCAAGTCAGCCGGACGTCAGATGAACATTAAAAAGGTTAAAAAGGTAAACATTTTTTTACATTTAAGTTTAAAATTTTTAATTCAGGTCAGCGCCAAAGATACAACAGCGCAAACAATTGCACCTCCTCATGCTGTTATGCCAGAGCTGACTCATCAACCCGTTTCGGCGATTTCACCACAGCCGAATGTTTTAAAGAAAAGTGTCAGCCAGTAAGTAAGCACTTGTCCATTAGGCCTTTCTTGTAGTGTGGTAGTTTAACAACAAAAAAAAAAACAAAAAAACGGGTTCTAAAAACCGAGAAAAAAATTTTTAAAAAAAATCATTCTATCATTTCACCGACGTATCATGGAATTTTTTTTTGTAATTGTCAATTAAAAAGATTGCAGAATTAAACTTCCTGAATGTTCCATTTTTTCTGAAAGAATTTACCGTGGCAAAATGTTTGTTCCAACAACAAAAACTTTTTTCACTATTTTTTGAGGTCGCGAAGTTTCAGCACCTTTTTTCTTTCTTTTTTTTCGGTTTTTTCTTGTTTTATTTTTTCAACAAAAAAAAGTTTAAAAAAATTACGCGTAAATCAAAATTGTAAATCAAATGAAATATAAATGCTTCTGAAATTGCTTTGAAAAAAGTATGCGTGAAAATTTTAGGATTTTCAATTTTTTTGTAGGGGGCGGGCTCGAAAAATGCCAAAACGAGTATTTATCCCAAAAAAAGGTAATCTGTGCAACAACTATTTTCAGATCCGTGCCATCACCCACTCCCACTAATCTTGCTCCTGTTGTCTCGTCTGGAAGCAGTGCGGCTGCTAATCGTAAGTTTTTTTGTTTTTTTTTTTAAATTCAAATTTAAATTTTACGAAACAGTTGCTACAATACATTTTGTTGAATTTTTCTTGTTTATCACCTTCATGTTTCACAGCCTAATATTTGTTTTTCAATCGTTGGAACGGTTTGGACTAGAAAAAATTTGATTCGCGTTTTTATCCTTTGTTCTCTTTTTAGTTTCATTAAAATTCAACGTTCATAAGCTAATTGCGAAATTTCAACCACCTAAATGTGAACTTTTTTAGTGGGCACTACAAAATTAAACCAGGAGCTGGTTTTTTTCCATACATTAAAATGGGGAAAAGTGTAAGCTTTCATGCATTTAATTTTTCCAGAAAATGTTTTCCAGCTCGAATTAAATGAACTATAATAAAACATTGAAACATTTTAACCACAAATTTGTAAATTTCAATTACTTTCTCCCATATTTTTTTGGCTTATTTACAATTCAACAGTTTTCACAAAGACATTTGGACGCTTCCAGTATAACAAATTTAATGTATGTGCATTTACCGAAAAACAAATAATTTAAATTTTTCTATATTGTTTAAAAAGGCTAGAAAGGTATTACACCACTTTTGGGAAATTTCTTATGCCGACATGTTCGTCATAACATATTTTTGTTAAAACCGACGTTTTAACGTTTCGAAGAATATAAATAAAGCAAATAATCTAGCTGAAATGTTTCGTAAATGTTGTTCTTTTCAAAACACCTAATAAAAAAAAATTAATTTTTTTGGGAGCAACCGTTTTTTTAGCTTTACACGACCTTCTGGGAGAGCCTCTTGCCAATTTTTTGGATCCCGATTATGTCACAAATGAAGAAGAAGACGAACCTGAAGAAGAGGTTATTTAATCAATAATTTAGAAAAGTCAAAATTTCAGGAAAGTCTTGATGATGACGTATCGACAGAAAAACCAGTTGAAGTGAAGAAACCTCAAATTCCAATTCGTGAAATTCAGAAAGCTTCAGAAGAACATACACCAACTCATGCAACGGTAAATAAACTTTAGAAATTTTTAATTTATGTAATTTAGGCTCAAGCTCCGTCAAAAACGGTTTCGGGAAGTATTTTAGTTCCCGGAAAACCTGTGGAAGTTAACAGACCAGCGCCACTTTCTGAATTTCATAGGTTTGTTTTGCAATTTGAAAAAAACTCAGATATCGTTATTTTCTGTTTTGTCTTCGGGATTATTTCGAATTTAGAGGGGTAAATCTGATTTTTCATGTAAATTATAAGAAATGTTTAAAAAAAATTGAAAAGTGAAATTCTAGGGAAAGCTTATTACGGCGTGAAAATGAGTTTTTCTTACGGCAAATTTGTGAAATATTCAATTCACTTTTTTTGTCAAAGTTTTTTTAAACGTTTGTATTTAATTTTTGTAGGCTGTATTTATGCATGTGGGCAGATTGAAATTTGCAAGCTGGATGTACAAAAATGTTTAAAAAAACAGATCCGCAAAAAAACAATTTCTTTTAAACTGCTAAAAAAAACAGGAACGTATTAAAAAAATTAAAAAGTTTTTTCTTTTCACACAATAGTGAAACATTTAATTTTTGTAAACCTTTAAAAACGAAGAAAGGAAATATACATACCAGAGACTGTCGTTTATATGTTTTACAAATCTTCAAGAAGCTCAGATATTGATATTTTCTGTTTTGTTGTTGTGGGTTGTTATTTTTCGAATTTAGATGATCAGATAAACGATTCTTCATAAAAGTCGGGAAATATTGAGAAATTCAAATTCACAATGACGAGGTATTACAAGTCGGCAAGCATGGCAACGGGCCGGCCCGCTCCAAAATTTTTCACGGCCCGGCCCGGCCCGACTCAACCGAAAATTTATGCCTTTTTTCAATGTAAAAATCAAAGAAAACGAAAAAAAAAATTTTCGGGCCGGCCCGCTCCAAAATTTTTCTCGGCCCGGCCCGGCCCGGGCCGACCTTAAATTTTGCCATGCTTGAAGTCGGTGTTCGCTTTTCCTTTGACAAAATGGCGAAACATTTGTTTCACTATATTTTCGTCAACATTATTACCTTGAAAACGAATTTTTCCTTATCGAAGTTTGGAAATTGAAAATCAAAACCTTTTTTTATATAAAGAAACATGTTTTTCTACATGAATGAACGAGCAATTTATTTGAAAGAATGAAAGAAAAACTTTGAGAAACAAATTGAAATCACTCCAGAAAAATGTTAGACCACATAATGAGATTTTAAAAGCGCATTCATTTCACACATGGTAAAACATTTGGTTCAGTGTTTTTAATTGAAAAAAATGGTAAAATATAAACTTTCACTTTTCACCTAGGTGTTTTTTTTTTTGCTTCGGCAAATTTATGAAACATTAGGTCAAACAATAAGTGCTTTGAAAACCTTTCATGATTTTTTTGAACTTTTTTTAGGCAATTAATTATCAAGTGAATAATAATAAATCATTGAGAAGCGATATTACAAGTCGGTGTTAGCTTTTCTTTTTACAAAATGGCGAAACATTTGTTTCACTTTATTTTTGTCAACATTATTACCTTGAAGACTAATTTTTCTTAATTGCCGTTTGGAAATTGAAAATAATTTTTATTAAACAAACATTTCTTTTTCTTCATGAATGAACGAGCAATTTTTAAACAAAAGCAAAGGAAAAATTTGAAAAGAAACAAATTGAAATCACTCCAGAAAAATGTTAGACCACATAATGAAGATTTTAAAAGCGCATTCATTTCACACATGGTAGAACATTTGGTTCAGTGTTTTTAATTGAAGAAAGGTGAACATACAAGCTTTTTTTACGAGTTTCCCAGGTATGTTTTGCCTTTTTGAATTATTTTCGAAAGCTATGACAAAATCGATAATTCCTTCTTTTTTTCAGCTTTTATTGGGACCATCAGAGATATTTTTGTTTTGGAGAGTTAAAATTAAGATAGTTTTTTTAAAGCAATTTAAGAAAATCAAAAAATTGACATTAAATTCTTTTCGAAAGGAATACTACAACCTAGGTGTTCGATTTTTCTTCGGCTAGTTCATGAAAGATTAGGTCAAACAAGAAGTGTTTTGAAAATCTTTCACAATTTTTTTGAATTTTTTTTTAAAATCTTTTTTAGACAATTAATTATCAAGTAATTAAAAAATCAAAACCAAAGTGTTCGTAATTTTAAAAAAAACGAAAAAATTCTATTTTATGAGAAATTCATTGAGAAAACCAAAATTTGGGTTTCAAATTTTTCACCGGTAATTTTAATATTTTGCAGTGTAGACCACCTAAATAATGATAGTATGTGATTGCAAAAAAAAAAATCGGTGAATTGCGATAATATTTTCTCTTGCTGAAAATACTTCAAAATTAAATTTTCTATCAGCGTGAGAAAACAAAAAAATCCCTTTGCGTTGGGGATGTTTTGTGGTGCAATTTTGCTATTTTTTTCGGTGAAATATTGTTTAGGGACAAAAACTCACCAAGCCTCAGCACACTTTAAAAAACTCAAGATATACGAAAAAGAACAATATAAAAGTGAAAACAAGAAATTGAATTTCACTGATGAAAGGGAACGTATTGACGTTTTTTGTAAAAAAAAAAAATTAAAAAATAAAAAAACTTTAAGATGTGAGCATACCATTTATCTTTTCTTTCTCGCATAACAAAACTTTTGTTTGAAAAAAATACAAAAGTTCTTTTGAATTCGGAGAGAAAACTATTGAAAACAAAAAAATCGTTATTTTTTCATATTGGTAAAACATTTGTTTCACGTTTTTTTGTGGACTTTTCAAATAATTGTTGCATTTCTCACAAAAGTATTTGTCATTTCATTTCGCAACTTAATTTGCGAAAAGTTTATCAAAAAGATTTGCAAAACAAGGAAAACGTTTTTTTCATATTTCCGATCCAAAAATAATCAGGAAAAACTAATTGAAAAAATAAAGTTTGTACCAATGTTTTGTGTTATTTCTAATATGTTTGAGTTTTGGTAACCTCAATTGGGGGAAAATATATTTTCTACGCAAAGAATTACGTAAATCAAAAATTAGACAATTTCGGCAAAACTCAATAAAATTCCCACATTTTTATGAAATTACTTGGACATAAAATTTTCGCTCAACACTGCTTCAAGAAAAAACGGCAGCAGAATTTTTGAAAAAGGAGATTTGTGCTCCAAATTTAACACTTTTCAGTAAAACATATTTCTGAGGTAAAATCACACAAACAGTTTTAACTAAAATGAAATGAAAAACTAAAATGAAAGTTTAAAAAAAAAATGTTTTAACCAAAATGTTCATGCCTTTGAATAAATTTAAGATGGGAGCATGCCATTTCTCTTCCCGAAGGTTTTTTCACAACAAATGTTTTGCCTGTTTTGAAAATCTAACACTTCTTTAGAAATTTCTAAACAGGCACGATTAGAAAATATAAAATCGTACTTATTTCACACATTGGTAAAACATTAATTTCATGTTTTTTTTTCGCGAAATTTTTAAATGATTGTCACATTTTTTAGACAAGTATTTGTTTTATTTTTTCGCAACTGGATTTACAAAAAGTACAAAAACGGGAAAAAAGTTTTTCATAATTCCAATCCAAAAAAATTCGTCAAAAAAACTCATTGAAATTAACCAAGTCTGAGTCTTCAATGTTTCAGCGTTGTTTCTCATATGTTATAGTTGTGGTTACCTTAAAAACCAAAACAAAAAATAAAATTGCTAAAACCAAAAACTTGCTCAAAATTCTGGAGAAATGAAATTCACCTTTTTGACGAAAATTACTTTAAATTGAAACTTTCGATTAGCACTGTTTTCAGAAGAAACGGCGGCTGAATTTTTGCAAGTAGGAGAAGTTTGGTGATTCAAATTTAATATTTTTCAGCGAAAAAATGTTCTAAGACAAAAATACACGAACAGTAATGTTTTAACAAATATCTTCCAGCATAAGCACTTTTCACAAAAAAATAAATACGCTGAAAGAAGAAAATTTTCAGACCACTTCCTGTGGGATTTCTGAGTGCCTGTGAAACAGTTGGAGGATGTCTCTTCGAAAAGGGCTACTGCTCGTACAAAACGCCATTTGAAGTGCCTGATCAGGCTAGGTTCCAGATATCTAGAAGTGAGAATCCCATTTAATGCGAAACTTCAATTTAAATTTTCAGTTGGGCAGACGTCGTTTGCCCAAGCGAAAGTTCCAGCTGGACAAGTCTCAATATTGGAAGCTGAGACAAAAATGAGCGAAAATCACACGGTCAGTTTTTTTTTTAAATAAAAAAAAATATAACAAAAGTGTTACAAAAATAGTATCGCTCTAGTAGGAAAAGTCTAAAACATTTTAGGGGTCAAATATAATTACAATTCTACTCAATAATAAAACATTTACAAGCTTGTATGAATTTTTATGTGAATGTTTCGTAAGGCGCTTGTCATCAAAAACTTTTTTCGTTCATCAATGCAATGACGGCGTTCAATCTAAAATTAATATAATTGTTTAGATCAAATTTATGGTTTTTTTTTAAAATTTTAAATAGTGCTTCAAAAACGTTCTTAAGCAAAAGTTTTTATAGAAAACTTTATAGTAAGCGTTTGAAAAATAACATTTAAAAGCATACAAAAAAAAGAAAAACTTTAACAAACAAGAAAAATTAATCTGCTTATGTTGTCCGATCTTCAATGACATGCAAATCTTAGTTCCAAAAAAGTAAAAATTATTGTTTAGATCATCATATCGAATATATGGTTTATTCTTTGAAAATAAAAACTGTACTTCAAAATCGTTCTAAAGCTATTTTTTTTTAAATTCAATTCTTGTAAACGATTGAAAAAAATACAAAAAACGGAAAAACTTTAATGAAAAAGAAAATCTAATCTGTTCGTGTAAATGTTTCGAAAGGTGCATACTCTCAAAACGTTCTCCGTTCTTTAATGATGTTATGTCCGATGTTTCAAACAATCAAATGTAATTGTTCGGATCAAATATATTTTTTGTACTTTAAAACTGTACTTCAAAACGTTCTAAAGCTAACGTTTTTTTTTTTTTTTTTTTTTTTTTTTTTTAATTTTTTCTTGTATGTGACTGAAAATATTTTGTTGCGCAGATTTAACAAAAAGTAAATATAATCGTTCAAGTCATTAAATCAAATATATGGTTTATACTTTGAAAATAATAACTGTACTTCAATAACGTTTTAAAGCTATTTTTTAATTCGATTCTAGTAAGCGATTGAAAAATAATATTTAAAAAAACTATTTTAAAAAAAATGAAAAACATGGTTTGTACTTTTAAAGAAAAAACTGTATTTCAATGGGGTTCTGAAGCTGAAGTTTTTAAAAAAATATAATTCTAGTAAGCGATTGAAATAATATTCTTTTAAAATATATATAAAAAAAACGAAAAACTTTAACGAATAAGAAAAACCAAAATGTTTGTTTGAATGTTTCATAAGGTGGTTATCCTCAAAACGTTTTCCGTTTTCCAATCTCTTGTAAATACAGGATGGAAAAAATAATTAAATCTGACTGTTCAGAAAAAAATATGTATACAAAATATTCAAAGGAATTTTGTTTTATCTTTAAAAGCCAGTTTTGTTGAATTTTTCGCAAGGCAGTTAATTTTATTGTTTTTTAAATTGTTTTTTTTTTAAATAAATTTTTGTTGTTTTGGAGAGTTTCAAAACAAAATAAACAAGTTTCAGATAGTATTTGACGCCCTGGAATGGCAATTGGGATCACGTTTAATCGGCTGCTGTTTCGTCAATTCCGCCCTTCTTTGTCCATTCGGAACACCTTCAGAAGCCAGTCACGTGTTGTGGCAGATTTCAAAGTTTGAATGTCCTGCGAATACAGAAAAGGTAATTTCAGACTTTTATTCACTTCGCAAAGAGACCTTTTTAAACATTTTGATTTGACCCTATGGAAAGGAACTTTACCAATTTTCGGAAAAATTTTCATGTTATTGCAAAACCTCGAAACACTTAAATGAAAAAAAAAACAATTGAATTAAAAAACTGCTGGTTTGAGTATATTTTTCCGTTAAGAATTCCTACAAAGCAACTTTTTATTTTTGTTTTCGAGTATTTTTTGGCAGATTTTGGCAAATTTGCGGTAGATTTATATCTACTATTTCCAAGAAAACAAAAACCCTTTCAAACACGCGGACGGGAAGAAACCGAAATGAACTAACAACTTTTAGTTATATCGATTCCTCGAACCATTTATGTGAATTTTTGCTAAAAGTTTTTTAAACCCATGTTTCTTAAGTACTTTTATATAAAAACAATACTACCAATTTAAATCGTAACACCGACTAATCAAAATTCAATGTGGGCGGTGCACTATTACAAGACCTCGAAACACTTCAACGATGTGTATAAAAAACACTTTTTTTTATTTTGTTAAACGGATCGTAAACCATAAAATGGTTGGGCACACCAGGTTATCTCGTTCTTCATAGAATTTAGAATTTCTACGGAAAACGCTCCACAAAAAAAACAAATTCCTAGATTTGGGATGTTTTACCGGAACTCTTAATAAAATCGTTATTATGTTTCAAACTTTCGAAAAATTTACAAAATTTATGCAAAACACGATTTTTGGAGTAATTATTAAACTGGTCTGAACGTGGACGTGATATTAGTTTTTAATTTTTTTTGTTTGGGAGCTTTGGCAAATTTGCGTTAGAATTTTAACATTTAAAATTTCCGAGAGAATACACTGTTGAAATCCGGAACTGTAAGAAACCAAAACATTCCAAATGCATTTAATTATATCGATACATCAAATCACTCATATAACGTTTAAAAAAAGTTTTTATTGTATGAGACAAATTTACCACATTGCTTTATTTTAAAAAAAAAACACGTTTTTCTTCGTTTTATTGAAACTCAATGAAATTGATATTTTATCCGAAAATTTCGAAACACTTAAACAAAGTGTGAAAAAAATATGCTTTGTGTTTTAGTTATTCAACATTGAAGGAAACTTAAAGTAGATCTAAGGATTAATTTATACCTGAAAAATATAAACATCTTAAGACGCGATGTCTGAGAAATCGCAAATTTACATTTGGACATAAAATTTCAAAGTGGTCCAATAAAGCTGAAATTTTGTTTGGGACCAACCAGGGACCACAAATAATGAAAAAAACATTGAAAATCGATTATCGAGTTTTATATTTGGGGTACTGTAACCGGGTACGGTATTGCACACAACCATGATAAATTTTTGTTTTTCAAACATTGAATCGGTAGCATTTTTACGCTGAAAACCATTCTAAATTAGTCAAACTTTGATTTGTCAGCTCTAAAAAAAGTTATTATAAAAGTTAACAAAATTTGTTTTGGTAAATTGAAAGATAGATTTGAGAAAAGCATACACCGAGTATAAAAGTGGCGTTATGAATGATACAACAATCAATCTTTTAAAATTTTTTAAAAAACTATTTTTTGAAAACGTAAAAAAATCAATAAAATGATTTACATACTTGTTTTGGCCCAAGGGCTTGAAATTTTATAAGCAACTTTTCTTTTTCTTTTAACAAAATGTGGTATACGACAAACACTATTTTTTGGTTTAAAACTCAATGAAAGTTGTTGAATAGCTAGATTTTTTCCCTTTTATTAATTTTCTCAAAACAGTTTGCATACATCTGGACTCATGAATAGTTTAGGGTAATGCTAACTAATACTTTTTTTAATTTAATAACTTTTGAAACACTGAAAAGAATTTGACAAAAAATGTAGTTTTTAGGCAACAAAAAGATTTAAAAAGTTGTAAATTTCTTTTTTCTTGTAAACCAGTTTAAAATTTTAGAACGATTATAATTATATTAATTTCAGATTCTCTTCATTTGTGAAAACTACGGAAAAGAGGAAGCGACTTGCGGACTGGATAACATTCGCCTGCACAAATCAACAGATATTTTCTTCTTTGAACCATGTCAGAAAAATCTATTATCCTCGCTTTAAAAAAACTTATATATACTATTTGTAAATAGTCTTTCACTTGAACATTCAGGTACTAATTTATGTGATTTCAAATAAATCGTTGCATGCGTTTTTTTGTTATTTTGTTTTTTTTTCTATCAAAAAATGTGCAAACGAGTTGTTTTGGAAAGCACTGACGTATAATTACCGTTGCATTTCCCAAACCAAAACATTAAAAAGATATTTCAAAAAGTGTTTTTTTTTATTTAATTTTAATCGCCGTTAATTGATTTTTTGTTTTTGTTTTTTTGCTTAATATAAAAGCGATTTTTATTTTTGCACACAAGTTTTTGTTTTGACACAATTTCACTCCTGTTTTCGAAAATGGATCCACCGTTGCAATTTGTTGAAACGC
Organism: Oscheius myriophilus; assembly: GCA_964057215.1. Taxonomy (NCBI): domain Eukaryota; kingdom Metazoa; phylum Nematoda; class Chromadorea; order Rhabditida; family Rhabditidae; genus Oscheius; species Oscheius myriophilus. The sequence continues at coordinate 23,154,253 of OZ059903.1, forward strand.
TTCCAAAAACGTCAAACTAGAAAATATAGAAAGTAAGATTTGTAAAAAGCAATTTCGCTTTTTTTTCTTGTTATTGATATCTTTTTGCAACCAGCCAATAAGATAACAATACATTATTGAAGCTTTTCTGATTTTGGGTTCTTTTTTTTCATGAAAAATTTTCAGAAAAAGGTAGCCATAAAAAATAAAGCCTAGATTCTGATTTTACTCAAACACAGCTTGTGAGCAAACTTTGTTTTGTTTGTTGGTTTCAATTGTTAGTAAAAAGAAATTAATAAAATTCGAGACTACAACCGAAAAAAAAAGAAAATCGACAAATTATATTTTTTTCTAAAAAAAATTAGTGTCACTTCGAACATTTTCTACATTGGGAGAACGGTTTTTAAGACGTCATCTTTGTAAAAGTCGAGTACGCCACTGTCTTAGAATTACCAATAAATTGAGCTAAGATTTCTTTTAAAAAACGCACTTCAAATAGCCAAATATTTTTGCCAAAGTCGTTTTTTCACACTTTTTTTTAGGTTGTTAACATATTTAACAGATTTTGCACTTTATCAAAGCTCGTTTTTTGAAAGAATAAAATGTTTTGTTTTGAACGAAAGGCTGTTTCTATAACTAAAAAAAAGACAATTGAAAAAATTTTCATGTTGCAGCTGAAAACACACTATCGCGCAAATTTGAACGACGAAGCAATTTTTTGCAAAATCGGATAGTGCTCCGACAGTCCTTTACATTGGCGAATTTCTTGCATAATCCTTAGAAGTCGATTACACACATTGTTTATTGAATATTTTCTATCGGAGAACATTAATGATTTCGAGTTAATAAAAACTATAAACGGTTTTCAAATCTTGTTGGAGTCCTAGCCCATGAATTGTAAATCTGATCCTCGTATGGTTGAAACGCAAATCTCACAGAATCACGGTAGGATTCAGAATTTTTTCCGCAAAGGGAACATTTCTCCGGTTTTTCTTCAATGGAAATCTGCTGGAAATGACTGCACGAATCGAAAAGCACCCATCTGAAAATATAAATTGCAAAAAATAAATTTACAACGACTCACACAAATCCTGATTTAACTTCGCCGAGAAGTGTTATGTGATGGCAGTAAGAGCATTTCACACTGACTTTGTCTTCACGGAGATACGTGGATAGCGGGATTTGATCATCACATTTGCATTTCACTTCTGAAAGAAAAATGAAGGAGAACTGAATACTGAAAAAAATTAAACTTTTGAGCAGCATGTGAAACATTAGGGTTTTCTTTTCGAAACAGCTGCGTTTTTAAAAATTGTTTTACGCCTTCACAACAAAAATAAAATTGATTTTCAGTGATTTTGTTGACATGCACATATTTCTTTCGTTATCACAATTTGCTTAATGTAATTTTATTTATAGCGTAATAGATTTCGAAAAAATTATGTAATAGATTTTGAGAAACATATTCAAAATGGAAAATCCCATTTTGGTTTCATTATTAAGGTTCAATAGCTTACATAGCGTTAATTTAACTGCCGTAAATATTTTTCTTTGCTTTTTTCATATGTTTACTTTTTACAATTCAGTTTGCTTTAGCGATTGTGAAAAGTACCAAATAGGGCGTGTCTATTTGGATTACAAAAAGAAAAACGTGGAACAACATTATAACTTTTTAAATCTTTCAACTTTTATAAAAACGTCCTACAAAAATAATAATTTCTTGCTTAAAATCTCAATGAATGTATAATCGAATTGCACTACTACAATATGTGAAACAAATAATAAAAAAAAAGCGAAATTGTCAAGAAGAGGTTTAAAAAATTGTTTTCACCAAAGTCTTTAGGAAACTCAGTTCACAGAGAATCCGTTTAAATTGCTTCTTTTTCACTTGTTCTTTCATTTTCAATTCAGTTTTTTAGCGATTTTAAAAAACAATATTCAATAAGGGGCAGGTTCATTTTTGGATTCATAAAATTATTTTTTTTAATGTAATAAAACAACGGCGTTATAAAATTTTCCGACCGCGTTTTTTTTAAATCTTAGAAACAGTTGCTTTTAAAAATACGATGCTGATAACTTTCCATGACGACGTTGTTATTTATAATTGATATTTTACCTCTTACAAAAACTAAAATCAGATTGTTCATGTTTTTTGCCGATGAGTTGTCGTAATGAAAGGATGTGAAACATTAGGTTTTTTTTGAATTAAAAAAACAGCGTTGTAATCGACAATTGGTCATTTAAAACTTGAAATGGATCTTTCAGTGTTCTTTTTTAACATGCACACTTTTGTTTATACTTCTCGCCCAGCGAGCATTCCGAAGCGGCTGACAATTTTTCTCTGCATCTTTCAATTACGTGACCTATTTCGCTAATTAGATGCGCAGGTTGTTCAAAAATGACCCTTTTTGTAGCCAAGCTCGGTGGGCAGTGACTATAGCTTGTTGACGGTTCAAAAGTTGTTTTAAGAAGTTTTCTCTTTTATCGCTGCAAACTACTACAAAAACAGAAACAACTGAAAAAATAGTGACAATAATTGCGACATGTTCGAAAAATTGAAGGGTTTAACTATAAGGTGGCTTAAAACATTAAAAGTTACTTTGAGAATTTTCATCAACTTTACAAAAAAATGGAATGTTGGTATTTCATCTTCACAGAGAGAAAAAATCAAATTGGTGCTTCAGTGTTCATAATTTTTTTCCCTGTAGCGATTTTGAAAAACAATACACAAAAAGGGGCAGGTTCATTTTTGGATTTTTGCACTTTTCTGTTCACGAAGATAAGGGAATGTCATAGAAAAAAGTGTGAAACAAAATTTTCTGCTTGCGATTAAATAATAAACAGCTACATTTAAAATTACGATGCTAACTCTTGCAAAAATTAAAATCAAATGTATGTTTTAAGCAGGTCGTTGATTTTGCAATTTTTTTGTTGTTGCGATTTTAGGGAAAAATCTGTTTTTTTTGGTCCAAAGATTCCTTCATTCTATTGAAAAATAGGGTGTCTCCTTTTAATCTTCAATGTAGCACCTGTTTGTGGAATAACAGTTTTAGAAATACTGGAGTCAAGCGGAATTTTTGGCCCTTTTTGTAGTTTTTTTTTCAATTATACAAAGTGTCGTATCCAAAAAGTATTTTAAAATGAACATGCGATTAATGCTTGTATAAATCAAGCAACTTTTAGATTTTAAAAACTTGCCAAAATCTTCCGGAAATACAGTCCACAAGGAATCCGTTTCAATTGTGTTTTTCACTTCTTCTTCACCGAACCACTTTCCTAAACAATTTATTTTTAAATTTAATATTGGCTTAAAAACCCGATGAAGTTTGAAAATTTCCATCAACCACAGCAATTTTCGATCTTGCCCAGAAATAGTTATCAAAAAGTGTTTTCAGCATCTCATCCATTCTTTCTTTTTTCTTTTGATCTTCTCCAATTTTTCGAAGCACTGAATGAATTCCTTCTAGATCTGCTGAAAAGTGAAAAAAAAGTGGATCAAAAAGTTTCCCACCAACTTTTCAGGTTTGCCGTTTCAAGTTTAACAAGAGCAATTTCTTGACGAAGGGATTCCACTGAAACTTCAGTTGAACATTTTGAAAAAAACACTTACTTTCAGAAGCTTTTGCGCGGAAATTATAGTATTTCTTTTGTGAGTTAACTGCAAATTGTGTAAACTTTGTAAATTTATAAACATTTGTTAAAACATTCAGGGTAAGACACGTTTAGCAAAAGAGCTCAGGCAAAAGTGATATAGCTGGCGATTGTGAAATGAATTATCAGCATTGGCGACCAAGCTCGGTTTGAAAAGATAAGATGTGGAATTCAATGCGGAAGCCTGATAGGGCGTGATCCTTGAAAGTGGAAATAAATTTTCTATAGTCAAGGCGTTTCTACTGCACCCCAATATGGTATAATTTCTTATATACTGTATTATCGATTAATTTTTATGTGAAATCGAATTTTTGGGTATAGTACGATGTTTTGGACCGCCGGCACCCATATAACTTGAAAAGTTACAAAGGTCCACCTCTGGTCATAATAGTCAAAAAAGTGTAAAACAGAAAGCAAAAAAAACCAGCTACTTGTCAACCAGGGAAATTCTTTTTTTTCTTAAAACTGCAGCAATAAAACATTTAACAAACCTAGGAAATAAAATTGGAAATTCAGGTTTTTTTGTTATATTGTTTTATTAAAAAAAAATAAAAGAACTATATTATAATCCAGACAAGGTGATTTTTACAAAAAACTGCAACCAAAAGAAACATTATCAGGGGGAATCAAAAATTTTCATACTGCAGAAAAATCCAATTGTTCACTCCTTTTTTATATGTAAATTTAAGGAATGTCTAGGCAGAGAACAACAAAATACATTTTAAAAATTTAAACTGTATTATTTTCAAAGTTTTTAACAACTTTATAAGAACAAAGAATTTTCAGTCAACAATATAAGTCAGCTAGGAGACGGAAAAGTCGTAACATATTTTTCTGCAATATGTCGTTTAAACAACAGGATTAAATATAATAGGTGGATAGAACATTAAATTCACTTTAGAATAATATTTTTCGAAATAAAAAAATTATTATTGTGGTCAATACTATTAAGCAAAAATTGTTAAAATGGGCCTGATACAGGCGGTTTACCGATTTTTTCTTTCATGTGAAAAAGTCGGAGAAGTTTTAAAAAGTTTAAATGCTTCGTGTATCTGCCAAATAAAGCGTTCAAATAAAATTTTTACAAAAATATAGTATCAAAACTAAAAGCCAAAGCAGAACTTAAAATTATTCAACAGAATTTAATTTTTGTCAGAATCAATTTTCATCTTGGCAAATATGCTATTTCGAAATATTTTTGTGAAATTCATTTTCAACTAAAGCGTGCAACAAAAAACAACACAAATCAAAGATAAACTCTGTGTTGTGAACCCTCGTTATTTTTTTAATTTCTTTGTATTTTCTATGAATTTCTCTCTATCCAAATTCCACTTCGCTCTAAAAATAAATGTATTTACGGAAACAACTTGTTTTGGGGGTAATTCCAACGTCATTAATGTCCAAGTGGGAATTGACAAACGGTGGATCTTTAGAAAAACAACGTGAAAGTAAAATTAGTTTCACAAAATGCAACATCAGCATAATGTTTCAGGTAAGTATCAGTTTTTCCGACAGACAAAGCAGACCATTGAAAGGGAATTCTACGATTTAAAAGAAAAGAAATTTTAAAAAAAAACTTGATTAAATTTATTATTTTGTTTCATTGGAATTTTCAGCTAATCTTATAAAAAAAAACTGTAGGTGCACAAATCAGTTTTTTCAAACAACTTGGTTGTTTTATATTCCGCCTAGGAAAAAAATATTACATATAGTCTTTGCCAAATTTCCTTCTTGAAAGATTTGCAAATTTAACGCTGACGCAGTATTGCGTACGTATCCTTAAAACAGGGAATTTTCGTACTCAAATTCGTGTCTGATGTCATTTGCACAGAGCTAAGAGTGAAATTGGGCGAAGTAGCATTGGCGACGACTATAGATCGAAAAAACGATTTCTTCTTTATTCAAGAAGAAAGTTTTCTTTGAGAACATTTGAGAACGGTGGATCTTTAGAAAAACCACGTGCATGTAAAATTAGTTCCCGCAAAGCAACATCAGCATAATGTTTCAGGCAAGTTTTACTTGTTTTGATAGACAAAAAGTTCATTGAGTCATCAACGAATTTATAAAAGTGAAACTTTTTGAAACAAAAGTAATTAAATCTTTTATTTTTGTTTCATTGGAATTTTTCATTTAATCTTTTCAAAAAAATGTAAGTGCACAGTTCATTTACTTTAAAAAAATTGGTTGTTTTAATTTCTGCTTTAGACTACATTTATCGAAAAAAAACCTTTTTCTTTGTTTGAGAAGAGAGCTTTATTGAGAATGTTTATTCCTAAAACACATTTGCCATAATATGTTGATTTTTCCCCGCTAATTTCGAAAATTACTCGGAAAAATTGTCAAATTCAAAACAAATTTCCTGTGCGGGGTAACATTCGATATGTTCAGCCAGAACATGAAAATCGGTAATTGTAGCTCCAAGCGGTAAGTTGTACTTCCCAGGGCATTCGTACCTTATCTGGACATTTTTTAAGAGTGAATTTCGAAAAAAGCTGGAAAAATTGACCGAGAGATCAAACACAGAAATTGCGAATGAAACATTGAAACGCAGGACCCAACAAATTTCAAAATTTTGCTCATTTTTGGGCTTTTTTTCACATTTTTTTTTCACCTGCAATTTTTTTTAAAACAAAAATAGTGATTTTTGTTTTTAGAATTTTATTCGACGCCAAATTTGACGTAGATTTTAAATCGATAGTTTATTAGTTTTTCTTGGCTTTTATTGTGAGAAGTCGAAATATCCAAAAAACCTTTGTTTCAAACAGTTTTTTGATGTTTCCATTTTACGGATTGCGAAATCGCAGTAGATCCCAAAGTTAAAGTTTCTGAAAAATGAATTTGTTACAAAATGCGTTTTTCAAGTAGAAATTTTGTCAACGTTTAATTTTACTGTAGCATTTGGGACACGCTAGGGAAAAATAAAAAATTAATAAACTGCAAACGCTGCAATCTTTTGACCTAATTATGCCAAAAGTCCGCTTTATCGTTTAAAAAGGAAATCAAATGTTTCATTTTAGTTCTTCCTCTAAGACTAACTGATTTTTTGACAAAAATTTATTCATTCTTTTTTTATACTTTTTCGCATTTCAAACAAATGTAACCTAAAACCACTAAAACTGATTGAATTTATGTTTTCAAGTATCCTATAAGCGATTCCGTTGCTTAAGCTAACAAAACAACTTTTGTCGGCAGATTTTAGGAAAAACTTGAAAAAAACGTAATTCGCTAATTTTCTTCATTTGAATTTTTCATCCAAACTTTGAAAAAAAATCTCAGAGCAAAAATCAATGTTTGGAATCCCGGAATTCGATCAATTTCACTTAAATTTTATTTATGGCACCACTTATTAAAATTAAGACGTCGTCTCTGTAATATTCGAACAGAGGCTCTATGTACACTGTCTTAGAAATTCAAAGTAATTCGATTGGGCTGAAATTTTGTGTACAACCTTCTTATAGCCTAAAAACCTCATGATGAAGGGCTTGGGTCGACAAATTTTTTTTGACCCGGTAGGTGCCCAAATGGTACTGTAAAAATTTCAACGTAGTCCAAATTTTGATTTAAAAAAAGCAAAATGTAGAACATTTAACTTTTGGACCTACCGCGATTTCTTATTCCAGAAAAACTTAACCTCAAAAAAACCGCTTCAAAAAGAGGTTTTTTGGAGTTTTCGACCTTTCATTATAAAAGCCAAAAAAATACGCTGCAGATTCAAAATCTACGTCAAATTTGGCATCGAATAAGTTTTTGAAATCAAAAATCGGAGGTGACTATTTTTGTTAAAAATCCACTTGAAAGTGAAAAAATGGCCAAAAATAGCCCAAAAATGAGCAAAATCGGGTTTTTTCGGTCCCTGCGTTTCAATGCTTCATTGGCAATTTATGAGTTAGGTGCATGATTTCTGTAAATGGTCATTTCTGGGTCAATTTTTTGCACTGATTTCGAAATCCACTGTTGAAAATTGTAGAAATTGAATACAAATGCCCTGGGGGTGGTGGCATTTCGATAATTATAGCTCCTAGCGGAAATTTTATTTCTTTTTTCTGAGACAGTGGCTTACTCGGCTTTTACAGAGACGACGTCTAATTCTACAAAACTCAAAAATTTATCATCAAAAAAGCACGAAAGCTTTATTATTTTTACAAAGTGCCAAAAATATTTTTTTAACAGTGACAGGATTAATTTTCGCGGTAGAAATTTTTTTACGTGTGTTTAAAAAATTTCCGAAATGACACTTCACTTGATTTTTTTCAATTCTTCTTTAGCAGAAAACGTCGTGTTTATTATAATGCATCCCCATCAGGAAAAAGTGATTGTTAGTCGAGATTTTTTTCATTTTCTTTTTTGATCAAAGACAGGAAAAATGTTTCAACATTGAAAGATACTTTTGTTTATCCAAATTTAAACTATTTTTTTAATAGAAACTAATTTTTCTCCATTCTATAATTGTCTTTTTGGCGGCTTAAATTTAGTGCGTAGTTAATTGGTTGCAGAGTTTTCTGAAAAAAAAAACTGGTTCGGAATACGGATTCTTTAACAGAAATAGTCCCTCCGATTTTTTATTTTAAAATGTATTCGACGTCAAAATTGACGTAGATTTTGAATCGATAGAGTATGCTTTTATTGATTTTATAGTGAAAGGATTTTCCGAAAAACCTGTTTATGAAACAGTTTTTTGATGTTCCCATTTTACGGAGTGCGAAATCGCGGTAGGTCCGAAAGTTAAAATTTCTGAAAAATGAATTTGTTACAAAATGAGTTTTTCAAATTGAAATTTGGTCAACGTTTAATTTTTGTTTTAGGAAAAATTTGAAAAAAATGACATAATTTGCAAATTTTCTTCATTTGAATTTTTCAGCCAAACTTTGAAAATAAATATTAGAGCAAAAATTAATTCGTTGAATCCTGCCAGGGTTGGTCATCAGGCCGCTCAGGCCGGCCTGTTAGTTGGAAATGCAGGCCCAGGCCGCGGCCTGGGCCTGGTCGAAAACCAAAATAACCAAGCAATTAACTACAGAACTCACAAAAAGTTGATTTAATTCGTTTATTCTGTACTGTAATCTCTCCATCGATAACTGCTTTAAAGAAAAACAAACGATTTTTGATATTCGCGTTTTTAGCAAAAGATATACCTAAACTAGACATGTTTTTACAAGAAGAGGATGAAAAACTTAGCGAAACAATTGTAGTATCCCGGATAGACGAGTATCAGGCGAGCAATTGAGCGAAAAGTGATGCAAAAGTAAAGGAAAGTGATTGATTCGCTTATTCAATCTGACCAAAAATTAGAATTAAAACTTAAGCAAACTTCATTCGGCCTGCCAACCGGCCTGGCCTGGCCTGGGCCTGGAAATGACGGCCTGGTTAGACCCAGGCCCAGGCCAGGCCCAGGCGGCCTGGGCCGGCCTGGTCATTTGACTAACCCTGAATCCTGCTATTCTACCAATTTCACTTAAATCTGTTTTCACAACAAAATCTTTTCCCATTTCATAATTAAGAATGCTTTTTCGGTTTTTCATATTTTTCATTTAATTTGGCGTAAACTGCGAGGCGCGTAGAAACAGAGTTATTTGCAAAATCTGCGTAGGAAAACCGATTTTACTAAATATTTTTAAAAATTTTGCCGTTATCCTGCCCTTCCTTCCGATTCTAATCTCTGCTCTGCCATCGCTTCGATTCGTTTTCCTGTTCCTGAGTCGTGTTTTCGTTTGCGGGTGAATAGCTTCATCAAACCGGGGCAAAGCGTTGAAAAGCAAAAAACAGCCGTCTGACGCGTCGTGTGCAGCCCCACTTACCTATGTTTACTCGCAATTGCCACCGTAGGTAGTGGTTACGACCAGACGACGTCAATCTGTTTGGGTGGTCCGTTGCCAAAATAGAAACCACAGGGCTTTGTTTTTGGGTGTATGGGCCGTTTGCTTTTCCTTCTCTTTTATTCTTTGAAAATCTTTCTTTCGGAGACACACATACTTATTCACACACGCACAACCATCTATACATTTCAGTGTCGAAGACACGATTTCTGATATCTGTGGCACTTTCACACTATTTTTGATATTTAAAAAAAATTAATCTGACAAACCGGAAATAAAAAAGGGTTCTCACTTTTAACTTCGAAATTTGATCTTTGAAATTGCCGAAAACGAAATTGAGGCGGCCGAAGGCCGCCGAATAAAGGAGTGAGGACCGCCGTAGGCGGGCCGTAACTCATGGTATTAGATATGCTTCAAGCAGTGCAAAGTTGGTCATTGTGTAAAAACAACACTAACAATTTCAAAAAGTTTTTTTGCCTTATGAGGACTACCGCGTTAAAACTGTCTTCACAAGTTGTTTTTTTTTTAATTATAAAAGCCAAGTTTAAATTGATTTTTTTCTCAAAGTAGGCCGCTTAAAGTATTGCTTGCGCAGCTTTAAAAAAAGGAAAATTTGAATGCGCAAGGTGAATGTTTCAACAAAATTTAATTAGTAAAAATTATATTGAAACTTCAATAAATGCCCCCGTCGAATCTTTAGTGGAAAAAACATTAAAAAATACTTAATTGGTGATTTTTAGCTTCGTTCCAGAATTAATCCTTATTGCATTCAGTTTTGCCAAAACTGTTATTATTCTCAATTTTATCTTAAAACCAATGGCAAATTTTCTTTGTGAAGAAAAAGTACAAAAAGCATGATTTCTTCTGAGTAAATAAATGCTCTTTGAGTGTTTTAATCTCACGGTTAATTAATTTATTTCATCCTATTCCAGTAGATTTTAAATGTTAAAACCTTACGATAGAAAAAAAATTTACACAATACCTAGTTAAAGTTTCAGTTCTAATTTACAATGCTTAAAAAGTGGTAAAAGGGCTCGGATTGTTTTACTCGATGGTTTTTAGTTTAAAAAAACAATTTAATTCCCTCACTGAAAAAACCTGTTTCAGGAATTTTTCGGCTATAGTCTTCGCCAATTTTACTTTTCGGCCGATTCGCAAATGTAACCCTGACGCAGTATTGCGTACGTATCCTAAAACTTAGGATTTTCGTACGCAAATTCGCGTCTGATTTTGCACTAAGCGCCATTTGCACTAAGCTAAGAGCGAAATGGGGCGGAGTAGCATTGGCGACGAGTATACTCGTAAACAGAAATATTTATAAATGTTTCATTTTCATAATGAAATACATTTTTCCGACATATAAATAGACTATTTCCACCTGTTTAATCAAACTTTGGTCAGTGACAAAAGCTGGAAACATTAATTTTAATGAGATGTAATTACTTGATAATTGGAACTTTTTCCTCTTAAAATACGTTTTGTTCTTTTCAAAATTTCTGGCTTCTTTGAACCCTTAAGCAATTTTATATCAACGCATAGAATGTTTAATGTCTACGTCTATTTTCGCCTCCTAACGACCATCTTGGAAAGATGCACGAAACTTCTAAGAATGCCAATTATCTCCATTCGGCTTGCAAGCATGGAAAAGAGTGCAACTCTTTGCTAAAACTTCCTATTCATCCTTGTGTTCAAAGTTCTTTGTTAACTATTTTTTGAAAACAGAGTTTAGTTTTACTTATTTTAAAATTATTGAAAGACCCTTTTTCATGAGTTTGAAAACTACAAAAAACCACAAAATTAAAAAAAGACATAATCATTAAAAACTGTGAGTAAAACATTCACCGAAAGAAAATAATAAAAAAAAATTTTAAAACGATATTAGAGTCGCTGTCAGTTTAAGAAAAACCTATAACTCGCAACTTTCTTTCAGTGTTTGAAACAGATTTGTAACGTGGAAACAAGTTTCGGTGTCGATTTTAAACCCAAATTTTAAAATGAAAAACACTTTATGATTTGACAGTCAAATAAAAATATTTGTAATTGTTTTTGTTCCTTTATGCTTTCCAACGATGAAAGAAAGTTTATGTTCAAAGTTCATAATTTATTTACAGTAGTGTCGGTGGGGTTTCGATGAATCCCGTTTCTATTGACATTCCTTGCAAAATAGTGAAAAAAATCATTGTTACATTAAAATATTATATTATTTGATATTTTCGACAAAACACCTATGTTATAACTTTTTTCCCACAAAATTTGCTTTTTCAAAACGACCCTGGAAACTCATACGATTGCATTTGTGTTTATTTAAGACGGTATGTAGGAGTCGAGCGCACCGAGGACAAGTTTTTGAAAAAATGTCTTGGATTTTGCTGTATTGTTGAAAAACAGTGAATTATGTTCAAAAACAATGGAAAATGACGTTTGTTCGGGAAGATCTTGCCTACGTGCCATTATTCAGCTGTCGTCATTAATGTTTTACAACTCCGTTCAAAATCATGATTTTCAATTTTTAAAAAAAGCAATCTATAGCTAAAAATGTGCGTATTTTTTTTTGACTTCAAGTCACACTTTTCCATATCTACTATAAAACTATGTTTTAACCAAAAGGACATTTGACAATCGAGTTTTTCCAGTTTTTTCCTTATAATTTTTTTTCCTTATCCTTATCCGATCAGGCTCCAATTTTTTTATCGTTAGATTCTACGTGTTTTTTTACCCAAGATTGTTTACTTAGAACAATGGATATTGTCGAGCCAACTAGTGCAAAGGTCCCTTTAAAAAGTCGCGGCGGCGCGCCCCAGTGACGATCAAAATTGCACTTTTTTGAACGGTGCGGCCTCGCTGGGCATTCGTCATTAGGCGATGCTGAGCAGAGTTAGATTTTGAGCATTATTATCAATTTGAACAAACAAAAACATCAGTTGCTCTTCACAGTTGCAGTCTGGCGTGGAAAACTCGATTGTCAAATGTCCTTTTGGTTAAAACATAGTTTTATAGTAGATATGGAAAAGTGTGACTAAAAGTCAAAAAAATACGCACATTTTTAGCTATAGACTGTTTTTTTTTAAAATTGTAAATCATGATTTTGAACTGAGTTTTGAAACATTAATGACGACAGCTGAATAATGGCACGTAGGCAAGATCTTCCCAAACAAACGTAATTTTCCATTGTTTTTGAACATAATTCACTGTTTTTCAATAACACAGCAAAATCCAAGACATTTTTCAAAAACTTGTCCGCCGAGTTGTTGAACGGCTCGATCCTTACAGAAAGTGCGTCTTAAGACGCATTACCCATGCACGAAACATACAAATAATTTTTTTTGCTAATAAGTGATAACATTATTGATGAGTTTCTTCGCTTCAATGTTTCTATATTAACAGGGTAAAAACCGTATTCGCCACGTGCTTTTCGTCAAATTCAAAAAAAATTCATATGTGTGTTTAACTGTGACCTGGTCCAAAACCGAAGGCAAACGACCAAAATCTTAGCAATTCCACGGACGTGGCGTATGTTCGCGTGTAGGCATTTCTTTCTGCGCAAAAGACTTCGTCACACCCAGGCCGGCGCTGATTTTAGAATCGCTGCTGAGTAATTTCACGTGCTGAGAGACAGAACCTACTATTTTTCACCATGCCAACCACTCCCCGCCCCAGGAAGAAGAGGTTTCTTTTCCCCCGCTTTTTCTTAGTTTTTTTCCCCTTTGATCGAACAAAAAAAATACAAAAGAAAAGTTCATTTTTCCTAAAAATGTGTTCGTTTTTTCAAATATTTTGCCGCGAGCCAGTAACGTTTTGCACTATGAATTTTTGAATCAGTGAAACACAAAACTGAAAAAAATACAAAAAACACGCAACTGTGTCTGGTTTTCCTAATAGAAATACCATGTTTCTTTTGTGTTTAGGCAAATATACATTTCAAATTAGAATCCAAAATCTTGTTTTCTTGATATTTTCGAAAAAGGATCTAATTTTCTCGTTTATTAAAATTTCAAAACTTGGAAAGCCATGCCCTTTTATAGTCTTTGCCAATTGAGATTTTTTTTTAATTTCGCTTTCAAGCATCCACTATTGAAAAATGTTAGTTTACATTTAGCTAATTTGAAAGAAATAAATCATAAAACTGAAATATGGAAAAAATTTAGAAGCTACGTATTAATCGCGTTTCTGAAGTTTGCTTTTCTCCCATTAGTGAAACATTCAGATTCGACAATTTTTAAACCGGTTCTCATTTTCACTTTTTTTGGTGCTTTAAATCTACATAAAACCACTTGTTACGATTGAAATTCAAAGAAAAATAAAAAAAATAAAGACTATAAAAAAATGTAGTTGAACTTTTGTACAATAAATTAACTGCCCTTGTTTTGTCGAATACTTTCCCAATTTGAAGAAACATTCAAACAATTTTTTTCAGTTTTTCAAACAAAAAACAAAAAAGCTTCACCCTTCGCACCAATTTTCCGCACTCTCTGTTATTATAGGAGAATTATGGGTGCCCACAGAGTGTTTATCTGCCTCAGTTCCACTACTTTGCTTTGTGAAGCCAAGTTGTTTGGAAAGCTTCAATGAAAATTGGTTTAAACTTTTTTTGCCCTTAAAATTTCCAAAAACATCGTATGTCTGAGTATTGTAAACGGAGGACACTCAAAACGATGTAAACTTTAAGATAAACTAAATTGTATTTAAATAATTTAATCTTACTCAGAAATAATTTTTAAAAAAACCTCAAATTTGATAATGTAATTGAATTTTCCAAACAAAACATGAGATAAAAGTTAACTGCAACATTTAGCGAACATAATAGTTTTTTTTTCAAAACGTTGCAAGAAAACTTTCTTTGTTTCTAGTCAAGAATTCTATGTTTCAGTAATTGCTAAATAAAAACTATACATTGCAAAAAATAAAAGTTTTAAAAGTATTTAATTCAAAACGTTTTGTTCAAAAGAAAAAAGGAAAATAACTTGTAATAAAAAATATACTGAAACTACGGAAATAACTTGTAACTTGTAATAAAAAGGTAATAAATAACTGACACAATCGGTGCCAAAAAAATAAAAAATAACTAATTTAATTATGCTTTCAAAAACAGTTTTAAAATTAATTAGTCACCCTCTCGTTTCAACGAACTCTCACGTTTAGATCACGAGCTGTAACGGAGATTCTCTTCACACTGAGTATTGCTTTGAAAAAAATCAAAATGTGTTTTAGATAAAATGTAGCATCACTTCTTCTTCAAAATGCACAAAACATTTTTCATTACTGAAAAAATTACTGAAAATTTGTGAACCTGTTTATTTTACAAGTTTGGTTCATGTCACCCGTTCCAAGTGCTAAAAAAGTTAGAAAATTTGGGTGAAAGTGATATGATAAACAATGATTATTTATTAAACAAATCCGGAATTAAAAAGCTATCTATAATAATTTTTTATAAAACCCGTTTCGAATTTGTAGAAAAAGGAATTCATAAATTTTCATCAAACATTCCAATGTTTCAAGTATGCCATTTTCAATCTGATTTACAAACTTCTTAGTTTATCTTCAAAGATGCCTTTCTAGACCTATTTTTTTATTTTTTTTTATTTATAAAACAATCTAATATTATAACTATCTACTTTGGCCAAAATCTTGGTTAGATCTAAAAATTTTGCTTGTACCATCGAACTGTTGAATAAGTGAAATAAACACATCTAATCATTGAAAGCAATTATAACCAAAATAATATAACAAATACTGAAATTAACCAGCATTATATATTTTACCTTCGGTAAGAAAGTTTTTGTATTTATCACAACAACGTTTCAACTATTTAATAAGTCATTTGCATGTTCTTTGTCATTGCTCCCTGAGTTGTCTGTTTTCTTATTTTTGCAAGATTTTTATTAATTATCGAATTACATTTGGTGAAAATGTTGTGTAAGTCTAACAAAATTTGCTAAATGATTCATCTTGGCCTTAGCGATAGCCGAATGCTCCGTTTAAAGAGCCTTTTTTCCGCGTTCATCTCGGCCACCAAAAAGTTGAATCAAGCCAACCAGAATTCCGTTTTTACCACTTTTTATTTGTCCGTTTGTACTGTTTTTCAAAAATATATTATGCTTGAAAAAACGGGATTATAACGCTTTTTTTGTAACGTTTATGAACAAAGTTTTTATGGCTTTAAGCAATTTTTTAAAAAATTAAGGTGACCTTCACACACAAAAATAATATTTTAAAACATTTTTCAACCGTTTGCCCTAAAACACAAGGGGAAACATAAAACAGTCAGTGTTTTCGGTTTCTTTTCACAAATCATTTTATCATTTATTTTTTCTTATTTACTTCTGTAAATTCAATTTTGGCGCTCATAAATTGGTTGCAACAGTGAGCTGCTAAAATATCAGAGAAATTTAGTCTGTCACTAAAAACCCTTACTTAAACTGGAGTTTTTACACAAAAATTTTCTAACAATTCTTAATTCAAAGCAATTTTTTTTCCTAGGTTTATGATAGAGAATTTGATAGAGAAGAAAAAAGTCAACTACAAAAAAAATACCTACTTAAAATTTCTTTTTTTGGTTTTTGCAACAAAAATATAACAGAAATTTTTTTACATCTTTTTACTTCAACGTTACAAATATCAGTTACTGTTTTCTGCCTGTTTTACAAATTATTTCGTCCTAACTCCGTGGGAATTTTTTATATAGCATGTTTACGAATTATTAAATTAGTCTTTCATAAAACTAGATCTTAGAGTTTTTTTTACACCAAAATGTTCAGTCAACTCCTCCGAAAACAGAATTTCCCCCGCAGTGCCCAACCACCTCCAGATGTCAGTGATCTCCAGATGTCCTGAAAAATCACGTCCTACGTAACAAATTGATGCCCCGTGCAGGCGTAGTTGTCCGATGTAAACACAATTGTGCCCGCCAAAAATCGCTTAGCGATAGCCGAATGCTCCGTTTAAAGAGCCGTTTTTCCGCGTTCATCTCGGCCACCAAAAACCGCACTTTCCTTCCAAAAATAGACACTTTCACTGAAAATGACGTACCGAACTATTTTTGAACAAAAAAAAACGCAAGCAAGAAAAAACTATTTTTTTGACAAAACAAAATTATTTTTCTGTCTAACAGCGAAAATTAATTGGTTAATTTATTCCATGTTTCAAAATTGGGTTTACTAAATTTTCCGATCTACGAATCAGTCGTTTGTAAAAAGAAAGGCTTTTGTAAATATTTTCCACCTTTTTCAGTGTAATAAATTTAAATCGAACATATCGAGGCATCTTTTTTACAACAACATTTCAGACTTTGTGCAAAAATTCGAAGAAAATCGCAAAATTCATAAAAACAAAAATTAAAACAACATTAGAAAAACAGAAGTTTAAATTTTCACTTGACTTTCAGAAAAGTGCAAGTGCAGTCTCGTAATGACGTCATTTTCAACTCCTCGGGGGGTTGTTTACTCGATTGTCCCGAAAAATCTGTAGTTCTAAGAGTCCCACGCAGTTTTATGTGCGGATGTCATCTTCCCGTTTCACAATCGCTTTTCCAACATTTGTCAAAAATTCTGAAAACATTCAACAAAATGGTTTTTGAATTTTTTATAGGGAAATAAACGCAGTGTAAACAAGTGCGACAAAAATTTATACTTTTAAATATGTTTATTTTTATGAAAACAATTTGAAAAATATGCAAAACGTATCCTAGTTTTAAAAAAAATATAACGTATCCTAGTCTAAAAAATATATGTTGAAACTTATAATGGAACACTATTAAACCCAAATTTTTCATAAGTGTTTGCCTTTTTTTCCATATTTCAATTTAATTAATTAAAAGGGCAGACGCAAATTGAACAGCTGCCTGCTTCATGGCTTTGATATTTCTTTGAAACATTTGAAACAAGACAAAATCATAAAAAAATCACAAAACCACTTTTTCAATAGTTCTACGCCAAAAAAGATGCTTTTGTTTAATTTGAGAATTATAGAATTTTCACCTTGACATTCAATGCCATTTTAGGTAAAATGGGATTGGTAGGTTTTAAATCATAAGCCTTGGCTAAGTCCAACCATATTTTGTGGAAAAACGAGGGTAGGATACCAAGCTGCGGCCGAAAACCGCACTGTTAGACCGCAAAGCGGCCCTGACGCGGCCGAAGGCCGTTTTTCTCCTATTTACCGAGCTGAACCTGAGGCGGCCTTAGGCCTGAACGAAAAGACCCACAAAGCGTATTTTCAAGTTCAAAAACTAGTCAAATAAAAGCGCATCTAATCACCAACTTCGATTACAACTCTTCCGGGACTCATTCCCGCGCCGTGGTTCAAAACACATCTAGTTTGAAAAGTCCATCGTCCTTCGTCATCTTCTCAATTCCACTCTCGTCTCATTAATTTTTCACCTATTTTCAGTGCAATGCTGTCTTTGTCCGTTCCTCCACGCACCCGCTCTCTGAGTCCCGGAATCAGCCGCTCGTCGCCCTCTTCTCCGATGTCTAGACCCCCGCATGATCGAATGGGAAATAAGGGTCAGTTTTCTGAAAATCAAAATGGTCCAATTTTTACAAAAGTAAAAATCGGAAAATTTGTCATTGAACAAATGCTGCAATTAAAGAATCTTTTATTGCAGCATTTGTTCAATGACAAATTTTCCGATTTTTAATTTTCTAAAACTTTGAAACACAGGTAATTGCAAATTTGAAGCACATGGTAAAAAAATTTTTTTTCGAAATTTTGCGTATTTTTCTTTTTTTTTTAATTGTTAAGAATAATGTGTTTTTATCGTCTTGAGAGTATTGGCTAGAAAAAGTTTAAAGTTAATGAGTTTCGCAGTACATTCAAGTAACAATGAAATTCATTTTAAAAATTACGAAGCGGTCGAAATTTCAATGTTTTATGAACAGATTTTCATGAAGTTTTTATCGAGGCATTAAATAAAATTAACTGTTACACATAGAAAAAGAAATTTTAATGAGCAATTTAATTTTGAATACGAATAAGGGGCGTCCTCTTCTAGATTTGTTTTGGTTAAAAAGAAAAGTTTTTTTTAAACAAAACGCATTGTTCTACTAAAATAAACAAATTTCAACCTAATAGTGCAAAAATTATACTGATAATTTTACAAAACTGAAAAAGTATGGAAAGAGCCGGAAAACTCGATTTTTCGCCGATTAATATGTTGCTCTTTTGGGTTTTGGGTTTCAAAACTGCCAATGATGGATTTTTTGGTCAATCAAATGTTTCAGATTTTTTCTGTTGTTGAAAACTTTGGTTACAAGATAATTGCAATTTAAACCGCTATAAAAAAAATTTCAGAAAAATACATCCTGAAACCTAAAAAAAAATTCGATTGTTTTCAATGAACTTGAACAAAAACAACTTTAACCTTTTATCTTGTGAAATTATGAAACGTTAAAGTTCCAGTTGGTAAAACCAATCATTTGGGTAAATTTCTTTGCTCTCTTTATCTAGCAAAACGGTTGAAAAGTTTAGAGTTCAA
This sequence comes from Oscheius myriophilus, assembly GCA_964057215.1. Taxonomy (NCBI): domain Eukaryota; kingdom Metazoa; phylum Nematoda; class Chromadorea; order Rhabditida; family Rhabditidae; genus Oscheius; species Oscheius myriophilus. The sequence goes on from OZ059903.1 coordinate 23,173,168, forward strand.
GCGCAACTCAAAATACTCAAGCAACAATGACAACAGTTATTTTAAAAAAAGAATATTGTAAATTTCAATATTTTGTAAATTGGTTCTGCTTTTACAAAGTTTTTTAAACGGATTAAATAAATTGTTAGCGAGTTGAATGTTAGCATTGATATAAAATTGGCGGTTGTTTTGCCGCAATGAAGTTGGTCAGCAATTCGCACAACAAGTTACAACTAAACCACGGCGTATTCTTCAATTTAATTTTTAAGGTTTATCAAAAAGAATAGCGACAGGAGGAACAAAATTTTAAGGAACATCGAAACGGGAAGAATACGGTTCGTAGTGTTTTTTCCCAATGAAAATCCTGAAAACTGAAAAAAAAACCGTAAACTCAAAAACCGTTAACAGATTCTTTTGAAATTCTTGGTTTGTCAAATGTTTCAGAACCCCAAGGAAAAACACTTAAAATTATACATATATCTCTCCGTTGGGACTCTTCATAGAAACCAGGCAAAAGTGCAATATTTCTTTGTTGATCATCGCTTTTTTCTACAATATTGAAAATTCATCGAAAAAATTTTTTTGTTGTAGTTCAAATGCCAATTTAATTTTTTTGCCAGGTAACTCGAAATCTGGCTATTTTGAGCGTAATGAATATCTGAGTTTTATTGATTACCTGTTTTTGAGTTTTATTGGAAACAAAGTTGAGGAAGTGCCTTTAACAATTCTGAAGCGATGTTTTTCCATTTCGGTTCTGAGTCAGTTTCAATCTAAAATTACAACGATCGGTAGGTAATTCACACAAAAAGAAACATTTGAATAACTGCGTTTATAAAAGACCCTAAAATATATAGAAACAAAGAAACACATAAAAATTCCGTGACAGAAGTTTTTGTTATTGATTTTCATTCAACCGCCAAAAAATCTGAAGAAGTAGTTCGAAAACTCTGCTTTTTTCTTGAGAAAAACGAGTAGCGGCGGGTTTGTGTAAAGTTTTTACCTCTTTTAGAACCAGTATTTTGTTTAAATTCAAAGAAAACAAAGAATAAAACAATTCTTTTAATTTTAATTAGAAACCTACAAAAAATGCACCTTTTCTGTATTTTTTTAATTATTTGCACGAAAATTATGTGTTACCAAAAAAAAACTAGCAAGATCAAAACAAAGCTTTCAATCTTTAACAATAATAGCCAAAACATCCATTTTAGCAAAATCATCAGCTAGTGTTTTCCTTTTTAACTGACGATTTTGCAAATCTCGGTTAGTCAAATGTTTCAGAGCCCTACGGAAAAAAATTTAATTCATAATAATGATTCTCGATAGGAAATCGTCGTAGTAAGCAAAAGCAAAATTCATTTTTTTAACAGGGCTTTGTTTGCTTCAGAATTGAAAATTTATCTGAAAATTTATTAGTTATAGTTGCAACTGCCAATTTGAATTTTTTGCCAGGTGTCTCGAAATCTGGGAATTGTGACCATAATGAATGTCTGAGTTTTTTCCTCACCTGATTTTTCTGTTTCATATAAACAAAAATTTAAGAATCCTGCCCTCTTAACAAATCTGAAACGAGATTTTTTCACTCTAGTTCTATGTCCGTTTCAATCTAAAAGTACAACGATTGGTAGGTAATTCACACAAAAAGAGAAATATAAAGAACTGCGTTTATAAGAGACCCTAAACCAACCAACTATAGTTTTTAATCAAACCTGTAATGGTTAGCGGAACAACCTGTGGATTTTCTGCAGCTTTTGAATAGTTTTGAGTCAGATAACCCGAAATTTGGAAAAATTTTCGGTTTAAGGTTTTAAAGAACCAAAATTTTCTGTTTTATATAAACCAAAGTAACACTAAAAACTCCGTGACAGAAGTTTTTGTTACTGAATTTTATTCAACCACCTAAAAATTTGAACAAAAAAAGCGAAAATTTTTCCTAAGAAAAACAAGTAGCGGAGGTTTGTGTAAAGTTTTCACCAATTTTCATTCTAGCATTTTGTTTAAATTCAATTTATACAAAGCATGAAACAATTCTATTAATTTTGAATTAGAAAATGCCCTACAAAAAATAATGCACCCTTTCTGGATTTTTTTATTTAAATTTTGTAAACGAAAATTATGTGTTACCGAAAAATAAAAAAAAATCAAGTTCAAAACAAAACATTCATCTTTAACAGTAACAGCCAAAAAATCCATTTTAGCAAAAACAGCTTTTTATTAATTTCACTTTAGAAAATCTCGGTTAGTCAAATGTTGCAGATTCTCAAGGAAAACCACATTAAATTCAGAATGACGATTTTTGACAGGAAATCGTCGGAGCAAGCAAACAAAAACAGCATATATTTTTTGATCAGGGCTTTGTTTGCTACAGTATTGAAAATATATTTGAAAATTTATTAGTTGTAGTTGCAACTAAAAATTTAAATTTTCTGTTGCCAGATATCTTTAAATCTGGTTAAGCGTAACGAAAATCTCAGTTTTTTCCTCACCTGATTTTTCGGTTTCGTATAAACCGAAGTAACACTGAAAACTCCGTGACAAAAGTTTTTGTTACTGATTTTCACAAAAAAGAAAGAAAAAGCTGAAAAAAAGCTGAAAAAAGCTAAAAGAAACTAATCGAAAAATGTTCCTGAGAAAAACGAGTAGCGGCGGTTTGTGTAAAGTTTTTACCAATTTTCATTTTGTTTAAATTCAAATTATACAAAGCATGAACCAATTCTATTAATTTTGAATTAGAAAATGGGCTACAAAAAATTATGCACCCTTTTCTGGATTTTTATATTTAAATTTTGTAAACGAAAATTAGGTGTTACCAAAAAATAAAAGATCAAGTTCAAAACAACATATTGAATCTTTAACAGTAAATGTCAAAAATCCATTTTAGCAAAATATAATCAGCTAGTGTTTTCATTTTTAACTAACGATTTTTCAAATCTCGGTTAGTCAAATGTTGCAGAGCCACAAGGAAAAAAAGAAATAAATTCATACTGATGATTATCGGTTAGACTCATTGCCAGTAAGCAAAAGCAAAAATCAATTTTTGATCAGGTTTTGTTTGCTACAGTATTGAAAATTCATCTGAAAGCCAATTTAATTTTTTTTAACTACAAGTATTATGGATATGAGATTCTCAACAGTTTAAGAATAGTTAAGCCCCCGAAATTTTCGCCCAATTTTTATTTTTGAGTTGTGGGACAGAGTTGAAAAAATCCAAAAAGCCTCTTAAAAAAGTCGGAAACGAGATTTCCCTTATTTGCGATTCTGACTGAGTCCAAATCCAAAAACACCCTCAGTGATTCTTGTCGCCTTGGGAAGTCATTAGTTCCCCGGCTGAGCAAAGGACTAGCCGGCGTGATAAAAGAATCCCCGCGCTGCTTCCTTGTTTGGCATCCGTCACCATTTCTCCCTCCTCTCTCTCCCCTCCCCTCTCCATTTAGCAAATCGCGTGTTGTTTTTCGTCTTTGCGGCGGCGATTGTGCAAATCTCATTCATTCCCCTACTGCGCGCGATGGCCGTTGCCTTCTTCAGAAATTTATTGGGTAAACATTGTTTCGTGCAGACTGAAGAGAAAGAGAGAGAGAGAGAAAGAGAGAGAGAGAGAGAGAGAGAGAGAGAGAGAGAACTAGATTAACACCGAATATCTTTAAAAGTCAAGCGGTTTGGGAGACCACGCGACACTATATCTTAAATTTTGCCAAAACATTATGAAAAAACGTATATTTGATCTATAAACAAAATTTTGAAAAAGTTGGCGCACTACCTATTTTTGATCACGGGTTACGGTACCCAGATTACTGTAGGTTCATTAAAAAATATCCAAATGAGCCGTTTCACGTTTTAGTCAACGTTTCTTTCTCTGGGTACATTTTTTTTTGTTATTACCGCGTATAAAAATAGCCATGTTGAAGAAAGTTAGAAATTTTTCAATGCTAAAAAATGTATTTATTTGAGATTTTTTGATGTTTTTTTTTCCGAAAACAAGAAATTTGTGAGCAGTGCCACCCTAATGACCAAAATCTGCACAAAATTTTCTACAAATTAATGTTTTAAGTTTTAGCATTTCGAATTCCATTGTAGTCAAAAAAGCGAATTAGTCGCTCAAAAAAGCGCAAATTCAATGGTAAAGGTCACATCTGCACAGCCAAACACCCACACGGTGTTTTCGCTTTTTTGCGTTTTGTTTTTAGTACAATGTGTTTCAAAAAATTCCTATTTTAAAAACTAACTTTGTGGCACATTTTGTGCTAAGTTTGCTCATTACAGTTGCATTGCTCAAATATTTTTGTTTACGTTCAAAACATCTAACCCTCGAAAAATACTGATTTCTGACATTGAAACACAAGTTGAATAAAACGTAGAACGCCTTAGTTCGTCCATTTTTAGCAAACCAACATGGGTTGAAAAGCCGTAACCCGGGACCAAAAATCGATAACGCTCCTAATCTTTCAAAATAGTGTTTGAAGATCAAATAATTGTTTTTGACATGGGAAAAATCCAAGACAAACCAATTCTAGAGAAATCGCGTCTTAACTGAAAGATAGGGAGCTTTTGGGTAATCAAAATATTTTCATAGAAGTAATTTCTAATTTAAAGTTGAAACATCACGATAACCAATAATGTATTTCGTAGTTTTCGAAAACAGTTTAACAACGCAAGAGAAATAAAAAACATATGATTTTCAGAAATGCGTGGACGATCGGGCTCGTTGACCCTGCAGCGTCGTGCAGAAATCCCCATGTGTCCAGCGTTGACGCCGTCACAAGTAGGTTCACTGTTTCACTATGCAGCTGTTTGCGTTGATCGCCTTCGATCGGGGGATTGGATAAAGTAAAGTAAAGTAAAGTTTCCCCCGTATCAAGGTTTGTAGTACCTGCGGGAACCAACGGCTAAGCCCGGTGGCGGGGTTGAGGCTCTCTTCCTGGGGTGCCAACGTTTCTCCAGGCGTATTACTTTCGTAGACTCGTCTACTACCCACTGTACATTCGCCGAAGCGTAGTAGGCTGGGTTGACCCGGGGCGGGATCGAACTTGTGACCCTTCGAGTGGTAGCCGCGCCTTAGACCGCTAGACCACCAACCCAATTGGGGATTGGATACTGTCGATATTATAAATATATTGTAATTTACTGAAACATAAATTTTTTTTAAAATGTTTTGAAGTCTTTTGAAGTAAATCGAGTTTGATCAAAATTCAGTGAGATTAGCCAGTAGAATTCAATTCGATCTTTAAAGTTATAAAAACCTTCATGTCAGTGAAGAACATTCAAGTTATTTTCCCGTTGTAAAACAATTTTAAGGGAATTACAAACAGTCGCAAAATAAAAAAAAAAAGTTAAAAGTCGTTTTACAATTTCTTTAATCAATATAAAAAGGAGTGAATTTGTTTGAGGCATATTTCACGTTGCCGGGAAAAATGTGGTTCTTTCTAAATTGCGCGCAGCGCGATGCGCTGCGCGGTGGTTTGTTTCCTCTATATTTTTTGAATTTTCGGAAAGAAAAAATCTTGTCTTAAACTTTATGCGTATATGGGCAAAATAAACTCTTTTTACAATATTAATAATTTGTAAATTTTGTTACAATATTAAAATTACAATATTAAAATTTAGTAAAATTTGTCTTTAACATTAAAACAATGGTTTACAAAAAAAACTCTTGGGATAACGGAACCAATCAATAATTTGTTTCGAATCGGTGTGATTTTGAAACTAATTTGAATGATTTTGAAAAAGAAAATATAACTTTAAAAAAAAGAAACGTGAAACGATTTTAAAAGGGATTTGTATTTTTGAAACTTTTTATAGTTTCGGTAGTTGTTTCACAAAATTCTGAAATTAATATGAATATGACCGAATTTGTTCTTGACACATTTGACAATTCTGGAGAAAAAATTTCTTTCTTTAATTTTTGGTAATTTCAGGAACAAAAAAACTGTTATTAAATTTTTTTATATCATCATGAGAAACTATTTTTAACAATATTATATTCCGGGCACATTTAGTAAAGTTGTTTTTTTAACATAAAGCAAATGTTTTGCAACTTATATAAATTCTCTGCAGTTTAACAGAAGTTAATGCATCTGCGGTTTATTTTTTCGAATTAATGAAACAAAATTCTAAAGTATCGTTGATGTCCAGAATTTTTGAAAATTATTTGTAGTCGTCATGCAACCGTTTTGTGGATTTTTCAAGGAAGTGAGGTGATTCGAATTGTAATGTAGATTAGAAACAACGAGGATATTTAAATTTCAATGTTACACCAATGTTACGGTGCAGATTTGTGGCCATTTTGCCTCTTTGTTAATTTCAAGTTATCTTCTCAATGCTATCATTTTAATTTTAAAAAAAAAACACTAAAAATATTAGTCAAATTTTTTGTTTTTTCACGAAAGGGAAATAATGTTGAAATGAGATTTTAAAACACGCTGAAACGAAACTTTGCACCTTTTTAAAAGAATATTGTTCAAACAAATTTTTTTGAATATTACATTAATTTCAATATTAAATTTTTTGGAAAAATATTCAATTTTATTAAATTCCGAAATGAAAAACCCCCCTTCTGTAACTTTGCTTCAAAGTTATTCAACTTTCGATAAATGAGTTAATTTCAAAAAATCTCACACAACTGCTCATCGAACAAATTCGAAATTTTAAATTTACAAAATTTTTCTGGGTTTTTTTAAAAATAGACATTTTAAGTTGTGAAACAATTAAAACCTGTTTATAAATAAAAGCTGCTGCATCAAAAGCAAAAATTATTTTTTCGGCTGAGGTGTCTGTTTCACAAATTTCTTATAGCAATCCGCATTTAAGCAAGGTGATTCGCGCAACTTGAATACATGTTTGCTGAATTTCTGATTACAAATGAGTCGCTCGTTTTAAAGCACAAACTGAAAAATCCATTTTTAAAGTTTCTTTAATAAAAACTGTATTGAAAATTACACCAATGTTCTAATGTCCCTGCATACCTTCGGGTTTTTCGTTCTTTCAGTGATTTTGATACTCTATTTGCTGAAATTTGGAAACAAACTGCGAAATTATGGCCGCATTCCCAGACAACTGCATAAATCAAGTGCGCAGACCAAAAACAAACCACGCTTGTCGTTAATCCTTCTGCTCCCTGAAGAGTCGTAGGCGAAGGTTTCGAAATATGACTTCAATTTTCAGAATTTGACGGAAGGATTTCAAAATTCTTTGGAATCTATGCCTCCGAAAAGAGCAAAAAGTTGGATCCAAAAAATAGCGAAAATACAATAAAATTATCTTTCTTCATTTCGTTAAGAAAAAATTCCAGAATTGTCACGCAAATGTTTTGTTAATTTGTTAATCACAGCGAGATATGAGGAAGAGTAATCAGTTCGTACGTTTTTATCTTAAAATGTTAATTTTTTCACTTTCGCTTTTAGTAGTCGGTAAAATTGTTGAAAGTTGCTAACGTGAAAAAATCAGGTTTTTTCTTGTCGTTTTCATATTTGTTTTGTTTCAAATTTTGTTATCGCATTAAGAAAAATTCGCTGTAACTGTAATTTGACGAAACGATTTCAAAATTCTTATACCTCCAAACATCAAACTAGCAAAAAGTTTGATCCCAAAAAATAGCGCCATATCACTGTCATTCTCTTTCTTCATTTCGTAAATTTTTTTAAATCAGAATTATCACGCAAATGTTTTGTGAGTGTGGTATTAACTGCGAGATATTTGGATGAGTAATGTTCGCAATAGAAATGTTGTAAAATTGCAACTAAGGGCGAAAAAGACAAAAAAAGCAATTCTAAACAAAAAAGAGAACACACGTTTCTATCTTAAAATGTTAATTTTTTTTACTTTTGCTTTTAGCAGTCGGTAAAATTGTTGAAAGTTGCTAATGTGAAAAATCAGGCTTTTTTCCTAGTCAGGTTTTTTCTTACCCGTTTTGTTTCAATTTTTTCTATCGCATTAAGTAAAATTCGCGGATCATAAAGAAGTGTATGACTATGCTAGACAGGTTTCTCATTTTTGAGATAAAACACTCCGAAACAACCAAAAGCGGATTTCCGTCCAAACCGAAAGAAAAACTACCAAAGTCAAACAAACAACAAAAACTTTAACTGTAATTGTCTTTTTTTATGATTGTCGCGCAAATGTTTTGTGCGTTTGTTAATCATAGAGGTGTATTTGAAAGAGTGATAAGTTCGTAGGAGTTCATACTGTAAAATTCCTAATAAAAAATGACAAAAATCGCACATTTTTTTTAAACTTCAAAAATGTTCACCAGCTTTGCACTTCCTTGCTTTTAGCAGTCTGTAATTTTGTTGCAAGTTGTTTAAAGGAAAAGTCAGGTGTTTTTTTCTTTGTCGGTTTTTATTATATGTTTTGTTTCAAATTTTGCTATCCCAAGAAAAAATTCGCTCACTATGAAACAGTCTGCAAGTTCCTCGTTTTTAAGATAAAACGCTGCGAAATAACAGAAAACTGGTTTGAAAAACAGAAAACCGGCCAAACAAAATAAAAAACAAAGAAAAGTCCTTTAAATTTAAATTTTTTTGTTTTGATTGTCATGAAAATGTTTTGTTATCGCATTAAGAAATAATCACAGCGAGATCAAACAGTGATTTGTTCGTAGAAGACAAAAATCAGTTCTGGATAAATAAGCGCAAAAAGATTTTCACTTTAAAATGTTTGCTTTTCACTTTCTTGCTGTTAGGAGACGTAAAATTGTTGCGAGCTGTAGAAAGTAAAAACCATTTTTTCAGGTTTTTTCTGATCTGTTTTGTTTCAAATTTTGCCATCGCATTAAGAAAAATCCGCGGAACATAAAGTCTTCTCAAAACGAGCGCCGGCCGCCGGGCCGAAACGGGCCGGGCCGGAAAACGTGTCGGCCCGGTTTGTAAACTTGTTCAATTACAATTTATTTAAATCATTATTTCAGCTTACACAAATTTTTTAAACCCATTTAAAACTCCTTCAAATTACTTCTATTACATATCTGAACTGATTCTAAGTAAGCAAAAAAAGTGCCCCAACCGGGATCGAACCTTGGTCGCGTGGGTGACAGTTTGACTAGGTGGTCCGAGTAGACGGGCCGAAGCGGGCCCGGCCGAGGATTTTTTAAGTCGGCCCTGCCCGGCCCGGCCAGTAAAACTGTGGGTTTTGAGATAATACACTCCGAAACTACCAAAAAACGGGTTTCCGTCCAAACTGAAGAAAAATGTTTTGTTATGATTGTCACGAAAATGTTTTACGAGCTTGTTAAGGAAAGCGAGAAATGTCGAAAATCGATTCGTCCTCGTGGAAATTGAAAAATATTAAAAGGAGAAATATAACGCAAAAAAAGGTTTAACTAAAAACATTACCTGAATTACCAGTTTTCACTTGAATGTTTTTTTTTCAAGAATCATTATAACTTTTAGAAATGGTTTAATGGTAATTAGTACTACTTTCAGGTCTCCTCAATCCGTAAATCATGGCGCCATATCAACACAAAAGGCCTGATAACTGTGCTTTCCCGCGTGTTTCAAAGGGTAATTTTACATTTTTTTTTTAAATACTCCAATTTTCAGACCGAATCTTCATGTCCTGCGGCTTCTCGCTGTTTTTCAGCTCAGCCAGTTACCTCAACCCCTGGTTGTGTAAAAAATGTAGCAGACCATGCGCGCTGCCTTCTTCAGATTTTGGACAAAGTTGTGGAAGGGGAACAGGTGAATTGCAAAATTCGGTTTTCAATTTTATGGATATTCATCTACAAATATATTTATTTAAAGTTTAAAATTGCGCGCAATTTAGAGGTCAAATTTATAATTACATGAATGCGATGCTTGAGAATGGATTGTATAGTTTTCGATTTTCCAACATAAAAGTTCGATTTTCGAAAAAAAAAAGAAAAATAATATTTTAGATAGCATTATGTCGCTGAAAATCATTGTAAAACTGGCGACGAATTGTATGAAAATGTTTAGTCTGGGGAAAAAATTTGAAAAGTAAAAATAATTGAAGCTATTCCCCTTTCACTATTTTTTACTTTTTTTTCTACAAATTCACGAAAACACAAAAAAGTGGCTTGCAAAATTTTGTTAACGAAAACTTGAAACATTAGACTTATGGTTAAAAAATTTTCAAACTTCAGTTCAAACGATTATACTTCCTGGCTAGTTTTTTTTTAAAGAAAAACAACATTTTGTAAATAAAAAGTCTATACCTAGTTTTTTTATTAGCTGAAATTAAATCATTGTTGAACAAGGAATCGATGATAATTTGTTGAGCCAGGATTGCGAAAAAAAATGTTGTAACATTAAACTAACTCTGGGTAAAATCAGTCAAAATATTATTATTGAAAGTTTCTGAAAAAAAATGAAAGTCATTTTTAAATTATCCATGGCATACTTCACGAGGTTTTATCGATTTTTGGGCCGCAAAATTTCACCAAAAAATTGTTATATATTTTTTAAAGTACTCTCAAAGCTGTAAAACAAACCAAAAACGACGAAAAATTTTATACTCAAAAAAAATGTTTCAAAAAGTAGAAAAATTAGTTTTACAATTTTGGTGACACTAATATTTTGGCTGTTCTCACATGTCATCTGTAATCAAAGGTTGGGTAAAATCTTGAAACCAAATTTTTATTACACCATCTTAAGGTAAGGTGTCATCTTAAGGTAATTAAATATAGTCAAAACATTTTTTTCGCTAGACGTTAAAAAATATCAATTTTTGCTAATAAAAATTTTTAGCCTACCATTATTTTTTCGATTGAAATTTTGCTTGATAAATCATTCTTAACAAAAAATTGAAACAACTAACTCAAATTTTACAATAGAACGTAAATTTATGAAATTTGCTTTATAAGAAAAGAACTTTCATGTAATAAAAAAAAAATCGCTTCCTGTTTTTTCACCAAGAAACTTAAAATAACTTTTCGCAGTTGTTTGCTTAGCCGAATGTGTCACTCTCTTTGATCCACCGCATTGCAATTCGAATGTTTTCGCTATCACTTCCTAAGCACGGAAATAGTTTTGGGTAAAACTACAAAAAAATATTTAAAAAAAAAGATTAGCGGATTTTGATGCACACTTTACTTAAATAATTTTATACATTAAATGGATCCCATCGAAAGTATCGTCAGTTTGTTAGCCATGGAGGTAAAAAGTTGCTGGAACACTACGGTGGCGTTGATTAAATATGATTAAATAACTTGAATTTTCCTGGAAATAAGTTTTGGTTTATTAAAAAGTTGTAAAATTTGTAAAAATAAAGAAAGTTGTAAAAATGAAACATGGACTGAAAGCCGTTGTGAAAATACATTTTTATCTTATATATATATTCTTCCGATTTTTTTAATGTTTATTTTTTATTTTAACCAGGCAACCGACCCTTTATGTCACAAATGGAAATGTTGTCTACGACGTATCAAACGATCGTAATTTTTCACGCCCAATTTTTGATAACATTATTTTGAAACATCAAACTCAAGGAAATATTACAATTCAGACTGAGTATGTACATGAATTTTTATGAAGTTTTTTGCATAAAACAAATTTGATATTTTAAAAATAAGAAATCACTTCCTGATTTTTTTCTTTGTAAGTTAAAAAATTTGTTGATCACCGCATATCAATTTTATTGCTTTGATTATAACTTCCCAATCGCTAAAACAAATTGGTTTGACAAAAAAAAAACATTTTGAAAAAAAATGCTGTGCGATCAGTTTTTACTATCACCATTTTATTATAGGAACAATATTTCATCAAAATTAAAAGGACATTGTAAACTAATTTGGTAAGAAGTTGCTGAAACATTTAACTGATTTCGGGTAAGGACAGGGAATTATAGGTCCAGATCACATACACCTGAACTCCAATTATCTTTCACAACATTACAATTTAAATAGCAGAAAACTGTCTTTAAGTTCGATTTTTCCAAATTGTTTTACAATGTCAATTTTTTTTAAAAGAGTAAATTTTAAAAACAAAATTAGTGTTCAGGACGACGACGAGCTGCGCGAGATGGGCGCCCGTCACGCCTCCCTTCACCGAGATTACGGACTCTCCGTTGGAGATATCGATCGCTTCCAGGAAATCTTCGTAGAAGTGATTCTGAAACAAGACGGAATCAGACAAAGCAAGGAGACTAGGTAATTAACGATATCGCCCAAGCATTAGTTGCTTACTCGTTTTGTTTTTACGAAAAATTACTGAAACATTTAAAAGCAGTCGCTTAAAAATTGTAAAAAATATTGTTGTTGACAAACTTTTTTAATTAGAAAACTAGTTTAAAACAGCTGTTTTAAAGCTGTTCTGTTCGACGAAGAATTTTTCGTATCCTTAACAAATTTTTTCAGATCCTTAACGTCTATTGCAATTTTCCAAATAAAAACTTTCTGAAAATTTTCCAAAAACAACTGTCTACTTTCAACATCTGAATCTGTTCCTACCGTAACCGTTTTAACAGAAACTGATTTTAAAGTATACATGAAGTTAATAAAAAATATGAAAAAAGTATAAACATATCATAAAAACATAAAAAAAACGATTATCTAAATATATTTTTTTCAAACTCAGTTTTTTTCCATCGATTACATAATTTCCAACTCTGTGAAAGGGGTAGTCATTTATTACAAACCCATTATAGTCTCCGCCAATTTCACATCTTGGCCGATACGCAAATATAACCCTAACGCAGTATTGCATACGTATCCGAAAACACAGGATTTTCGTACGCAAAATCGCGTCTGGTGTCATTTGCACAGAGCTAAGAGCGAAAATGGGCAAAGTAGCATTGGCGACGACTATAATTGATGTTTTAATGAAATGATGCTAAAACATTTATGCACATTTATATACCGTCGCTTGTAAAATTGTGCTAGGACGGTTTTGAAAAACATTTTTGAGATAATTCAAAAAACAACTAGCAGCTTTTAAAAAAAAACTTCTGTTCAACGATAAAATTTTTCAAAACTACAGCAAAATCGACGACAATATGACTCAAACGTTCTGTCGTCCCAAAAGACTTTTTTCACACATTTTAAAGTTAAACATAAGGTTTTTTTTATTAACGATAATGTAAATTGTTTTTATGCCGTGCAACCCTAAAATTTCTTTTCAAGTAGCGAGGAATATTGTGATTCATATCGTTCTAGCCAATCCTAGTTTATCCTCGAGTCCGAAAGTTTTTCTATATTGCGTACTCTATTTTTGCTTGCACGATACCTTTAGGAAACACCATTTAAATTGTGAATCATTTGTATTAACTGATTTTACCAGTTTGAATTCTTGCGAAATTTTATTTTCCATAAATCAAAAAAATCATTCAATTTATTAAAAAACAAACAAGTCATTTTTAAAAAAAGAGAGTATACCGTAAATTAAAAAAAGCCGTTTGACTAAAAACAAGTACGCAAAACAGCAAAACATTTGAACTTAAGACGGAACAAGGATTGGTGGTTACTGAAAAGTACTGAAAACTAAAATTTGGAATTTTTTTTAAAGATTTTCTGATTTAATTTAAATAAAAAAAAGAAAAAGTGAAAATTTCAGCCGTGCCTGGCGTCTTCTGATCTGCGAATTTGTGAATTTGTTCCGTGAGGGCTACGACATTCAACTGAGGACGTTCCGCAGGAAGCACTCTTTCAATGCTCACACCCAGTACTTTGACAGGTATTTTTTTACAAAAAGAATAAAGTTTATTTTCGTTTTTTCAGGCGTACCTCGATCACCATCAGAAAAGCATCGCTAAACAGTGACCCTCGCAAGAACCTCACCCATTTTTAAAGATATTTCATGCCATGTTATGATTGGTGTCAATAAAAGCTGTTTTAGTAAAAAAAATTGGAATCCGGCCAAAAACAGCCTCAATGCAGCATACGTGCGATTCGCAGGCGAAAATGGCGTAAAAAAGCGAAGACGCAGAGTAAAAGCGGCCTTTTTCGCCGATTTCTGTGTGGCGACGGCTATAATAACCAAAACATACACCTCACGTTTTTCTGACTTGTTTTTGAAGAATCCACTAATAATCAATCAATAAAGCCGCGTGCTTCGCGCCGCGACGCGTTAAAATGCTATTATCCAGATTTTATTAGAATGTAAATGTGGCCATTGGCCTAGAGTTTTGAAAGAAAGTTTAAAAACAAACATTATTAAAGTTTTTATTCAGAAAATTGACACATGGTGAAAAGATTCTATCACGAGAAATAATTTTTTACGGCACTTTTTCGAGTGAGGCAAACGATTGTTACACCTCTGCTCTTGATTTCACGGCCTCTAGAAGAAAATTTAGAAAACGCATTCGCCCGGATTCGTCTGAAAATTAATTCAGTATAAAAATACTAACTTATTGAATGCTAGATAAACAATGCTGAAGGATGCAAGATAGATTGACTTCACAGCAGCATTTATAATAACGACAGTCAGACTGTCTTCGACGTCCAGTTCAGTTAATGTATTATAGATGAAGCATGTCAAATCCACAATGGTTTGGTTATGTGTTTGTTTCTGACAAAATAGCTGTCAATTTAAAATAACATATTTTCAAAGCGATTTCTTGTTCGATGTTCAAGAATTCAATTTAAAGTAAATCAAACATTTTCTCTCTTTTTATCAACCCTTTATCCGAACCACCCCTTCTATTGCGGATCGCTTTTTCACATAATAATATTTCTGAATTTCACGAAAAAAGAACTTTAGCCCAGTTACAAAAAAATTTTATTTCAATGTTTCATGGGCCTTTGGTACGAATATCGAAAAGAGGTTTATGCTTGTGAGCTATTCAAACTGTATCTTTTAAAAAAACATTTTAAAATTGAAGTGTCGACGGCAAACGCGCCGAGACGCGTTCACAAAATCGTTTAATTAAATAAAAATCTATTCCATTTGACTGCTAACGCGCATGTTAAAAAAATTAAAAAAGATTTTCGTTAAAATTAAAAATTCCAACTTTTCATCGACACTGTATTTCGTAAAAGGTTGTAGTGTACGTTTGAATACATATTTTCATCAACTGCTGACTGTTTTCAAAACTATTGAGCTCTTCATATTGTTTGCACGATTTTCAATGTTTCAAAGACATTTTGTACAAATAATGCAAACATTACTTCGATGATGTTCTTGGACACTTTTCCAATACTTCTTCTTGAAAAAAAGAACACTAAATTTCACTGTTATCGGCAAAGAATAAAGAAACGTTGTTATGCTTGCAAAATTAAGCAGTTAAAAATTTATTCAGTTCAAGTACCAACGCGCTTATTTGAAGTTTAGAAAAATAGAAAACTGGCGTTTTTTGGGACCTTACGCTTTTTTTTTGAATTCGTTTTGAAATTTATCAAGAAGCAAATTAAAAGAAATCGACAATAATTTTTGAAAAACAACGTTGTCCCATTCAAATCGTATAGATTCCTTCCAATAAAAAATACTGTTCACCGGCACCTTTTTACGAAAAAGGCTGTAGCGAAACTTCAAAGCACAAAGTATTTATTTCAACTGCTGACAGAAACTGTTATCAAAACTCTTCGAGCTCTTCATATTACAGACATATCCCTTCCTACAAGTATTGTCCGTGTAACACTCATTGTCGTAGTCGTTTCTGTAGTACAGTCTAAATATAAAAATCTAGTTTGTAGTTTGACCTCCACCCACTTTACAAACTTTCTAAACAATTCATGATCGGTCCAGAGTCGGTCAGATAAGTCGCTGAAAGACTGAGGAGAAAGGTCTGTCATATTGTAGAAAGGCTGAAATTCAGAGGTATTTTTAATTCGATTTAAATTTTTACCCTGTGACTGTACTCCAAAGTGTAGACGGGTTCATTGTTCTTCTGATTTGCTTCTAGAAGATCGGTGGAATAAGTGTAAGCGTCTTTTACAGTCTGAATTGCGTAAAATCGTTAAAGGGACCATCAGGGGTCTTTTAATTTTTATTTGTGTCAAAACCAATTGTGTTTTTTCATTTCTGTTTCTCTGAAAATGAGGAAATTCCTTAAAGGGCTTATCAGGGGCCTTTTCCAAATCGCATGCTAATGAAGACTTGGCAAGCATTTTGCGCACGGCCGTTGTCTGGAGCGGTGTTCGAGAAAATGATTTCAATTGAAATGACTTGATTCGCATACTATCCATTTCCAACGAAGTCTGAATTTTCAACGAAGATTTATCGAAAAATTTCTCATAGCTTGTTCTTCCTAAGTAAATTTTAGAATGCATTGTTTTTCGTAAAATTATTCACAGAATTGAATATGAATATATTAACAGCAAGTAAAATTCTTCTTCAGCCATTAAAAATATTAACTAAAACATAATCATAATTTTTTTGTAAATGCATGTTTCATTAAGGACATAGATGGGCTTCGTTACTCGACTAAAACAATTTACGGGAAAAATTGGCAAACGCAATTTATTAAAGCTTGTTTTTTTGTCCTTCAACGTTAAAATAGAGTTGTAGACACTAACTGAAAATAATTTTTTGGCGTTTAGTGTAGAATCTCTTGAATGAAATCTCCAAAAAGGCGAATGGGATGAAAATGGGGGAAAACAAAATTTTCTGCAACTTTGAACACAAGTTGGGAAACAATGTTTCTAACCGTGAAGAAAAAAGAAAGAAACTAATCCGGTATGTATATTCTGAATTTTATCCGCCTGCGTATTATTAAGGCCCGTTTTTCGCAGCATGGCAATTTTCTATGGAAAAAAAATCTTTTACAATTGAAAAGCTGTAATCCGCTAAATAACGATCCGATCGTTTAATTTTCATTTTGCTAAGAGCCGTAACATCTCAACAAATTAATCAACAAAAAAATTACCAATTGCAACTTTAAATGCAAAAATAATAGAGTTACATACCGGGGTTACATAAATACACCGCCTTTGTCCGGTCCAACGCAACCAAAAATATTGCGATTTTGTGATAATTGTACGGTAACCATAAAACAAAACCTTTTTTTGTTTCTATTTTGCAGGCTCAAAACATGCTTGCTAAGTTTACCAACCAGTGCCACCTATTTTTTTTCATTGAAACAAAATTTTACAGCAGCTAAATGTTATAAAGGTATTTTAAAAATCATTTAATCTGAATGACGGCCGTTCATGTTATTCAAAGTTAGAAAAGTTTATTCAACAAAAACCGATTCAAATCACTTCAACTCCTCACAAAAGCTGTTTTCATAGCTTATCGACTTCTTCAGTTCACAAACGTAACCCTTTCTGCAATTAGTGTCCTGGTAGCACTCATTGTCCTGATTGTTTCTCCAGAACAACCTAAATTTCAAATTCGTTGTTTTATTTTTTTAAAACTCACTTAATAAATTTCTTGAAAAGATCATGGTCTTTCCAAAGGCGATTGGAAAGGTCGCTAAAAGATTGAGGAGAAAGGTCGGTCATGTTGTAGAAATCCTAAAGTATCGATTGAAAGTAAAATAAAATTTAAACTCTACCCTGAAGCTGTATTCTAGAGTGAAAACGGGTTCTTGGTTCTTTTCATTGGCTATAGTGAGGTCGGTGGAGTACGTGTAGGCGTCTTTCACTGTCTGAAAAATAAATTTTTATAACTTTTTTGGTTTTTGTCTAAATAGTGAATACAAAATTTATTATTATTTTAAAATCAATATGCAAAAAGGGCTTTTTTTCGATTCTGTCTTGAAGTGACTGTAAAAACCCCAATATTGCTTCTTATAATGATAAAATTTGTCTTCTCTATATATTTTGGTAGAGTAAAACATTCAAACAAAACCGAGCCGGCCCGAAAAAATTTTTTTTTGTTTTTTTTTTGATTTTTACATTGAAAAAAAGCAAAAATTTTTGGTTGGGCCCGGGCCGGCCCGTTGCCATGGTTGTATAGAACACATAATTGGATTTTTTAAAAAAGTTATTTAAAAAAGCCGATTGTAAAAGATTAATCAGTTTTAAAAAAATCAAAAAAAAATATAACTGAATTATGCTATGATGTTTAAAAAATTTTTTTTTCAAAATGTCATTCAAAAAATATACATTCAAATTTTGTTGCCGAAAATTACCAAAGAAAAATTATTATGGTTAACTTATCCGACTGTTATATGAAATCCCTTTGAAATATTCATTTCCCCTTTTTGTTTTTATTTCATTCGAAAAAAATTCCCCCCGAAAAATACTAGCACTAAAAAATACTATAAAGATTACAAACTTACATAACTAGCTCCCATGTACCCTCCATCAATTTCATAAATTCGATAAGCCGGATTTAGAAAATCAAAAGTCGTTACAGAAGGAGAAATCCAGTTGAAGTGGAATGGCCTAGTGTTCGGATTAGCAGAATCATAATAAACCTTAAAATACTTTATTAATTAAAAAATTAAATTTAAAACCTGGAAATGATCATAATGAGTATGTCCATAAAATTGTTGTGCGATTGTGTTTTCAAATCTGAAAAAGGCCATTTCAACACTATTTTTTGACCTACCGTTTCACAATTTTGTAGAAATTCTGCGACCATCCCTTCAAACAGTAATTATCTCCTGGAGGAATGTGAGAAATTATGTGGACCTTAATGAAAAATAAAAATAAATTACCAATTCATTTAAAAAAAATTACCGATTCTCCCTTTGATTCGGAGTCGACTAATTGCTCAATTAGCCATTCCAAAGTAGAATCGGGGTCGCGTTGGTCGAGATAAACGTAACTGAAAATTAATGTACTGATCTAGCGACATAACTGAAAAAAAATTGCCGATGAAAATATGGAATCATGATGTAACATTGAAAAAAAATTAAATTGAGCACAACCAAAATGAAAATTAAAGCTGGCAGCCAATTTTTCCAATTTTATTGCAATTTGATTTTTTCGCTGTGCCTAACAAAATTCTATGTACAACTGAACATAAAATGTAAAACTAAAATGAAAGAAACATGTAGAATATTTAACTGAAAATCCCCAATTTGCAAAGAATAACTAACTGTACCATTCGAAAAATTTTATTTGAAAAAAAGCATAAAGCAATAATAAGCAGATGTTAAAAAAAGGTTGAAAAACAATTTTTTTTTAGAAAAGCATGTTTTGTGGGGAAAAATTGAACTCAAGCAAACCCATCTGAACTTCTGGTATCATAAACAGATTATGTCACAAATGTTTGAATCTAACACAAAGTAAAACATTGTATTGATAAAAAAATGTTTTTGGAAACATCGTTTCAACATGTATTCATAATTCTTTTAACAATTATTTAAAATATTTAATGTAGTTTTGCTGAATAAAAACAAAAAAAATTTTACTTACAAATTTTACTTAAAAGCAATTTGATTAAATTGCTTTTAAGTAAAATTTTGATTTCAAAGCCAATCTAAAAGTTGGCTTTGAAATCGAAATTTTTTAACCATTCGAATGTTTTAATATAAAGTTAGAATTCTGTGTAAAACCCAGTTATTATTGTGAGCGAATTTTTTCACATTTTGATAGTTTACCTAATTTTATCCAAAACATAAATTTTCAATTAGTTAAACAATTATTTCAAACAACTTGTCCGAAGATTTCTTAGTGAATAGTTAATAAGGGTTTCATTTTATTAAGTCCATTTTATTGATCACATTTCAATTAAAAATGTTTTAAACAGCATGCAAAAACATTCAATCAATGCTGAAATGAAAAAAAAATAATTTTCATTTCATAAACTGAAAATGCAAATGTTTCAACAAACAAGATTTTTTATAATTGCAAACAACCGTTTCCACTGGAGAATCCCACTTTTCACACTGTTGAAATCAATGAAACCTCAATAAAACATTTGACCCCAATACAAGAAAATAGAAAATTTCAAACTCACAAATTGTTCACTGAGCAATATTTTTTAAGCATGTTTTGTGAAAAAAAAACTCTAAGTAGGTTGACCTTAAACAAACCCATGTGAACTACTTGTAATAGAAATAGATTTTATTGCAAAGGTTTAAAACAAAAAAAAAACATTGCATTGATATAAAATTAATTGAAATAATAAACTTTTCTTTTTTTAAAAATAATTTTTTAACATGTACTCATTCGTTTTTTCAGTAGCGTAATGTTTTGAAGAAAAACAAATCTCTTGTTTAAACCAAAAATCGGACTGAAACACATTTAAGACTCAATAAAACACATTTTTAAAAAAATGAATCAATTATCGATTTTTTTTCACTTTCAGTATTTAAAAATAAAGTAGTCCACGCTCAAAAACACATTGAAGAGCTTAGAAAACACATTTAAAATCAAAAAGTCAAACAAAAAAAAGTGCCTTCTTTCAGCTTCAACGTTAAAATGTGTTAAAAAATTTAAAAATAAGGAATTTTGTTCGAAGTAAAAATTAAAAATTTGAATAATCATAAATGTTAAGAAAAAAGAGAAAACTGAAACAATTTTAATAGATATTTTTAAGTAAAAGGTAAGAACACATTCGATTAAAAAAAATTTTAAATCAATTTTTGTTTTAACCAATCGAGTGTTTCAACATAGAGTTAGAAATTTGAGTCGAACCCCAATGGTGGTAGGAGTTGGTAGTAAAAGTTTTCAACAAATTTTATTTCACATTGGCAATTCACCCAATTTCATCCAAAATATCAATGGCCAATAAATTAAAACTGCTTGAACCAGTTTGTCCTTTTTAGTAAATGTTTTTTTTAATGGGTTTTAATTAAAATTCGAAGAACGTCGTATTTTATTGATAACATTTGAATTTAAAATTTATTAAAAACGAGCATAAAGATTCCAGCAACACTTAAATTATTTTCTTTTCATAAACTGAAAAAGGCATGCTTCAAAAAAAGGACTCGGAAAAAAGGAACTGTTCTTTTTTTGTTTTATTTATTATTGCAAACTATTAGTGTTACACCATCAATCCCAAATTTAAATTTTTCAAATTATTGAAACCTCGGTAAAACATTTGACCCAAATATTAAAATTAAAAATTTCAAACTCACAAATTGTTTACTTCACTTAATTTTTTTAACAAAAAAAAGTTTAAAATATGATCAAATAACGATATAAAACAATTTTCCGAAGATTTTTTTAATAAAATATTTTTTAAATTGGGTTTTAATTAAAATTCAAAGAACTTCCATTAAATTGAACACTTTTGAATTAAAAATCTTTTTATACCTTGCATAAACTTTCAAGCGATGCTAGAAAGGAAAACAACAACAAAAAAAAACAAAAAGAGACCTTTTTCAACAAAAAAAAAACAATTTTCTTTTCCATTAACCGAAAACTTGTTTTAAAGAAAGGATTCAATCTGTTTTTTGTTGCCTTTTTTATATAATTCCAAAGAATGCTACTAGCCTCCTTTTTGCTTTCAAATTGACAAAACCTGGATAAAACATTTAACCCCAATAAAAAATAATTGACAATTTCAAACTCACAAATTGTTCACTGAACAGTACACAGTGTTTATGGAAATCAGCTTCAGTCCAGGTTTTGGATACACGGCGTAGGAACCTCGGCTGAAATTTTCACCTCAATTTATTTCCTTATTTAATTAAATTTACTATTGAACATCTGGAAGCGCAGAAGTTGGAATCCAATGCGAAACCATGTCTTTGAAACTGGAGTAAAGCCATTGAGGCCCGCGAGTTTCATATTCTGGCATCGTGTGAGGTCCGATTCTGAAATTTCTCAAAACTTTATGTTTTAAAAAGAAAAAGCTAGAAAAAGTTTGTTTTCCACGCTCGGTTTGGTCCTCCAAACAACAAATTTGGGAACATCCGTAGGTGGGCGTGACTGTATAACGTATCCTGAATTCAGTTTAACCCCCGCAATTGAAATGGGGGAGCTTAACTAGAGCACCAGGAACTTCTTCAGATATACCCGCCGTCTGATTCAGTTATGTCCCCTATACGAATAATTTCCTTAACTCCCCCCCCCCAAATCTCATTCATTTATGCCGCTCATTCGAAAAATTTGTTCAAATAATAATTCACCGAATCTTTAAGATACAAATTTTACGCATACTTGTTATCGCTCAATATTTTTTAGCCATTTAAAATTAGAATCAAAAAACTCACGTGAGGATGACTTAGAAGGATGAAAAATATAAGCAGCTAAAACCTCAAAAATAACATTATTAAACCAATATGTCAATCAAAATTAAATTCAGAATCCTAAAATAGCGAATTTTGCTTCTTGTACTAAAGCATTGAACATTGGATACTCAATGAGGGGAGCTTGAATGCATTTGATAGGGTGTTTATCTAAATTACCTCGGGGGAGCCAAACCGAGCGGCTGATTTTTGGGGCAGTAACTGAATTAACTGGGGGTTTAACTGAACTCCCCCCTTCGGACGCATAGAAAAACAATCTTTGTTGTGCCGAAGCGGCCTGTGGCCGCACAACGCGCGGTCTTCGGCTGGTCTCTTAGGCGTCTTGCAAGATTACGTCATGAGCGACACCCAAACATTTTGTTGAAACGAATTACGCGAATAAATTTAAGATCGCTGTATCTCAATCATTTAGAACGGTAATGTAACATAAGAACAACTTAATAAAAAAAAACCAATATTTTTCTTGCTAATAAAATTTTTCAAACTTTAATTGTAATCCGTTAGTTTTTTTTTCGATTGTAAACACAACATCTAAAAACAAAAAAACCACCAAAAGTTTTGGAAGCTAGCAAAAACATGCAATTTTTAACGTTTCTCAAAATAATGTGCCACAAATAAAACTCACAAATCTTGAGGAACTCCTTCATGGTTTCCCAATGTGATGTAAATCGGTGTTGAAGGAAAGTATTCCAGTAATGTTGCTGTGACATTCTGAAAGAAATTAGAAGTTTATATTTTCCATTGAAACCTGAATATTTGATACTGTAACATCTCTTGCGTACTCGAATCCATCGTGGGCTTCAAAATCTCCAGTGATGATAATGTAGTCCAACTAAAATTATTGTATTTTACAAAGTTTTCATATAACTCACATCTTTGTGGGTTTTGTTTATATGTTTCAAAGTCACTTCGAATGTTTCGAATGGAATGTCGCACTTGTAGGGCATTCCCCATCTTCCGGCTGGGACGTAGATTGGCTCTAAAAAGTGTCTCTACGTCTCTTCGTCTCTGCGTCTCTGCGTCTCTGCGGCTCTGCGTCTCTGCGTCTCTGCGTCTCTGCGTCTCAGCGTCTCTGAGTCTCGGTGTCTCTATGTCCCTCTGTCTCTGCGTCTCTGCGTCTTTGCGTCTCTGCGTCTTTGCGTCTTTGCTTCTCTGCGTCTCTGCGTCTATACATCTCTACGTCTCTACATCTCTACGTCTTTGCGTCTATACATCTCTGCGCCTCTACTCTACATCTCTGCGTATCTGCGTCTTTGCGTCTCTGCGTCTCTGCGCCTCTGCGCCTCTGCGCCTTTGCGCCTCTGTGTCTCTGCGTCTCTACATCTCTGTCTCTGTCTCTCTCTCTCTCTCTTCAACCCACTGTTTCTTCCAGAATGCCCATTTTGATCCGGGAAATTCCTACAACACAAAGCATACGTTCCCCACAAATCGTCCATTTCACAATAAGCTTCAGACCCCGCAGCGTACTGTCGATCAATATGAATATCAGATAAATGTAGCACGTTGTAAGTGGGTTTTCCACTCTGAAAATAACTTTTTTTTTAAGTTTAAGGTGCTAAAATTCCATACTGGAATGGTAGGCCACGGTTTCACAGGAGGTTTGTTGCCGGGAATAGTAATATTCCACAGGTCATTAAGGGGATTTTCAGAATGTCCACAGTCTGCGACGAAGGCTCCGCAAATTTCATCCGGGGTGAACAGAGTTCTCGAAAGAACAAAAGCGAGGTCATTCTGAAAAAGCAGTTAAATTTTAATCTAACCAAGAAGGCGCGATTGCCCACGCTGTAACCGAAAATATGTGAAATTGAATTGAAACATGAAGATTTGCTACCTAATTTTTATGAACAAAAAATTTTCAAATATTTTCAAATATTTGAAACTTCAGCGAAATCTTACAAATCTTATCCAAAATTATGATGAAAAGGCTAACCTCATACTCCAGTACAAGTTGGTGGCACACATACGGTGCGTCGAGATTTAGGAAGTCACAAACTGATCTGAAACATTGAAATGAAAATTTTACAAAGATAAATTTTCATGAAAAACCGAATTTTATTCTATTTTAATTCCATTATTTAATTCGCATCATAATAAGTTTTCTGACCATTAAATAGGCATTTAAAAGTTTTACAAACTCAGGTATCCCTTTTTAAGAATTACATTTATTTAAAGCATCTTGACATGTTTAATATATAATTAAAAAAGAAAAAAATTAAGAAAAAATGCACGTTTTTCGTTTAAAGTTGTTTTTTTTTCAGTAAATTTTCGGTTTTCGTTAGCTTCGTGAAATAAAAACACTGCAAAAAGTCCTTTTTTGTTGGGAATTATCTAATTTAGATGTCTACAAGAGATTGGAAACACAGTATTGATTTCGATAGAATACCAAGTTAACTATAGAAAGTTTGAAACACTGACCAAAAAATTTTAATGTAAAATTTTGCTAACCAATTTTTCCGTTGCATTTATCATCACTTAAACACTTAAAAAAACATTTCTTTCTAGAAATTGTTAATCCCACTCAGCGAAATTGTCGATTTTTTTACTTTACCAATCTGTAACTATATTTCAGACAATTAAAATTTTTTAAAAAAATATATCTTCTCTTATAAATTTAATCGTTTTAGCATCGCAAATTTAAACCAAACCTTTCAACAATACACTGAAACATTCGGAAAAAAATCAATTTAAACATGGAGAAAAACCTTCATTTTTTAAAATTAAATTTACATTTGTGCGTTATTTAATGGGCATATTCGATGAAATTTTCACAATGAAAAGAGATTGAGAAAAGACAAGCACATTTATCATTTTAAACAGTAGTTGAATAGATTTTTAGTTTCGATAGCAATTCTTAAATAAAAACGTTTATTGTTTTCTTTTCAATCAACTTTTGTAATTACAAAAGAGCGAAACGTTTCAATTTTTACATTTTTATTAGTACAAACAGAACTTTTGTTTTAATACCTAAAATGTTAAACCTACTCCGCGAAATTTCCGATTTCGTTGTCCGTTGCATTTTCTTTCAGAAGAGCTTGAATTCCATCAACGACCATGGTACACATTAGACATGAAGCTTTCAGATTTTCTGGGCGATTCGCGATTTCTCGAAGTGATTTGTAAGCCTGAAAATTGACAAATTCGATGAAAACATGGGGGACTGAAAGTTTTATAACATTTCAATGTTATAAACATTTTAAAGTTTAAAACAAAACTTCACCTTATATTTCCCTAGGCGCTTTAATTTTGAACTAAAGTCTTCTGAAGGTAAAACATGGGCCAAACTTAAGGCTGCGAGAATACCAAGCAATAAAAGCAATGGTTTCATCCTGAAAATGCAAAAAATAATTAAAAAAAACACATTAGAGTGAATTGAACTTAGTGAACTCAATTACTGAACAATCGCCAAAATGAAGGAATATGGTTTTCGAACAGAATGTTATCTTTTTATCAGGATGCGGAAGATAGACTACAGCTGATGTGCTTTGTAGGGACGACTAGAGTGGTGTTTCTTATATTTTTTAATTTAGATTTTTTGAAATCAAACAAATTAAAACTCCTGGTTCTTGAAAAACGAGGTTTTCTGATGTTTAAATTGTAACATAAAAAATGTATGTCAAACTATTCAATTTTTCGATTGGCCAATTACTTCTATAAAAAACCGATACTTCAAACTCATAGAAATTGCAACTTTAAACTTTTTGTTTCTATTTTTCGTACTCCGTTACCCACCTGAAATTGTTTAAGCTAATGGTTTTTCAAATTTTGTAAACTCTATTATTTCATCGCAAAACAGTGATGTTATTTTCAAAATCCCACATTTCAAGTGGCCTCATTTTAAAAGAAAAGTGATTTTTTAGAAAAAAAAGTCATTTTTCAATCTCTAATGTTTTCAAGTACCTTTTGCTTCGAAACTTTAAAAAGTGCAACAAAATTTTTTTTTTAAACCGGCATAAACGGCATTTAGGATTTAAATAAAGTCTCTCGCGTATTGTTTCGGCGTCTAACCTTTCGTGGCGGGACCATATACCTAACATATTGAGTAAACAGCCAATTTATACGTCTTTTTTTTGTTTTTTTTCTGTTTCATTACAAACTGATTTAAGTTACCTTAAAGAGGCAATAATCGCTGACACAGGAAGACAATTTTTTTTTTATTCAATGATGACAGCGAGCATATCAAAATTATTGTATCATTGCAATAACAATATCGAAACATTGAAGCGCAAAAAAAGCAAAAAATGAAACTAGCAAAAAAAGTAAATATTACTGTTTCAATGTTGCTGTTTTCACGGCAAAGATTAAATCTTAACCGAAAATTCCAAAGTATTTGCAAAAGCTAGTTTCGCTCTATTTATTTGTTTTTGAACACACTTTTAAATTTGTTGAACATTACCCCTTGTTTTTTTTTCAAGCAATTTTGTTATTTTCAGTTAAATGTTTTAGAAAAATTAACGTTGCCATACAATTGTTTCTCTTAAAATAATCGTTTCAGGTTCTAAATAAAACACAAAAATCTATTCTAATTGATTTTTAAGTTTTCGTTTTCTGTTTCTCAATTAGTTTTTGAGCTAAGATGTTAATTTTTAGCAATTAACTTTTCAGCTGCAAATTTGCATAGCTCGCTTTAAAACCCTAACTGACCTGTGAACAAAAACAATAGGTTTTTAAAACTTAAAAAAAAACAAAAAAAAGTTTCTAATCAAGAACTTGAAAAGACAACTCTAGAAATTTGGTATTCGGTAAACATAATTGTAATTTTCAAAATGAATGAGTTTTGACTACAACAAACGGAAAACGAAGTGAGAAAGCTCCCGACCACCCATATTTTAAAATTTTAGACATGAAAAAAACACTGTTCTTTACTAAATTTGCTTTACAAAACACTTTATTCCACTTTCTGTTTACATCATGTTAGTGGAGGAGAAGAGCATCCATCCGGGGAAGGTGATGAACTCGGGCACGTAGTTGGCGAGGTTGTTGCGGCCGCCGAGCACAAGCAGATGTTTCAGACTGCGGGGATTGGGAGGCATCGCTCCTGAAGGCAGTAATTCTTGAGTACTCAGTGGGAAATTCTACCATTCTTGTCGGTGAAGCCGTACTTCTTGGCCAAGTCGACGGTAAGCACGATGCGACCGCTCATCTTCATGACGTCATTGTCGGCAGCGAGGGCGGCGACGGCTTTGCCGACGAAGTCAGGCGACTCGCCGTTGACGAAGACGTCTTTGATCTGGAAGTGGAGTTTAGAGAGAGAGAGAGAGAGAGAGAGAGAGAGAGAGAGAGAGAGAGAAATCCACATTGTCGTGACCCTGAATATCACCGATCACAGAGTTCGTGAACATCTCAGTCTTCACAGCTCCCGGGTACAAGCTGATGACGGAAACGTGTTTGTCCTGAAAATCGATGTCTAAGTCATTTTTGTAAACTAAATCTCAGTTTTATTAATTAATATCTCCCAAAACTGCCTGAATGAACAGAGTACCGCACAAGCCCAGTGTGAAAATCTCATTAGCTGAAGTTGAAACAAACGGAATACTTATCCAAACGATAAATATCCTTTTTTTTAATACGCTTTTTTTAGAACGGATTACTGTTTGATTCCGTTTTTTGTTTTAGAAAAAAATTAAATTTTGTCACCCTAAAAAATATCGATTGCAGACAAATTTTATGAATATAAAATTTACCGAAACATCCATTAAACTTTAGTTACAATAATTAACTTTAGTGCAAAATGTTTTTTACTGAAAGCAAAACAATACATTTAAGTCATGTTAAAATTAATTTCTAATTCGGGATGTTTAAAATCAAATACTTTGTATTGGGGTTTTTTCCCGCTCTGTTCAAAGGCATCGTGATAAAACAGTTTTTAAAAAATATTAAAACGCGGTTTCACCAAAAGTGTGTATGTGTATGTGTGTGAGTGTGTGAGTGTGTGAGTGTGTGAGTGTGTGAGTGTGTGAGTGTGTGAGTGTGTGAGTGTGTGAGTGTGTGAGTGTGTGAGTGTGTGAGTGTGTGAGTGTGTGAGTGTGTGAGTGTGTGAGTGTGTGAGTGTGTGAGTGTGTGAGTGTGTGAGTGTGTGAGTGTGTGAGTGTGTGAGTGTGTGAGTGTGTGAGTGTGACCGTGTTTTCCTATCTGTTTCTGTTTGTAGTTCCAACCTGCAGTCCCAGAGAAGTCTCCTTGGTCATCCTGTCCAGCGCCGCCTTGCCAATACCATAAGGAGCATTGAACAGACTGCTGAAACATTGATTATCAACAAAATAAATGTAAAATTCACTCACAAAAGTCCTCCAAAGCTGCTGAGATTCACAATGAGTCCCTTCTCTTTCTTGGCCATCATCCTCGCTCCGTAAACCGAGCAGAAGTAGTGGTTCCTCAATCCGACGTTGTTGAACTTGTCCCAAAGGTCCGGCTCCGATTCATAGAACTTCTTGTTCATGTTGTCGGCGATGTACTGAATTTTAATTTCAAAAATCGATAATCGGCGTCGTTTTTACAGGAACACCGGAGTAGGCATTATTGACGAGCAGGTCCAAGTTTCCGGAGTACTCCTTCTCGATGTCGTCGAAGAGACGCTTCACGTCGTCCATGTCGCCGTGATCGCAGAACTTGGCGACGCCGCGACCACCCATAGAGCAGATCTCTAAGAAAAACAATTACATTATAGTATGATTCAAAGTGTTTGACTTTCGGCCAATCTTGAAAAATGACACGTATTCAACCAAAAAGGATTTGAAACATTGAAGTGAACAGATATATAATAAGCCAAAAACACTGTGAAAGAGGAGCGCGCAGACAACTTAACTAAGATCGTTGCGGGACCAAAGGTACCTAATCCTTTAAAAACTGGGAAAATCCTTGCCCATTTGTTGGAAATGGAGCATAGAAGTTTATAAATGTTAAAATACATTTGAAGTTTCTGAAAAGACTTGACAAACCTGCGGCGGTCTCCTCCAGAGCGGATTGGTTCTTAGCAGTGGTTTCACTCTTCGAAGGAGTTCTTCCGGTGACGATTACGGTAGCTCCTTGAGATCCCAGCTGAAGAGCGATGCCTCTTCCGATGCCACGAGAAGCGCCGGTGACCAGAGCGACTTTTCCACTGAGAGACATCTGAAAACGGTTTTACAATGGCAAAAAGGGAGAAGTCCAGCAGAGACCGAAGCAAGGTGGGAGAAACGGAGAGACAGAGAGACACAGAGACACAGAGACACAGAGACACATAGATAGAGAGATACAGAGACATAGAAACACAGAGACGCAGAGAAACAGAGAAACAGAGACAGAGAGACAGAGAGACAGAGAGACAGAGAGACAGAGAGACAGAGAGACAGAGAGACAGAGAGACAGAGAGACAGAGAGACAGAGAGACACAGCGACGCAGAGAGAAAGTCTTTAGGCGGTTAACCCAACCGCCTAAAGAGAGGACAAACGATGAAATGATTGAACAATGAGTTATAATTCCCGGTCGTTTTTTTTTTTTGAATTTGATTATAACATAATTACTCACCGGAAGTGCAATATTCCAAAATAAAACATTCTAATTATTTGTGCGTACATTTTTCTGCGCTTCGAGCTGAAGTCATAACCCTAATTCTGTTCTAGCCAAAGTTCATTACTTAAATGAAACAGAAGTATAATATTATTTTTGCAAATGTTTTAATCAAACAAATTTTCGATAGAAAGAAAAGTAAAGAAGTCGAAAACTTTAAAGGGTGTTTTAAAATTAGTTTCATAAGTAGGAAATCATAATAATTTTTCAAAAATCGAAAAAAAGTGATAATGCAGCTGTTTTTAATTGGAACAAAACAATGAGGTCGCTTTTGTTTTTATAACGTTTTTTTTTTGGGAAATTTAATTTTCCAACAATTTTTCTACCGAAGATTTGGGCAGTACTCGCGCTCTATTGATACAAAAGCTTAAACATTACCACCACAAATCTCAAACACCAAATTATCGCGTTTCTATGTTTCAAACTTGTTTTTTTTTTGTCCAAAACATAGCGCATAACGGCGCCTTCTTTGACGGTTTGAAGATTTTGCTTTGCAAACACAATCTACCAATGTGGATACATAAACACCATTGTCATTTTTGATTCTATGGTTGTGAAACATCAAAACAAACAAAATTAGTATTTTCGAAGTTTTGAACACTTCATTTTGCGAACGCAGGAAAATAGTCAGCGTTCGCCATGAGAGCAAATGACAAAAAAAATAGCGAATCTAGTTTTAGGGGTAAAACCGCTCCATTAGGAAAACAAATCTGACCCATGGCCAACGTAATTTAAACGAGGGATTGCTTTGGCACATGTCTTTGCAATTTTTTTCTGTCGAGTAGATATTTTATAGTGTGTTTCCTGAAAACGGCACAAAGGATGGTACATTAGGTCCCGCCGCGATTACTGATTTGTCTGCGCACTCCTCTTTTACTGTGCTATTTCGCATATTTTATTTTTACTCACATCAATGTTTCAAATCGTCGGTGTTTAAAAAAGAGCAAAAACGACGACGGCTCAAAAGTAACCGACCTTTATTTGGAAACAGACTATAACTATTAAATTAGTTTTTTATTTTAAATTATGGGAATTAAAAAGGTACACAAAAAAATTACAAAAAAAAACACATTTTCAAATTCAAAGCGTTATTGCAGCTGTTTATAATTTGAGCACAAGTTTCGCGTTTCTGTGTTTTAATAACGCTTTTTTTCTAAACTAATTTTGCGACATTCGTTTTTATTGGCGGATTTTGTGGTATTCGCGCCCCCAAAGATAAAGGGCACATTGCCAGAAATCTTCATAAAAACCCAACATAAACAAAAAAGTTTCCGTGTTTTCCATCTTGTTTCGTTTTTGCAGAACAACGTGCAGAATTTTTCGCCTTCATTGACGGTTTGGACTTTTCATTTTAAAAACACATTTTGTCAAGATGAATAAACATACTTCATTAAATTTTTCATTTTTGGGTGTTAAAATAGCATATTTGACTATAAAAAGTCGCTTTCCGCTTATTAAACATCGCCAACAATGCGTCTCTGTCTAGTGGTTCTTCTGCTTCTAAACTCACTTCTTGTGACTTCCAAACGTCACGATCAATGCAGCTATCTCAAGACTCAATGCGAAGTGTGCAAAGTGTGCAAAAAGCAATGCCGGAAAGAATTGGACGCGTAAGTTTGCTTCCACATTTGACTATTTTCAATAGAAAACCGAAATTATAAGTGTTTTAGGGTGAAGGACCACTGTCACAAAGCTACCAAGGATGTACTCCTGCCTCCAAAGAGGAAATGGTTGCGCTGATGCTGAGGCACATTTGGCGAAAGTGGCAAAATTGCATAATATCACAGGCCACTGGCCATGAATAGAATGAAGTTCTTTTTGCATGATATCACCTGTTTTTTTATTGGGATGATTTTTTTTAAAGGGACCGCCAGGGGGGTTTCGAATTGGAGATGTGAAGTATACAAATCAAGTCAATTCAAGTGACATAATTTTCCCGAACACCGCTCCAGCCAACGGTTATGCGCCAAATGCTTGCCAAGTCTTCATTAGTATACGATTCTGAAAAGGCCCCTGATGAGTCCTCCAAATGTGATTATCACATTTTAACTAAGCATTGTAATTTTCTGTTATATCAGTGACACTCAGCAGCCTTAGGTTGCCTGAGCCTTTTAAGACGTCGTCTCCATAAATGTCGAGTATACCACTGTCAGAACTTTTCAAAATGCTTCGATTGGGCTGAAAATTTGTGTACAACCTTCCTAAAGCCTAAAAACCTTAACCTGAAACTGTTGGTCCAAAAAATTTTTTGCCCCGGGTTACGGTAGGTTCCCAAATGGTACTGTAAAATTTTCAACGTAGTCCAAATTTTGATTTAAAAAATCCATTTTGTAGCAAATTTCCAAAAACTTTATCTCTTGGACCTACTTCGAATTCACATCAGAAAAAATTGAGACACGAAAAACCGTTCAAAAAACAGGTTTTTTGAGATTTTCGACCTTTCACTAAGATTCGTGCAAAAAGGATAGTTTCATTTTCGAATTCTACGTAACAGTTGGCATAAGTTTTTCAAATCAAAATTCGAAGGTGACCGTATTTCCGAAAAATCCACTTGAAAGTGTAAAAAACGCCCAAAATGACCCAAAAATGTCGAAAAATTCAATTTTTCGGTTCCCCGCGTTTCAATGTTTCATGCGGCGTTTATAACATTTTTGACCGTTTTCTTTAATTGGATGTTTCTAGGTAAATTTTCTATGCTGAATTAAAAAATATCACTTTATATTACTCAATATCAACCACAAACGCGCCGCGACGCGTACAAAGCTTAGCAAGGTCAAAAAACTGAAAAACGTATCTTTTGTTGCTTTCACGTATTTTAACGCATCGCGGCGCGTTAGTGGTTGATTTTAATGATTTTAGGGTGTTCTTTTTGATTTCAGCATAGGAAATTGACCTAGAAACACTCAATTGAAGAAAAACACCAAAAATGTTATAAATCACGTCTGAAACATTGAAACGCGAGGACCCGAAAAATTGAATTATAGGTTTTTAGGCTATAGGAAGGTTGTACACAAATTTGCGGCCCAATCGAAGCATTGTGAAAAGTTCTGACACTGTGTACAAAGGCCTTGCTCGAGATTTACAAAGACGGCGTCTTAAACAACGGAGATTTAGGAATGTTCCATGCAAAAGTCGAATTTTTGGCCAATCCGATCGACATTTCGTATTTTATTGATTTAGATTTGAAACTTTTAACCGAAAAAATGAAAAAGCGAAAAAAAACACTTGCTCAGAGAAGTGCGCAGGCAGAGTTTTATCTCGACTGGATCACTTTGAATGGAGTTATGCCAGGGCAACGTTCCATTATTTTGCTGCGGAAATAAATTGGTAGGATACAATTAGTCTGTAGATAACGTTTAGATTTTGACAATTTTCAGGCTTGATTTCTGAAATCAGCGTAAAACTTTACCGAAAAACGCCCCGTCACAAAAAAAACGCATAAAACTTATTAATTGCAAATGAAAACTTGAACCGAGTACCCAAAAAAAAGCAAAGTTCTACTAATTTTTAGGCTAATTATTCGCCATTTTAAAGGGGATTTTAGATTTTTTAAAAACGAAATTCTAGTGCCGGCCAACCCTACTTCGGCGGTTTTTGAAAATTAGGGAGAATGTTCTGATGTTGATTTTCGAATTTCCCATTATTACATCAAATCCCATTATTACATCAAAATAGTGGGCTACAAAAGGGGCGCGGCCGCTTTTTGGCCAAAGAAGGATTGAAGAGGAGTGTATAATTTTAGTTTTACCAAAACCTTTGACAATGCCAAATTTGGTGGATTTTGAATGTGAAGCCCATTTTTTTCCTGGCTCTCATAGAGAAAGAATGAAAACTCTAAAAATCCTCGTTTTAAACACAGTTTTTTGAGGCTCCTGTTTTATGCAATGAGAAATCGCAAAAGTTTAAAAGTTAAAGTTTCCGGAAATTGAATATACTACAAAATTGAACATTAAAAATTAAATTTCGTTAACAATGAAAACTTTACCGTACCATTCGGGCACCTTCCGCCTTTTTTAGGCTAATGGAAGGTTTTCAGCCAATTTCAGCCAACTTTCCCCAAAACGTAGTTTTTTTTTTTGCCGCCCCAACGTAAATGTCCTAAACAAACTCGACTTTTACAGAGGCGACATATAAAGCCCAATTGGAGACAAAAAATTTCCTTTCTGTGATGGAACTGTTTTTTTTTTTTTTTTTTTTTTTTTTAAATTTTTTGCTTTTTGCTTTTCAGACATAGCGTCTTTACTTTTCACATTTGCGCCTTCAAAACTATTTTTTTCACGACGAATACAAAAAACATCATTAGTTTTTGACTTTCGGCGTTGAAACACCCTTTTCCGCTTTAAAAAAAGAAATCCTTCGATTGAAAAATATCGCCGACGATGCGAATCTACCTTGCTTTTCTTCTGATATTTCCTTTATTTGTGAAAAGTGATGATTCCCGAAGCCCGACGTGTACTTACATCAAAAAGATGTGTGAACACTGTGACGTTTGCAAAAACGAATGCATCAATGAGTTGAACGCGTGGGTTTTCTTCCAAAAATAATTTTTTTAAACTGTCAAATATTAAAAATGCCCTTAATTTTCAGAATAAACTTCTACTGTTCGAAAGACACCAAGATGGACATGTTCGAATGCCTCAGGCCAAGAGGAGGTTGTCCTAATTCAATTCCGTATGAGCGTAAACCTTACTGCGGCGGACAGTTCCCTTGTTAAAATAAAGTCATCTTTGTGAAATTAATCTGTTTGGGGTGGGTGGCTGGGGGGGGGGGGGGGTGAATTCAGTTGTACCCCCCAAAACCCGCTCAATTAAGCCTCCCTCCCTCCCCATTAGACACGCTAGTTACATTTCTTTGTATTTTGCTTTTTAAAAATTTCTTTTCAACTTAACGGGGTGAAATTCGTATAGAAATGACAATAAATCTGTTTTCTGGTTTTCGTTAGAACTTTTTTTGTGAATTTTCATTTTTTAGATTGCAATTAAACTTAATTGTTTGTAAAGAGGGGCAGAGGGTATACTAAGGCTCACTTGAATTTTCCATCTGTATAATTTAAGTATTGCCTTTTAAACATTTTTGAAATTCACGTTTTAAGAATTTTCATTGTCTTCGAGCGTCCGTTGAAACTCGTCCAACTTTTTAAATCCCAAATAATCTAAATTTTAAGACCCGTTCTGAAAATGTTTTTGCCAAGTTTATGAAGATTCACATTTTGTAACATTATATTAACACTATAAAACTACTTCTTGTTTATAAAACAAGTCATTTATATATAGTCTGTTTCCAAATAAATAGCGGCGACTTTTGAGCGGCCTTGACTCATTTTTAACCACTGAACATTTGAAACATTGATGTGATTAGAACTGAAAAAGCGAAAAAGCACAGTAAAAGAGACAAATAATCAATCGCGGTGGGACCTAATGTACCATCCTTTTAGGTTTTTTACCAGAACCGTTGCCGTTTTTTGGAATTAGACTATATATCAAGTCAATTAAAACTCCCTTGTGTTTAAAAGTGCTCAATTTCCGTTAAGCAAAAGAGGAGTGGACACACAAGCAAACAATCGTTGTAGGACCAAATGTACCTAGTCCTTTAAAATTTTGACGAAATAATTGTTTTTCGTTGAAACTGAAGTATAGGCCAATAAAGAAAAGCTATAGTAGCAAAGAAGCAAATGGGAGTGGTACTTCAGAAAAATATATGTAAAGTGCGCGTTGTCAAAGCAACGGTCACACGTAA
Organism: Oscheius myriophilus; assembly: GCA_964057215.1. Taxonomy (NCBI): domain Eukaryota; kingdom Metazoa; phylum Nematoda; class Chromadorea; order Rhabditida; family Rhabditidae; genus Oscheius; species Oscheius myriophilus. The sequence continues at coordinate 23,208,398 of OZ059903.1, forward strand.
GCCGACGCTTTGGGTGGTCCAGCCCTTTTCTCAGTTTTCTCAGAAAACCGGCTATATAGTGGCAAAAAGAGGTAATGTGAAACCGCGCGCGGAGACAAAGTAAGTGCGTTGTATGGGTGGTCATTGACGGATTTTTCGACAGATGGGGGCGATCTTTGGGTAGAAGTGGACAGGGTTGGTCATCAGGCCGCTCAGGCCGGCCTGTTAGTTGGAAATGCAGGCCCAGGCCGCGGCCTGGCCTGCCCTCTCCAGGCCAGGCCGCGGCCTGGGCCTGGGCCTGGCCTGGCCTGGGCCTGGTCGAAAACCAAAATAACCAACCTATTATTTACAGAACTCACAAAAAGTTGATTAAATTCACTTATTTGTATTGTCGGCTCTCCATCGACAACTGCTTCAAAGAAAAACAAACAATTTTTGAAATTCGCAGATTTAGCAATAGGTTTACCTAAACGACATGTTTTTTTACAAGAAGAGTATAAAATACTTAGGGAAACAAAAATAGATTACCGAATAGGCGAGTAGGAGGCGAGCAAGTATGGGGAAAGTGATGCAAAAGTGAAGGAAAGTGATTGATTCGCTTATTCAAATTGACCGAAAAATTAGCATTCAAACTTAAGCAAACTTCATTCGGCCTGCCAACCGGCCTGGCCTGGCCTGGGCCTGGAAATGACGGCCTGGTTAGACCCAGGCCCAGGCCAGGCCCAGGCCGGCCTGGGCCGGCCTGGTCATTTGACTAACCCTGGAAGTGGAACCATAAACTGAGAATCAGTATAAAACCGCAGTTAAATTGCTTGAATTATTTTAACTTTCAAAAGGATATAAATTTAGATTTAGCATTAAATTTTGCCAAAATCGTTGAAATTTTTGTGATTTTGCGTTCTGTCATTTCGATGTTTCACTCTGAAAAAACGCGGTTTAAATAGGTATTTAGCTTATGTGAAGCTTGAAACATAAAAATTACAAAAAAAGCTAAATTCGAAAAATCGAAAAATAAACGATTTTGAGGTTAACTTTACCTTTATAATTAATTTTTTGGTTCTTCGACACACCGAAAGGTATGACTTAAAACACTTTGTCTAGCTTAAAATTATACGAAAAACCGATTTAGTGGGGTCGCGATTTTCGCCTCGTGAAGGTGAACGCGTAGTGAGCAAAAACCATTCTTCTTTGAAGATTTTTGGCGATTTCACACCTTTGAAGTGAAACAAGGTTAATCGCACTTTTGTTTAGCACAAATAGACCAACAAACTGAGCCGTGCCACATCTCGTTTGGACCACTTTGACGGGAGTTATGAAGTCAAATCATCGTTCCATTATTTCGCTGTGGAATTCAAAAGTTTGAAGCCTAAGTATTTTTAGAAGTGAATGTGTCCTAAATAGCACAGAGTTAGCGTTTCAGCCCAATCGGCGACAAAAAAAATAATATCACAGTTTAACCGTTTCAGTCAAAATTCATAATTGTAAGCAAACTCGGAACAATAATCCACACACAGCTCTGAAGTGAAAAGTGTTTTAAAAAGACATTTAAAGGCAGAGGGTCACGAAAAAGAGGAAGGAGGATGATGGCTTAGGGACCCCCTAAGTCAAGACCTAGCGCACGCAAAAGATCGGTCTTTATCATAGGGAAATGGAGAGAGTATCATGCAAATTCACTTTTAAACTTTTGGCGGGAAAAGTTTTCGGTCCTATATTTACCTTCAAAATCAACCAAATTGAAAAATGGTATAGTCTGTTTCCAAATAAATGTCGACGACTTTTGAGCGGCCTTAATGTTTTGCTCCTTTTTAACCACGGACGATTTGAAACATTGATGTGAACAGAAATAAAATAAGCGAAAGAGCGCAGTAAAAGAAGAGTGCGCAGACAATTAGAATATCGCGGCGGGACCTAATGTACCATCCTTTAAGGTTGACTGATGACATCAGTGGACCACAATCTAATGTTTTAAATCATAATCTCATGTTCAAATTTTTGGTGACCCTCTTCCTTTATGTTAATAAATTGACAAAAAGAAAAAAATTGTTGTTAACACGATCTTTTTTATGAGTTGTGCCTGAAAAAAACTGTGAAATCGAATTTCAAGGTCTGAGAAAATTATTGATGGCGTTTTTGGAGAAAACCCTGTTCCAACGCAAGTAAAAATAGCTTAATGTTCCAGCGCAAATAAAAATAGGTTAAAGGGACCGTCTGGGGCCTTTTCTGATTGAAAATGGAATGTATGCTAATCGAGCCATTTCAATTGAAATGATGCCAACGGTTGTGGACAAAAAGCTTGCCAAGTCCACATTAGCATGCGATTCTGAAAAGGCCCCTGACGAGTCCTTTAATATCGAGTTTCAAAAAAGAAATTTTAATATGTTAAATTTTCCTGCAATAAAACACCTATACCAAATTTTTTTTTTAGTTAATTCAAGAAAAATCCGTTTTTATATTGCCACTTTGTAAGCCTCGGCAGGCCCGGATTTTTCCCAAGCCTTTAACCTCGCCTAGAATCTAACAGAAAAGTTCTCCCAATAGGAAAAATTTACAGAACAATATGAATTTCTTTTTCGAAATACTCTTTTTTACAAAAACGACTTTTATATTATGAACCTTAAACTTAAGCTTGGAGAAAACGCGTTCTACTGCAAAAAAAAAGAATGTGTTATAATTTAATAAGTAAATATCTGGTAATTACGTTGATTTTTTTTAGATTTTGAGGATTTTTTGTTGTTGTTTACGCATGTTTCACCAAACACACTAAACAATTAACTATAAAAACCACACTGATCCCCCGGCCCAACCTGATGCACAAATGTTTTAAAATTACTAGAACAAAAAAATTGGTTTACAAATAATATATTCAGATAACTGAGTAAAGGATTTTTCACTCACGTACTGCTCATAGAAAATTTTACCCAATCTGTAAATATGTGGAAACATTTGACTACATTCGTTCCATTTTAACAAATACCGATGGTAACATTTCTATTAAATTGAAAACTGAAAAACTGAACTAAATTTTAAAAAAAAAAACATTTTAGGCTGCTTGAGTACAGATTCAACTACCCGTGCACTTCTCGTAGAACATTTCACCCATTTCTAAATTATCGAAACATTGGGCTACATTTATTTGAAAATTCGGTTAACTGGGAGGCAAATACGAAGGCTTCTGACAATCGTTCTTTTTAACGCATTGATTCTTATCGTTGATGATGAATCCAGGAAGACAGACACACTGCGCAGCCATGCAGCCGTTGTTACAAGCCTGAAATTGTGGCGTTACTTGCAAATTTATAATTGTTTTTAAAACAAATTCATACTTTTTGTTACGCAAACTTATCTACATATAGTCTGTTTCCAAAGAAAGGTCGGCAACTTTTGAGCAACATTGAACTTTTAATCCTATTTAACCACTGACGATTTGAAACATTGAAGTGAACTGAAATATAATACGCGAAATAGCACTGTAAAATAGGAGTGCGCAGACAAATAAGCGATCGTGGCGGGACCTAATGTACCATTCTTTAAGGTTTTTGGCCAAAACCTGTGCCGTTTTTTTGGAAACACAATCTAGCTGTAACATTTGCGTAACTTTCTTCGTTTTAGCAATTAAAAACATTTTAAAGAGAGCTTCAATTAATATTTATAAAACAAAGAACGTTCGTTTCAAAACATTCATGTTAATTTTCAAAAAGCGCTCGACAAATGGATTTAACCATTTTGAACACGATATTTTTCAATTTTCACCAGCATAATCTCAACAAACTGTTTTGGGAATATAAAAAATGAAAGATGTGTTCTGAAGCATGTGGCTAACGAAAATAAAGACTGAAACAATTGAAATCCGACAAAAATGAAAACACTTGATTCTGCCTTTTAAACGTTCTTATTTATTAATTGTTTTGTGTAAATGTTTCAAAACAATCAAATAGTTTTTGGAAAACGCATTGAAACTGTTAAATGACGATATAGTGCGTTCCCAAAAAAGAGTCAAGGAAAAAGGGGTTTTCCTAAAGGACAGGTACATTTGGTCCCGCCGCGATTGCTTTATTGTCTGCGCACTCCTCTTTTACAGTGTTCTTTCGTTTGTTAAATTTCTTTTCGCTTCAATGTTTCAAACCGACAGTGGTTAAAAAAGGGTGGATATCAAGGTAGTGGAAAAGTCGTCGATTCTTTGTTGGAAATAGACTATAGCAAGTATTAGTTTCGAAGGCTGTGTTTAATTTTCGTAAAAAAAAGAATAAATCTTTTTCTACTACTCACAGTTTTCAAAAACAATCACAGAAAAATATTCGACGCCTGAAGTTTTTTTTGAAAAGCACAATTCTTATTTCAAATTTTGACGATCGAAAATATAGATTTTTGTTGATAAATGCGGCGTTTTTTAAAAACGAATCTCACAAACTTTATTGATTTTTTGTAAAATATTGTTTAAGGGGAAAACACTTACAATTTTTACCAGACGACCATCACAATATTCCAGTTTACACTCCGGGCAATCTTTCCACACTTCATTTTGACCGCAAATGCAGGTTGGTTTGGGGTTTCTGAATTTTAATTTTTTAGTAATTTTAAATGTTTTATTAAATTACTTTTCCCCTTTTGGAGTTTTATATTCACAGCGTCTTGGAGGATCACAATTTTCGAGGGTACAAGTTTTAGCTGAAAAAGAAAATTATACAGAGACCGAGAAAGAGACGCAGAGATGCAGAGACGCAGAGAAGCAGATACGCAGAGACGCAGAGATGCAGAGACGCAGAGAAGCAGATACGCAGAGACGCAGAGACGCAGAGACGCAGAGACGCAGAGACGCAGAGACGCAGAGACGCAGAGACGCAGAGACGCAGAGACGCAGAGACGCAGAGACGCAGAGACGCAGAGACGCAGAGACGCAGAGACGCAGAGACGCAGAGACGCAGAGACGCAGAGACGCAGAGACACAGAGACACAGAGACACAGAGACACAGAGACGCAGAGGGATAGAAAAACTTACGTTTTGCGATATGCATTGCCCTGAAAATCATTGAAACCAAATCCGACTTCGGAATAGCCGCTCCAGGAGTGGTTGGTTGAGAACTAACAGCTAACACAATTCCTTAAAAAACAGTTCACTTTTGAAAAAAAAAACATTTTACCAAAAATAACGGTTAAAATCATCATTCCGAAGGTTTTCTGTTAGAGACAGAATCCTTTTGTTTGGCCAGGTGTTGTTTTAATATACCATTGGCTTCCAACAATATGTAATCCTGAGGTTTGATCGCCTAATCGTATTTAATTTGCACATTCGGGAAAACAGGGAAAATTGTCGGTAAAAACAGGCATCGGCTCATCGAGTTCTACGATAAGAAAATATTGAAATGATTTTAAATTATAGTTCCTCTGAAAATAAGTTAAACGACAGAACTTAAATCCAGTATGAAGGAAAATGACTTAATGAAGGGCCAGAAAATGCTTTGTTTTCCGGGAGAGCTGAAACATGGGGAAGAATTTTAGCAAACTGTCTTAATTTTTGAACGCTTTACTTTGTTATTTTTTTTCACATTGTTTGACAGTGCAAAACGAAAACTTAGATTCTTTTTAAAGACGAAGAGAAAATCTCTCACACAAAGACTTTTTTCACAATTTTCCCACGTTTAATCACCTTGCAAAGGTGAAAAATGATTGAAGATTGTGAAACATCATAAAACAAGCATTATAAGTGTTAATTTTCTTTCTTTGCAAAAAACATAAATTCAAAAAAAAAACTTTCGAAGATTTCCGAGATTTCCGGTCAAGCTCTGTGGGCGAGGAGTATAATTAAAATAAACAAAAAGAAAATCTTAATAACATGATACCCGCTTCGATTTAGAAATAAAACCTCGTTAAAACATAGAGTCGCTGTTTAAAAAAAAAGTTATGTTTGTTGTATACATTCTGAGCCAAATATATACTTCTACTTAATATTTTAAAAAATTGAGGATTTTTATGTTTTCTGTAACTTTGGGAAAACAATTTTCAAAAAAAAATTGGAAAACTGCGGATTGCTTACATGTTATTGTTTTGCTCTTTGTTGGCTGTTCTTTGACGTTTTAATCGTCATTACATTTCACAGGCCGTGAAACCGTTTTGGACTCTTTGAAACATATACGTATAGTTCGCGCCAAAATTAATTTGGAACAACGTGCCAATGTTTTGATGTTGCACCTAAAGAGCCAAATGGTCGAAGAGTATAACTGAAGTTAGGACTTATACGAATTTGAAAGCATTGGGCAAATAATTTTGTTTTGCATTTATTAATGAAAACATATATTTTTGTCTCAAAAACTTTAATTTATTTAAGTTTTTTTGTTTTTTTCTGAGCATCATATGTTTCCCAGAACGGAAAAGGCAATGAAAATATTTCTTGTTTAGAAAAACAAGCATTTTACTTTCATTTTGATCGTGTTTTCTACAGAAAGTGAATTTTAATTCACTTTATAAATTTATAAAGCTTAAAACATATGCTTATTTTAATTAATACGTTTTTTTTCATTCTTCTATAAAACTGAAAAACTGAAACTCTTGTTATACACAATACACAATGACCACTCTCGCGAAATAAAACTGAATGACATTTAAATACGATGAAACACTGAAACAGCTGCGGTAATATTGATGTCATTTTTTTCAATGGGCTTCAACAATATAGTGCGTCTCCGAAAAACGGCACCGGTTCGGTTAAAGGATGGTAGTACATGTAATCAATCAATCCAATCAGACTATACAGGCAATCCAATCGGTAAACATAAAAACATCAGCACGCATACACATACTCACACACTCACACACTCACACACTCACACACTCACACACTCACACACTCACACACTCACACACTCACACACTCACACACTCACACACTCACACACTCACACACTCACACACTCACACACTCACACACTCACACACTCACACACTCACACACTCACACACTCACACACTCACACACTCACACACTCACACACTCACACACTCACACACTCACACACTCACACACCCACACACTCACACACTCACACACTCACACACTCACACACTCACACACTCACACACTCACACACTCACACACTCACACACTCACACACTCACACACTCACACACTCACACACTCACACACTCACACACTCACACACTCACACACTCACACACTCACACACTCACACACTCACACACTCACACACTCACACACTCACACACTCACACACTCACACACTCACACACTCACACACTCACACACTCACACACTCACACACTCACACACTCACACACTCACACACTCACACACTCACACACTCACACACTCACACACTCACACACTCACACACTCACACACTCACACACTCACACACTCACACACTCACACACTCACTCACTCACCTTTTCAAAAACAACATTGTATAAATCACAAGGTACCTCCCCGATTGGAAATTCAGCCATGGGGTTTCTAATATTGAGTATCGATTAAAAATAATAAGGGGCTTTAAATTTTTTATTTAGTTAAAAGAGGAGCGGGAGCGTGGAGTTGAAAACAATGATAAGGCGGGCAAGGGCGCCCAAGGTAAACATATTTCGCAAGCACTTTAGCGATAAATATCGATAAAACCGTCACTTTTGAGAAATTGAGAAATAGTGCCTACACTATTTTCGGTCACACGACATGTTTATATTAATCTAATTCTATGTCTTTCACGTTAAATATTTTGAATAAACCAAAAAGTATTTGATCGCAAATCAACCCATTTTGCATTAAAAATTCATTTTCACTGTAAATAAATTGTTGAGCACCAACTATGAAACACCGAAATCGATTAAATAAAATAAGAAATGGCGAGGAAAACAAAAACGAAAACGGATTCTTTGAAATTCGCAGCTGAGGTTGGAGACAAACTGGCGTAGTCTGTTTGTCTCTGCTGAATTCCGTTGCTTCTGGAGCTGGGCATTCGCCTTCTCAGCGACAAAAGCGACTTGCAGGAGGCAGGCAGTTGGTCAGAAATCCCGAGTTGGGAGTAAAGTTGTTCGAAACTAAAAATGTTTAAATATATAAGTTTTAAGTTTGGAAATCACCTGCTGAAGCCGACTGTGATGAACTTTAACATCATGACAGCTGCCTGGTCGCCACAGCCTTGGCGGGTCACGGGTTCCACACACTCGATCATGGTCCCCAATTTTCTGAAAAACACGATTGACCGTAAAATAACTCAGCAACATATAGCCGTCGCCAAACGGAAATCGGCGAGAAAAAGCCGCTTTTTCTTTGCGTCATCGCCTTTTGCATGCTTTTTTCGCCTGCGTATCGCACGAATGCTGCATTAAGGCTGTTTTTGGCCGGATTCCAATTTGGCGACAGCTATATTACGGTTTCTTTTTTTTTATTAGAATTTATGAAAATTTAGAATATGGAAAATAGAAATAGGGGAAATGCACAGAAAGAGATTACCACAGAGCGATAACAGACAAAATTTAAATTTAAATTTTTTTCTGTTTGAAACCGCATTGTCTTCGCGGATAATTATAAAAATCAACAATTTTTTTGTAATTAGAAGGAAATTTTAAAACGATCTAGGATTTTTGCAAAAGTATAAATGAAAAAAATCGCAAAAATACAACTCTGAAACTTTTTATCGTTGTTTCAATGTTTCATCGTATTCAAATTTTATTGAGTTTTATTTCGCGGGAATCGCCAGCGGTTCTGATTTCCTTTCAGACTTATAGATAAAAGAGAAAGTGTTACCATTTAAATAAATTGATCTTTAAAGCTTTGTAGCCTGAATAAAAATTCACTTTTTTTAGACAAAATACGAATAAAATGGTATACTTCTCGCCTACTTACCTTTTTGGGAAATGTCGATTACCTGCGCATCTAAGTTGATATATAAGATTGATAAGTTCCCGTTTTGGCATAAATGTCATTTGAAGTTTTCCGGTCCAGCTCGTCGGTTGAGGAGTATAGTTATCCTATTTTTAAATCATTTGCTTGGCTAAACATGAAAATTCTTTGAAACAAAAACGTATGTAAATATGTAAATACATTTATAAGTGCAAAACGAAAACATTTGCCCAACGCTTTCAAATTCGTTCAAGTCCTAACTTCATTTACGTATATGTTTGAAATAGTCCTAAACAATAAAAACATAAACGAACAGTTCTCCTTCGCTCGATTCGCCCAAAACATGCCTTAATGTTTTTTTTTAACTAATGATGAAAAAAATATACTCCTCGCAAAATCTACTTCGGTCAATTTGGCTGCGTACACGGCCTGAGTATCTTATATTGCATGCATTACTCTTGGCGCAACATCAAAACATTCGCACGTGGCTCCGAAGTAGTTTTGGCACTAACTATACTGCAAGATTTGCCTCAAAATGTTTCATTAAAAACAAACAAATATGTATTTTTCAACTCGGCGCAATGTTTTACCGAGGTTTTATTTCTAAATCAAGACGAGCAATTTAACATGATCACGACTTATGTTGGTTTTACTTAAAGAATTTTTTTTGAAAGTCCCCAGCATGAAATTTTTTTTTTTTTTTGAAAAATCACCTGCACAAGTCCTCAAAGTGATTTCTGAGGTTGTGATGTTCCTTTTTCATGACTGTGAGGGAGAAGCGATTGCTGGCCACTAAGGATTCGTTGATCTGCCTTTGACACTGATCCATCGCAACGGCTTCTTGTCTGAAAAATATAATTCTTTGGTGCAATTGTATTGAAAGTAGGGATATTTTGTTAACAGCATCTACATTTTTTCCTATGTCTGTATATTTTTGCAAAATAAATTTGAGATGAAACCCCATTTTTTACTGATGTTATCATAGAGATTGAAAGTTATATAGAAATTAAGACACGCTTTTAATATGGAAAGTTTATTATGAAGTTTTCTGTGAAACTCAAAAAATTTGAAAATCAGGTTTGCTGTAATTACACCGTTTGCAAAAGTGAAACGTCGAAAAATTTAAGTCGAAATTTTGTCTTTTTTTTAATTTTTGCGGCAAAAACTCGCATTACTAGGCCTAAATATCAAATAATTCTATAATTATCATTAAAAATTGATTTCATTAGAATTTTCGCCAATAAAACGCTAAAGCCTGACTGGTAATTACAAACATGAATTTTCAAAACTTCACAATACAGTAACCAGCAAAACAGTCAAAGCTACAATCTATATTTTTCAAAAATTCACAAAATGAAATTATATTAAATTATGTGAAAGTTGGTCTACTGTTGCGGAAAAGTAGCTTATAGTAGACCATTTTTTGGAATTAATATTATCTGGCAATGCACATTTTTTTTCATAATTTCAACATTTTTTTCCAACTTTTCGCAATTTTTAAGAAAAGAAGCTCAGAACATATTTCTTTCTAAGTTTCAATTTATTGTAATTTCTTATAATAATGTTTTTATTCACATTTGTGCATGTATTATTTTTAAAAAAATTTTTGTGGGATTTTTTGGAATTAATATTTTCTGGCAATGCACATTTTTTTTCATAATTTCAACATTTTTTTCCAACTTTTCGCAATTTTTAAGAAAAGAAGCTCAGAACATATTTCTTTCTAAGTTTCAATTTATTGTAATTTCTTATAATAATGTTTTTATTCACATTTGTGCATGTATTATTTTTAAAAAAATTTTTGTGGGATTTTTTGGAATTAATATTATCTGGCAATGCACATTTTTTTTCATAATTTCATAAAATCTGATCGCTTTTATTTCCAATTATAGGATTCGCTAATTTTACTTCTAGGCCGATTCACAATTGTAACTCTTACGCAGTATTGCATACTTATCCTAAAACACAGGTTTTTCGTACGCAACTTTGCGTCTGGTGTCATTTGCACATAGCTAAGAGCGAAATTGGGCGACGTAGCATTGGTGACGTCTATAATTGGGTTTTCACCCACACGTATTTTCAGGATGAATACACTTCAAACTGTGAAACAGTGAATCCAAAATATTTTTTCAAAGGAATTGATTTGATTTCACTGTTTCAGTTCAGATTGATTAAAATAATAGATCAATTGCAATTGATAATTTCCCTTCCCTCTCTTGTCCTCAATCTGTTCTCCCTCGAGTGCGCAAGACTGGCTCATTCGTGCGCAGTAACCTCTTGAAAAGGCGGGATGAATAAGTAACGAACGTCACTATGAGCGGGTGGGAAAGGAAGGAACTGATCCCGCGACCCGCGAGAACGAGGTTTTTGGTCTGGGAAAGGGTAACAAAGGGTTTTGAACTCACCTAGCCAAGCAGGGAAGCGAGGAGAAGAACTCTGAAAAATAAATGTATTTCGAAATATTTCGACATGTCTTTTCATCTTCATAGCGCTGAAGAAACATTGTTATTTACTTTGCTTAAATATGAAACATGAAAGTGGGTTGTAAAAACCAAAGTTTTTTTTTAAATAAAACAAAGCACTCTTTGAAGAATTTTTCTTATATCTTGACTCACAAAAAATTAGAAAGTCAGAAATTTGAATAGTAAAATTTTCAATGTTTTAAACACAATTTCACCCCCAAAATCTCCAAACCGCTTAAAAATTTTTGAAAAGAGTTTTCTAAGCCAAAATAAATATCTTAATTTTTCTATTTATGAGTTTTTTTTTAACTTAAAGGACCAATAACATATTTTTGCTAAGAGGATGAAATGGATGTTAAAGGTGATGTTTGGAAATTAAGCAGGCGAAAGATAAAATTAATATATTTTGAATTCAAGCGAAATACTGATTTTTGTAAGTGGTTTTCGAATTAATTGACCTAGAAATGACTGATTTAAAATGAAGGAAAGGATGCATGTTACTGATAAATTGTCCCTGAAACATTGAAATGTAGCGTCCGAAAAAGCCAAATTTTTTCTTTTTTGCGGGTTTTTTCGTACAATATTTTCTATTCAGGAAGCTTAACAAAAAAATTGTCGTCGATGTTTTAATCTTTTTCGTTGCCAAGAACTCGGATTCAAAATGGAACTTTCATTTCAGTCGATTCTGTTGAAAATGTTGCTTCAAAGTTAAAAACCATAAATTTTACGGCTTATCCAAACAAGAAATTTGGCGTAATGTTAAAATTCACTTGAAAGTCGTTACATTTTTGATTTGAGAAATTTAAAAAAAAAATCAGAATTTCAATGTTTTACATGTTAAATAACACATACTACTCTTGTCTGTGTTGGTTAACCTTTGGTTGGTTGGTTTGGTGCTGTGTTGGTTAACCTCAAAATTTTTGACTTTTTCCGTTTCTTTTTATCGAAAATGTAATTATTTTTTGTTTTTACTACATTGGTTCCCTGGCTCTACCAGAAGTTCCTCTTTGACCGCTTCTGCTCGTATGTCGGAAGTGGGCAATCGCTGCGCTGTCGACGCAGATTTATTAGGGTCCCGTCACGGCGGACGCCGCTTGTAAATAGCCCCCAATTTGAACGAATAATCACTTGTTTTCCCCGCGGGAGCAAAGAAAAGACAGAGAGAACTGCAATTAAGCAGGCAATAATGACTTTTTAAATGTATTTTTGGGAAATCTCAGTTCAAAAGAGTAAGATCTGCATAAAAAACCTCAGCAGTAGATTTTTTCATTTTAATAAACTCATTTGCATAGGATCACAGATAACCACTAATTTAAAAGCAATTAAAAACGCTTAAAATTTATATTTGCAACATTAAAGTTACCAAACTTCTTTTTTTTCAAGGGTCTTTCAAGGGGGTTTTTTACAAATAAATGCTTGCAAGGCTCAGAAAAAAAGATTTGTATTATTTTGTTTTTAAACAGTTCTGTGTTTCAGGCATTTAAAAAAAACAAAAGCGTATTTGATAATATAGTGTCGAGAAGCATATTTTGTTCAATGTTCGGGCATATTCGTTTAACCAATATTTATACGATTCGAAAAAAAAAACAAATCTGTGATGAATAAATAGAATGCTGGATTTTTTGCTTATGGAGGATGTTTTCCGACTAATCCAAATTTTGTTTTTCCAAAATTACTGTTGTAGTTTTCCAAAGAAAAACGTATTTTTCACGACTGATATAGTGTGTTTCCAAAAAAAGAGTCAAGGAAAAAGGGATTTTCCTAAAGGACATGTACATTTGGTCCTCCCGCGATTGCTTTATTGTCTGCGCACTCCCCTTGTAGAGTGCTCTTTCGCTTGTTTCAAAAAAAATTTCTTTTTACTTCAAAATTTCAAACTGGCATTGGTTAAAAAAGGGTAGACATCAAGGTCGTTGAAAAGTCGCCGATTCGTTGTTGAAAATGGACAATTGTTATTCTTTAACCAATAACTGTTTGAAAAATTGGAGTGAATTCAAAAAGACTAAAAGAAATAGCACTTTTTGTAGGACCAAATTATATAACTCTTTAAGAATTTCGTCAAATGCTTGTTGCTTCGTTAGAAACTTACAAGACCTAGCTGAATTTTTCTTGTAAAAGCCTTGTAAGTTACGGGATAAAACGCTCATGTCATAAACTGAATGTTTTACCTTGATTTTCAATATTCCATTTTTGTAGAATGGCAATATCTTTGTAAATAGTCGAATGGAAAGTTGGGAAAAAATCTTTAAACAATATCACCAGTTTTTACATAAAATAACTTACTGAGACTGTTTGCGATTCAGAAAAAGGTTTTGAGGAAATGCCGAAAATTGTGGCTTTTCGCTTTCACCCCGTTTTTCTTTTGAAACATTCCAAAAACAAATTATTTACATTATTTTTAATCCTGGTATTTTATTAAATCGTTATTTAAAAATCCTTCTTTGTCAGCCGTCACTCCCTTAAGAAAAAATGGCCCCTGGCTTCAAAGCGAAATTTGTCAAATTGTGCGACGGGGCCATCTCCATTTATCAAGGGCGCTCTTTATGAGCCCCGGGGGTGGCTGAAACGATGTAATCACAGAGATTGCTGTCCTTGAGACAGATTTACAACAGCGCAAAGGGAGGACTTTAATTTGGAGAAGAAGTGGTAAAATTAGGGACGGAACAGGAAAAATATTCATTTTAAACTTTGAAAATTTTATATATAAACCATAAAGCACTTTGTTTGAAAAAATGCAAATATGCAGGCGGTTTTGTCTTCTTTTTTTCAAAAGAAGTACGTCAATTTCAAAAGAAAGAAAACAATTATCCCAAGGGTTGAGTATAACATTTTTGCTCCTTAAAATTTTTAAAAAAAAAACATAATAAAAGCGTACTTAGAAATTCTATCGTTGGCTTTTTAAATTTTTAAAAGGCAGCTTAATATACCTTAAACAGAACTAATTTTATTGTCCCTTCAAGTGTTACGATCACTTTTTTAACAAATAGCCACTTAAATGTTTCATGCAAATTTTAAATTTCTTTGATTTATTTTTCGCGGATTCATTCTCTGCCCTTGCCAGTATTTTTTTCACAGAGGATGAATCACAGAGATTTCTGTCCTTGAGACAGATTTACAACAGCGCAAAAGAAGGACTTTAATTTGGAGAAGAATTGGTAAAATCGGGGGCGGAAGAATGAAAGATATAGCTGACGCCAAACGGGCATCATGCCAAATTCGTCCCAGTTTTCTCTGTCGATGATATATTAGCATAAAATCGTATTTTAATTTAATATAAACAGAGAATAAAGGCACAAATTGGAATGATGCCCGTTTGGCGGCAACTATATTCATTTTTCAATATGAAAGAACGTTGTTTGAAAAAATGCAAATAGCCGGTTCTGTCTTAGTTTTTCCAAAAGAAGTAACGTCAATTCCAAAAGAAAGATAACAATTATTCCAAGGGTGGAGCAAAACATTTTGGCTCCATATAAATTTTAAAAAAACACAATAAAAGCGTACTTAGAAATTCCAATAAAGGTATTATACTTCAAATATAACAAATATTATTGTTTCTTAAAGTGCTATGATAATTTTTTTTAAACAAATAGCCACTTAAATGTTTTAGGCAATTTTTACATTTCTTTGATATTTATTTCACTTATTCCATTGTTGACACAAACCTCACAAGTATTTACACAAAAAAATAGATATGATTAATCGAAAGATAAGACAAAACTTTATAAAACAAAAAAGGGTTTTCATAAAATGTTCATAAATTTCGAAAAATTATCTGTGAAATCTCATTACTTTCCTATACTTTTAGTAATAAAATGAAACCTTTTCCGAGAGTAAAAATAAAATTAGGTACTTGAAATTTCTCTTCTTGTTGTTGTCGATTTAAATCATTTTGTAGTATTTACAAAAATAATTTCGCTTTTCCCTTTAAAAAAATTAATTTTTTTAAAATCGTAATAGTTACTTTTTTTTACATCGTAATAGTTATTTTGTTTAAAGCCAGTTTTTATACCAAAATAACTTTTCCCTCCAAGATTTTCTGTTGGTATTCATCTTAGCCCATAAAAATGGAAATCGACGCAAAACTTTCTGAGTCAGGTAAGTTTTTTCGGGATTTAGTTGTAATCGGTTTGAAATCTTAAACAGAAAATTTTTCCGCGATTCACTTAAAAAAAATTCTATTGTCTTTTCTTGTCATAAAGGGAAACATTTTTTAAACTGAAATAAATTGACTCGAATGTTTTGACCAATTTTCATACCAAAATAACTTTTCCCTCCAAGATAGTCGGTGGCGGTTATTCTCACAATAGTGTTCCTAAATAATAGACAGGTTCAAATCATGACTACTACTCCCTGTTTTCCTGGGCTCCCCTATTTCCCAGTCTCTAGTGCCCATTGCCCATCATCCACTTAAGAAGACGGCTGGAAGTCAAAGTGGTTGTGACAGCCGTAATGCGGATGGCCCATGGTCACGCTAAGGGTTACAGCTGGGCAGTAGCATGAAAATAAATGAAAATAGGAAAAAATTATAGGTTAGTATTTGTAAAAAAAAAATTTTACCTTTGCAAAATTTCTCACAATCGAACCAAATTTTCATATAACAAAACCCACACTGCTCTAAATAAATATAGGTCCACTTTTCTTTGCTTTTTCTCTGCGTCTTTCAATTACGTGACCTACTTCGCTAATTAGATGCGCAGGTTGTTCAAAAATGACCCTTTTTTGTAGCCATGCTCGGTGGGCAGCGACTATAGTCTGTTTCCAAAGAATGGTAGGTAACTTTTGAGCGGTCTTTAAATTTTTCTCTTTTTGACCCATAGACGATTTGAAAAGTTGAAGTGAACAGAAATAAAATGAGCAAAATAGCACAGTAAAAGAAGAGCGCGCAGGCAATTGTGTGATCGCGGTGGGACCTAATGTACCATCCTTTAAGGTTTTTGGCCAAAACCGGTGCCGTTTTTCGGAAACACACCATATGAACTGATTCATTGTATTGAAAAAAAGTGTAGGGAACAAATTTAGGTATTGAAAACAAAAATTCATTAGCATACGACACACACCGGCGCCGTTTGCCAAAAAAAAATAAACATAAAAACGGGATACGATTAGAAATTTTCGGGACATCGAGGCAAACACCATTGAAAAGGCGTTCAAATGTTTTCTTTGAAAAAGTTTTCGTATTGGTTCAAAAACAATTCTTCTTCGAACAAACAGGCGTTGAAAACCTAATTTACTCTCTGTAATCAAATTACAAGTAAGATATGTAATTGTTCCCAGAAACCCCCCAATTTGAAAATTTTCTGAGCATCAACGAAAACATTTTCCAACACAAATTTTCAAGGGCTTTGGTGTTTGTCGCAATGTTTCAAAAAATAAAAAAGTAAACAAATCCTATGCTTACTTCAAGCAGTGTATGCTGATTGTAATTAGGTTCTTAAAATTTTTAAATTGGTCAAAACCAATCGATTATTTTTCAAAGCGTTTTTCTTGCCTAGTAAAAATGTATATTCTCCCGCACAGGAAACCGAAAACGAAGCAAATTAACAAGTTTCGAATTTCAAATTTCGAGGTAGCAAAACGTAAAATATTTCTATCAAAGATATTGAGCTTCTAATGTTATGTAAAAATTAAATTTGCTGGGCTGTTGCTGGAAAAACATATGATTTAAAATTTAGGATGGTATTAGAGAAAAACGTACCTTTGAACAACTTTAAAGTTTCACAATTGGTCCAAATTTGCACCTTGTTTGGAGCTTGTATTATTGAATTTTTTCTAAATTGGTTAAAATCAAAAGATATTTTTAAAGCGTTTTTCTTTTGTTGCATAAATGTAATATACTTTATTCAAAAGTATTTATTTTATTTTAATGCACTGGAAGCCAAAACTCGATTTTCATATTGCATCATTTTCCTATTGGCGTAAAAATTTTGAGATTTGGACTTTCAAAATCACAAAATTTGTAAAAGTGTTGTAAAAAGTATTTTAAAAAAATACTTTACCTTTCTTCTGTTCCACACAAATGAACCGGATCCCTGCGTAGGTTTGTCGAATCCTTCCGGAATTTTCAGAAGACCTCTCGCATTGCTCCAAACAGGAATCTACCGCAATGTATGCTCTAAAAGTATTTTTTTTCATAATTTAACAGTCCTTTAATCTACTAATAAATGTTTTTAGTTTTAATCACATTTCGTTTCAAAGAATATTTTTTGGATTAATTCAGTTCAATGTTTAAATAACAATTTAGCACAAAACGCCTTTTTTGTGTTATTCCCTGCTTCCATAACATATTCGTGAATGTCGGAATTCTTATGATACTCACACGTTTAGATATTTATAAAATGCGGTTTTTTTTTATTTTCCTGATGACACAATTGTTACTTTTATTTACATTTTCTTAACTTATAATATTTTACTTGTTTTTATATTTATTTTTAAAAAAAGAGATATAAAACAAACTCACTTACAAATTGCCGTGAAACTCTGTTCTGTTACGTGTTTATTGTGAGAGGCTCCGATGAGCTGTGAAAAAGAAAGTTGGCCGAGGTGTTCCTGTTGAAGCATTGGAGTTTCTTCTAAGGACTGAAAAATTGTTCATATTTTACAAAAATAAAGTCGAAAACAAATTTTCTTTTTTTTACGATTTGTTTTCGTATTCCACCCCAGTGTTTCGTTTGTTTTATGATCGTTGGTGAATAAGCCTGTGTCAATCCAAAGGCGTTTAAAATTTTAAAAAAAAATCAAAGCATCTATGTATTTTCTTATTGCCTATTTCCACCGCTCCACTGCTTCGCTATTACAATGGAAAAATCAGCTTTTTCGTCGCAGCATTCGAATTTTTTGTTTTAGAATAGGTAAACGCAGTTTGGCCTTTACAAAGCCCTTTTTGGTTGATTTCGACATTCCACTTCCCTTGACATTTTATTTAGAATTCCCCATTGTTACATTTAAATAGTGTGCTACAAAAGGGGCGTGGTCAAAATTTTGGCCGAAGTAGGATTGACCTGGCGTATTTATATTTCATGGGAGGAGAATCAATTTTTTCTTTAATTTTTTTGTCTTTTTCACTTTAGTGTTTTTGAATTTACTAATTCACTTGTAAGTTAGAGATGTTGATTTTCTTTTCGATTTATAAATTGTAAAAATAGGTTATTTCTACTTTTCCGAAAAAAAACCGACTCAAGAATGCGTTTTGCGTTCATTTTGTGTGTGTGTGTGTGTGTGTTTTTATTTTTTTTTTTTTTATAAAAAAACACTGTTTGCTGCTCTCAAAAACACTGCTCTCAAATTCTCGAGCTCTCTCGCCCTTTCAATGGCACGTTTGCTGTCTAAATTATAAAAATCATAAATCCGATTTTTTAAAGTACTTCTAAAACACTTAACCGGGTTTAGCCCGATTTTAGCCTTCAAGACGCGTTTTCACATATGTTCAAGCGGTCAGAGCACTCTCCGGGCAGATTAAAAACTTTTTTCTTCTGGTTTTTATCGAGTTTTTATGTTTACTCTAAGCTAGTCGAAAGATTACAGAAAATATAGCTGAAAACGAATCTTTGGTCAATCTTATTCATATCCCATCCCAGTGTTTCATTTGTTTTTTAATCATACAATAGGTAAACGCGGTTTGATCTCTATAAACCCCTTCCCGGTTGATTTCTCCCTTTTCGACTTCCACTTCCCCAGAAGTTTTGATTTGAATTTCCCATTATTACATGAAAAGGGGCGTGGCCAAATTTTTGGCCAAAGCAGAATTGGCCTGGCTTACATATACTTGGGGGGGGGGGGGAGGGGGGAGATTCCCTATTTTTTGTCTATTTCCCTTTAGTGTTTTTGATTTTACTGTTTCCTCGTAAAAAATAAAAAAGGATTACTGTGTGATTTTTTTTGTTTTTTAGGTTCCGAAAAAATGTTTTTTTTTATACTTTTACGAAAAAAAAAACGGAATTTAAGAGGCATTTTGCATTTTCTTTTGTGTTTTTATTTAATCAAAACTCGTGTTTTTTAATATTTATTTCACTGTTTCGCTGAGCTACAAAGATTCAATCGAACCTAATTTCTTACTTATATGAACCCCTTTATAATTTCGCAAAAATACCTATTCTAGCTTCTCTCAAATTCCTAAACTCTCTCGCCTTTTTCAATGTCATTTTTGCTTCGAAACCATAAAAACTACATATCGGATTTTTTTTAGGTCTTTTCCCTTAAAGTATTTTTAAAACACTTAACCAGGTTTAACCCGATTTTAGACTTTAGTTTGCCCTTTCCGGTTGATTTCGCCCTTTCTAGACCCACACTTCCTCAAGAGCCTGATGAACCGTTAAATTCAAAGAAATCGGATTTTGAAACCCAGATTTCTGGAAATCTCACCCTTTGCATTTCACTGATGCATGGTTCCACACAGTCTCCACCAGGTAGAGCAGCGAAGACTCCTGAAAATAGGGATTCAAACCCGTACGACATCGGTTTCGCCAATTATTAAAAGACAACTATTGGAAATATATGCCCTATTGACACACTTTCTTTCAGTCCCTGTTTTGCGGAATTTCTTATCGCCCAAAACTGCCCTGGGGCAATTTGTAAGCCGAGTGAAATGTTTGGGCGGCAAGGAAATTGGCGCACCACACTCACCGCCGCTGCCGTATGTTGTTGTTATGATGAGAAGGCGCCAGAAATTCATCGCGACCCTCAATGGAATGCTGAACAGGGGCCAGTGCAATTACCGACGCTGCACATGAAACGAGGAGGAGGGGTACGACTTCTGAAATGAGAGGTTTATGTAGGAGACGTTAAGAGAGAGAGTGAGAGAGAGAGAGAGAGAGACTGAGAGACAGAGAGACAGAGAGACAGAGAGACAGAGAGACAGAGAGACAGAGAGACAGAAAGACAAAGAGATAGAGATACAGAGAGACAGAGAGACAGAGAGACAGAGAGACAGAGAGACAGAGAGACAGAGAGACAGAGAGACAGAGAGACAGAGAGACAGAGAGACAGAGAGACAGAGAGACTATGGCAATGGCAACACTATCGAAGTGTACCCATGGAGAAAATGACCAAATAATATAACATCCAAATGACGTCAAGATATTTTTTAATAAGTTTGTAAAATGTTTCGGAGTTTTTTTTTTGTTTTTTTTTTACGGAAGCACGAAACCTCAGATATCACAAGGAGAAGGAGGTTATAGTGTGTTTCCTAAAAACGGCACAAAGAATGGTACATTAGGTCCCGCCGCGATTACTTATTTGTCTGCGCACTCCCCTTTTACTGTGCTATTTCGCATATTTTATTTTTACTCAAATCAATGTTTCAAATCGTCGGTGTTTAAAAAGGAGCAAAAACGAGGATGGCTCAAAAGTAACCGACTTTTATTCGGAAACCGACTATACGAATTCTGGAATGAGAGGTTTAAGAAGGAGAAATTAGAAGAGAGGCAAAGAGAGAGAGAGAGACAGAGAATGATGTAAATGCTAGTATTTGGAAATATTTTTCTTATGCGCTCGCTGCCGACACTATCGGAGTTCATCCATAGAGAAAAATGGCAAATTGATATAACATCAAAATGACGTCAAAATGTTTTAATGAAAAGTTGGTTTTTCAAAATGTTTCGAAGTATTTCATTTTTAATTATCCATATTTCGCTGGCTAATTTTACGAAAGCACAAAAACCTGAGAAAAAACCAAACAACATAAACAGAAAATTTACCAAATAAAAGAACTTAAACTTTGAAATCGTTCAGGGCAACTTTGATTTTCTCTTGTTTGAAAAAAAGAAGTAAAGATTGGGAAACTGGTAAACAAAAGCAAATTTCTTCACAAAAAAACTTTTTCATAAAACAAATATATAGGCTTCAATAGAAGTTATTTGGAAATGAAAACTGATTAGTGTTTGTTGGAAATATTGCGTAAATGAAGAGGATAAAGAAGGAAAATTGCTACAATCAAAATTTTTTAAAAAGTTTTTGAAACATAAACGTAACCAATGGAGTAACCAATGAAAATTGAATGTTTTTGAAATTTGAATAGAGGAAAAAATTTGAATGTTTTTGAAATTTGGAAAAAAATAAAATAAATGCAATATCTGAAAATTAAAACGCCTGTAATGAACTTTACTTATTATTTTTTCAAAATATTTCTCAAACTTACAATGTTACTTTATTGGTGCAGCTCTTTCATTATGAAAAAGACAATATAGTAAAACATGAAAACGACGTTAAATTTTTTTCTTTATAATATTTATTTCTTGATACAAATCCAAAAGGTATAGCTGGTAAATCAATATAGATTTTTTTCAGGTTACGGTAAAAGTTTCCTTGTACAATTTTCTTAGTTACATATGACTTCGTATAAAACAGTGAAGTTTCAGAAACAGGCATGATTTGAAGAAAAAAAAACGATTTCTTATTGCATAATTGCAGTTAATTACAATTATCCTAAAAACAATAAAAGAGCGTATTGTTTGTTTTTAAAATTGTCCGGAAGGATGCAACAAACTTTAGGATGTGATAATTACTTTTATTTTTCTTGTTCAATTAATTTTATTTTTCTTGTTTGACAAAATGACTGATCAGATTTAAGAAAACAATTTGCTATCATTTTCCAGTATTTTAAAGAAACTGTGAAACATCGAAACAACACGAAAAATGCGCTAAGTTCACAAAAAAAGTGGAAATGAATAGCTTGGGTTCTAAAAAATGTTTAAATTCATGTAATGTGTTAAATTCCTAAAATACAACTAAAAAGTTTATTTGCTTCAAAAAATCTAATGTCTTATATGTTGTTTAAACAGAAGTTCAACTGGCTGAATCACTTCAAAGGGGCGGAGCAAGTCGCCTTCATGTATGTTGAAAGCCCCGCCCCATTGAGAAATGGGGTAGGCGTGGCTGGTAACCTAGAGATTTCAATACAATATGTCACTTAAGATTTTATTGTAAAATTATTGTAAAAATTAATAGATCACAGATTTCGTCTACGGTGCCGGACGATCTTGGGCGCACTTGAGATGCTATTTGAGCAAATGAAAATTGCACGGGTAATGCGCAAAAAGCATTTAAGAACAAGAAACATTTTAAATCGTAAAAATTAACATAAGACAAAATCATGAAAATGAATTCAAAAACTATCTGCGGTTTAAAAAGCGTCCTCTATGAAAAAAATATTTTAGCGCCCAGTTGAGTTCCATAAGTACGGATCATTCGGCTTTCAAGCAGTTTCAAATAATGAAAGCAATTTTTAAACTTTTGCGCCAATTATGATCTATGACCCAGAAACCTTTTTGTGTCTCCACGTTCATTAGCTCGTTAGATGCACAGGTCAGTTTAAATTTTATTTCCACAAGGTCCTTGAATGAGAGCTATACGCCCTTCGTTGCAGGACCATTTTTAAATATATCCTCAGCTAAAAAAACGTTTCCAAAATTCGGAAACCGAGTTTCTCAAATAATAAGCCGGGCCGAGAGATTTTTTTTATGCGGTCCGGCCGAAAAATAAGATTTAAAAAAAAATTTATAAATTGGTACAATAATTTTTTAAACTGCGTTAATATTGTTTGTTACTTTACTCACATACAAGCCAAATATAGTCGTATAAAAAAGAATGTTACCGAGCGGGATAGATCCCTGGTCGTGTGGGTGGCGGGATCTCCTGGACCTGGTAAGAGAGAGAGAGAGAGAGAGAGAGAGAGAGAGAGAGAGAGAGAAGAGAGAGAGAGATTGGATAAATTAGCAATGAAGTAAAAAAAGGGAGAATAGAACACAGAAAATATGGGTCAATAAACTTTATAAACACACAAATAATGTGATCACTCCATTTTGCAGTGAATGTCACTTTCCACCTCCTCTTCCTCTATTTCTTTTCCTTCAATGCGGAGAATAGTTGCCAGAGGCTCCAAATAGATTCCAACTGTAAGGTACATGTCACTTCGTTGAGCACAAAACAGGTCGTAAACACCGAATTCTCGGTTTTCAAAGAAAATATCCATATTTTCTGTTTGTAACTCTACAAACAAAGAGTGCAGATGTAAGCCATCGGAAATAGACAACGAAATTGTTCCAATTTCTCGTTCTTGGAGCAACCATTGCTGAAATATTATTCAAAAACAGACAAAAAAACAGTTTTACCTTAATTATTCCCTTTATTCCAACAGATGTTACATCTGTTGCCATAAACTCTGTTGTTTTTATGCTTGGCACACTTAGATGTGAAAGGTGTTCATCATTGAAATCAGCGGTTGAAAAAGTTATTTCTCGAAGCTGAAAATAGAAATGTGTCTCCATCTCTATCTCTCTCAGAGTGTGTGAGTGTGTGAGTGTGTGAGTGTGTGAGTGTGTGAGTGTGTGAGTGTGTGAGTGTGTGAGTGTGTGAGTGTGTGAGTGTGTGAGTGTGTTAGTGTGTGAGTGTGTGAGTGTGTGAGTGTGTGAGTGTGTGAGTGTGTGAGTGTGTGAGTGTGTGAGTGTGTGAGTGTGTGAGTGTGTGAGTGTGTTAGTGTGTGAGTGTGTGAGTGTGTGAGTGTGTGAGTGTGTGAGTGTGTGAGTGTGTGAGTGTGTGAGTGTGTGAGTGTGTGAGTGTGTGAGTGTGTGAGTGTGTGAGTGTGTGAGTGTGTGAGTGTGTGAGTGTGTGAGTGTGTGAGTGTGTGAGTGTGTGAGTGTGTGAGTGTGTGAGTGTGTGAGTGTGTGAGTGTGTGAGTGTGTGAGTGTGTGAGTGTGTGAGTGTGTGAGTGTGTGAGTGTGTGAGTGTGTGAGTGTGTGAGTGTGTGAGTGTGTGAGTGTGTGAGTGTGTGAGTGTGTGAGTGTGTGAGTGTGTGAGTGTGTGAGTGTGTGAGTGTGTGAGTGTGTGAGTGTGTGAGTGTGTGAGTGTGTGAGTGTGTGAGTGTGTGAGTGTGTGAGTGTGTGAGTGTGTGAGTGTGTGAGTGTGTGAGTGTGTGAGTGTGTGAGTGTGTGAGTGTGTGAGTGTGTGAGTGTGTGAGTGTGTGAGTGTGTGAGTGTGTGAGTGTGTGAGTGTGTGAGTGTGTGAGTGTGTGAGTGTGTGAGTGTGTGAGTGTGTGAGTGTGTGAGTGTGTGAGTGTGTGAGTGTGTGAGTGTGTGAGTGTGTGAGTGTGTGAGTGTGTGAGTGTGTGAGTGTGTGAGTGTGTGAGTGTGTGAGTGTGTGAGTGTGTGAGTGTGTGAGTGTGTGAGTGTGTGAGTGTGTGAGTGTGTGAGTGTGTGAGTGTGTGAGTGTGTGAGTGTGTGAGTGTGTGAGTGTGTGAGTGTGTGAGTGTGTGAGTGTGTGAGTGTGTGAGTGTGTGAGTGTGTGAGTGTGTGAGTGTGTGAGTGTGTGAGTGTGTGAGTGTGTGAGTGTGTGAGTGTGTGAGTGTGTGAGTGTGTGAGTGTGTGAGTGTGTGAGTGTGTGAGTGTGTGAGTGTGTGAGTGTGTGAGTGTGTGAGTGTGTGAGTGTGTGAGTGTGTGAGTGTGTGAGTGTGTGAGTGTGTGAGTGTGTGAGTGTGTGAGTGTGTGAGTGTGTGAGTGTGTGAGTGTGTGAGTGTGTGAGTGTGTGAGTGTGTGAGTGTGTGAGTGTGTGAGTGTGTGAGTGTGTGAGTGTATGAGTGTGTGAGTGTGTGAGTGTGTGAGTGTGTGAGTGTGTGAGTGTGTGAGTGTGTGAGTGTGTGAGTGTGTGAGTGTGTGAGTGTGTGAGTGTGTGAGTGTGTGAGTGTGTGAGTGTGTGAGTGTGTGAGTGTGTGAGTGTGTGAGTGTGTGAGTGTGTGAGTGTGTGAGTGTGTGAGTGTGTGAGTGTGTGAGTATGTGTGTCTATCCAACTCAATTTCTGCCTCTCAGAATAACGATCTCTTTCTCTCCATGTCTCTGTCTCAATCAATTTGTTCGTTTATGTCTTACCTGATTAATCTCCGGAATCCTCAAAGCCTCTATTTCAAAATGTCCACAAACCAGTTTTGTTGCTTTTGTAAACTAAATTATAATTTTATATAGAATTACTTATTCATCTCACTTGAAGTGCCTCCTTAAGCAACTCCGCTGTTAAAAATTCCGATAAAACCAATTTTGCTGCCTTAATATTCAATCCATGACGTTGAATTTCACTCCATCGATAGTACTAAATTCACGTTTTAGCTGCAAAATATTTAAAACCTCACAGCAACAAATTCTTTGGCTACCAAAGTCACATTTTGGGGACAATTCTCAAAATGAACCACTGTATCGTCGGTATCAAATAGAAGACCAGTTGATAAGACTTGTATGCATTCGAAATTCATACAAAGTTTGGTTGAAGAAGCTAGCCACTGGCAAATTTCGATCGAAGCTTTACTACATCTGTTGAAATTAGCATAGTCCAAATATGTCATCTGAAACAAATTTTATACAGAGAAAATTTGTAAAGTTAACGATTTACAAACCTTTTCAAGAATAGAATTCCTTAATTCCAAAGGAACTTTCTCAATCGGAAAGTTTTCAGTTTTTAGTGGGGTTTTCTTGGTTTTAAAGAAATAAATGAATAGAAAAGTAGCGAATAACAAAATGTAAGATAAATCCAACATTTCTGGAAAAACTTGTTAAAAGTGGAAGGTAGAGATGAGATAGTGTTACGGTTTAGGAAGAGAAGTGGGGTGAAAAGTACAGCGCTTTCTCAAATATAATTTCGAAACACGCAAGGTAAGATAAGGTTTTGCCCTTTGGAAAAAAAGATTAACAACACCACGTTCATTTCTCACCGTTTCTACCACGCTCTAAAAATACAATGCAAAATAGAGAGAGAGAGAGAGAGAGAGAGAGAGAGAGAGAAAGAAAGAAAGAGAGAGAGAGAGAGAGAGAGAGAGAGAGAGAGAGAGAGAAAGGCAGAGACGCAGGAGATAGTCAGAGAACAGTGTACTAAAATTATTCCAAATATGTCCCCACAACTGCCATTACAACCCCCCCCCCCCCCGTAAACAATTTCTGAAATTACAATAACACGTAGAAATACGTAACGGTAGACGTAACGAAGGTACGTCCTGGGCGCAACCTCATTAATTTCGTTCATTTTCCACAAACTTCGCTAAACGTGCTGCTGTCCACTATTTCTTCTTTTACGTGAGTATTATTACAGGTGAGTTCAACAAATACCAAACTTTTCAGGGGTTTTTTTTGCTATAATTTCGCTTAGTTGGCTGCACAAATTTGACTTCTGGTAAAGGACCAAATCCGGCAAGTTAAAAAACAAATTTTGCATTTGTAGAAGTGTTAAAAGACGAATATTTTGTTATTTTTTCCATTAACCAGCTGGCAATAACACATTATTTTCTGAGAACGGTAGTAGCCAGCTGGTATAACATTTTTGGTTACACGCCAAGCGATGTCTTGGATACGGTGAAGTGTCTACGACTCGTATTTTCGGTTAGACGCGTTTACCGTATTGCTTTTAATTTACTTTTTTATTACTTGTTTTCTGCCGCGTTTTATTCGCTTTTTGCTGCAGTTTTTCAGTATTTTGAATTTGTACATTAATTGATTTACGTTTCTTCAGGTTGCATCTGGGTAATTCCGCTGTAAATCAGTGTAAATGACCACTTTGTCGCACATTGTATATTTTTGAAATTATTTGTTCATTTTTAGCCATAATGTCGGCCGCCTCTCAGATGGCCGCCATGCTTGACGAGCTTATGGGTCCGAAGCGGAATTTGGACCTGGGAACCGACATTTCCGTCAGCTATGACGTAAGTTTTTCGTAATTTCTTTAATTTTACTCATTTTTCTACAGGATCCTGATATATGCAAGCACTACCTTGTCGCATTTTGCCCACACGACATGTTCACCAACACCAAGGCCGATTTGGGTATGTTTTGAATGATTTTTGGCCTGACTTTTGAGAATTAACTGTTTTTATTGTCTTTTTGCCGCCAAAATTCGTGAAATTGCCAGTTTTTGGTTGGATTTTCACTCAAAATGGTGATTTTTACCAATGAATTCGTGAAAATAATGAATATTCTCATGAAATTTGCAATAATTTGAGATTTCGTTTCAGGAGCCTGTCCGAAAGTCCACGATGACAAGCTGAAAGCCGGCTATCCGACCAGTTCTGCCTTCGAGAAAATGGGATTCGAGCAGGATTTTCTCCGCTTTTTGATCAAATTGGAGGATGATAATCAGCGGAGGATTCGGAGGAACAAGGAAAAGTTGAGGGCCAACGACGAGTACGGACAGGTTTGTTAGAGTTTTTCTTGTTTGTTTTTACTTCAGAGCGTAATGAAAATCAATGTCAATTTATCGCCATTACTTAATTTAATGTTGAAAATAATGAAAAACGGGTTGTTTTCTACAAAAAAAGGTTTCTTTGACAAGAAATAACCTTAAAATACACTTTTTGTTCACCTTTTGAGGCAGTTCGCAGGATTTGGATTACATTTTGAGAAAATAACGTTTCAAACTACTTTGAATGCTGTTGTATTACATTTTAGAGCTATTTTCAAGAAGAAATTCAGTAATTTGAAACCTGCACAATTTTCAGATGCGCTTTTCGAAATTTCCTGGCGAAATTCAGACCAAAATTGTCCGGGTGGCCCCGGGTTTCTCAAATGACAGGCGGAGAGATTTTTTTTTGGCCCGGCCCGGGAATGAAAAGTAAATATTTTAAATTTTGTATAAATCAGTTCAATAATTTTTTAAACTTATTTGAATAGGTTAATACTGTTTGTTACAAACATATAAGTCAATATTAGTGAATACAAAAAATGTCACCGACCGGGATCGAACCCTGGTCGTGTGGGTGGCAATCTGACTGGGTGGTCCAGAGTAAACGCGTCGTCCGGGGCCCGGCCGACAAAAATTTTCCAGATTGCTCGGGCCGGCTCGTGAGAACACCGGGTGGCCCTGCGCGGCACTTGATAGCCCCGTTAGGGCCGATTCTCTATTAAGAGAACGATTTGTTGGGAATTTCGGTTGTTTTTCCTCCCTTAGTGACGAATTTTCAGAAGAAGGACGAGGAGCGCATGGCGAAGTACAGGGCCGAGCTGGAGCAGATCGAAGAGGACATAAAGAAGGTCATCAAGGCTGCCGAGGAGGCGGGAAACCGTGGTGACGTCACCACCACGCTGGAGTTGGTCAAGCAGAGCGAGGTCCTCGAGCAGTCACGCACCTCCATCGTCGCTGTGAGTGGTTTTTCTTCATTTTTTTTTTTTTTTAAATTTTAGCTTCGCTTATGCAACTCTGAGTATTTCAGAAAATGGAAGAGCCGCCGGTACCCATCGTGCCCGCCTTGGCCCCGTTGCTCACCGACTCGGAGAATCGCCAGAAGGATGTGAGTTTAGAACATTCATGAACAAGCTACCCGTGGGGTCTATTCACGCGACCCCCACAATACACATTCGACGTATGGCGCAAGCCCCCGAGTGAGAAATTTGGCTAGGCGTGTACCACTCACCCAAAGGGTACCTTCGATGTTTTTTCTGTGGTTATTGTAAGTACCCCAGATCAGAAGGACTTTTTTCAAGCCCTGACGTGTTTTTTCCCTCGCGGTGGGTCCCCCAGATATGATTTAATTCCCTCGCGGTGGGTCCCCCAGATATGATTAAAAAGGACCTGATGGTGCCTTCCTTTGGCGTCCTTTGTTAAACGGTTGGGTAATGTACCCCTTGGAAGCAGCCGTGGTCCAAAAGTTTGCTCTATATCCTGAACGCACCCCTTTTTGTAATAAATATGGTACCTCGTGGGTGGTCTACCGTAATTCGTGCCAGCCGGGTGTCAATATGGAAAGACGTCATTATGACACTTAACTCACCCTCTTTTTGTAATAGGAGTTTGAAAACTCAAGGTATAGCCCATGGCTGTTCAGAAATGGTGCCAACTTTTAAATTTTGAATTTTGAGCAAATAATTTTGTGGGTTTTCATTGTTCAGGTGATTAGGCATTTTCCAATTTTTTAATACCAATATATTGGTATGTAGCTATGGCATTTTAAGTGTCGATGATTCTAGTTTGCTTCAAAAATTTGTTAAAGATAGAAAAATAATACGTAAAGATCATAAATTCATATGTTGCAAAGGAAAATCGAAAAAAATACATGAACAAGCTACCTACGGGGTGTGTTTTGCGCAACCCCCCACTATACAAATAAGACGTGTGACGCGAGTCCCCCAACTAGGAAATTAGGCTCGCGCAACCCCCTCTGCCGAATCTGCGGGCCCTTGGCCCCCACACTTTATTTCTACATTCAACCTTTTTTTGTTTATTTCTTTATTTTCAGGTCTGTGAGACTTGCGGTTCTATGCTAATCCGCAACGATGCGCAGTGTCGTGTGGAAGAGCACCTGTCGGGCAAGATGCACACGGGATTCACGAAAATTCAGGTTACGATCAAGGAATTCAAGGCGAGTTTTCTCATTTTTGCAATTTTTTTGCTCTAAAATTCACATTAGTACATAGTTTCGGTACGGGCCGGCCCGGGCCGACAAAAAATCGCCAGCGGGCCGGGCTAGCCCGTGAGAACTATGATTTCCTTTTCTTCTTCATCTTTGAAATCGGGGTGAGGCCGTTGTGTTTCCAGTCGCCACTCGCAAATTCCCGTTCTTGTCTGCCACGTTGACGTCCATGGAAGATGCTCAGGTACCCCAAATACTGTAGACCCGGAGCAGCCATTTGTAGGGGGAATTGGGTAAAATTAATATTTTCGCAACAAAAAACCTGTTTTAGTCCATTTTTTTTCTTGAAGAAACTTGCACTTTCAATTTTTTGGGGCGGGATTTAGCTGTTTTTCTGGCTCTTGGTTAATTTTCGTCAATTTTCACCAAAGTTGAAGGTTTTCTCTTACAATAAATATCGATTTTTTTATAGACCAATGCAATTTTTTAAAATGTAAAAATATAATATTTATAGAAATATGGTAAAAATCTAAAAGCAAGATACTAAAATTATCTAATAATACAAAATACATAAGCAAAATACATTTTACGAATTTGTATAATTCAAAATTAGAATTTTTTGGTCTAGCATTTTTTTTATTATAAAAATTCCCTAATCGCAAATTTCTGTTCGGGGTGTCGGTCATATTTTTTTAAAATTTTTGTATTATTGTTTTTCATCTGCCGCAAATTTTTGAATTTAAGGGGTAAATTTTTTTAGCCCTGACGCAATTAAAGCAACAAAAAAAACAAAGTTGTAAATGCTGTTTATTTGGTGGGATTTTTTGCCATTTGGTGGATCTTGGTATACATTCACCAATGGCTCATCGAAATTTTACAAAAATTTGGCTGCTCGGTCTCATCTTTGCCCATTTTTCCATTCCATTTCGCCCCCTTTTCTCCTACTTAAACGTTAAGCCATCTCTCGCTATTTCTCGCGCTGCTTTTTCTACGAGAAGGACTTCAGGTGCCCTTACTTTTTGAAATTCCTGCAAGGAAACGAGTGATTTCAGGAGAAATTCGCCAAGCGAGATGAGGAGATTGAGAAGGAGCGGGCGGAACGCCGCAAGGAGAGGGATTCTCGCGACAAGGGGTACGTTTTTCTTAAATTTTTTTTTATTTTTTCGAATGATTTTCAGCTCGGAGAGCAGCGGAAGGGACAGGGAGCGGAGGGATCGGGGCGACCGTGACCGTGATAGGGACGGAGATAGGAGGGACAGGGACCGCGACAGGGATCACAGGAGGTTTGTGAAGCAGCCGTACCTTAGATTTTTAAATCTTTGGGGGAGAGTGTGTAAACGGTCATATTGATGTCATTTTGGGCCTTAATGACAGCCGCCTGTCACGATCGCATATGAACTGTGGAGGGTCGCGCAAAACGAACCCAAAAGGTAGCTTGTCCCGTGGACACATTGCATCCAGGTTGGTACTTGGTGCTATCGCAGTGGGGGGGGGGGGTGGGGCACTTTGAGCCCCCCCCCCCCCCCCAAACGCTCACTGTCCAGCCATCTTCTCTCCTAGATCCCCTAATGAAGTCGTGGGACCCCTTATTTATATTTGCAAAATTTTCGTAGTTCTGGTTCTCCGTCAATTCCGGAGTAACTCAGGACGTTATAAAATATTTAAATTGCAATTAAAGGCCTGGAAGCAATGTTTTGGAACACACAAAAATTGGAATGGCTAAAAGTTTGTTCCATACCCAGTGCGCCTCCTTTTTTGTAATAATTTTGATACTTCATGGCATAGGTGGACGTGAGCTCTGGCATGGGCCGAAAGTTTGCGCTATGTTCTGAACGCACCCCCCTCTTGTAATAAATTCCGTATTCCTTGGATGGTCTACCGTAGTCCGTACCAGCCGGGTGTCAATAGGGAGCTAAAATGACGTCATTATGGCCGTCAAGCACCCTCCATTTGTAATAAAAGTTTGAAAAAGCAAGGTATGGCCCATGGCAGCGTGAGCTGCGTGCCGTACCTACGCAATTCGGCGTTTGGTCGAAAATGATAACAAAATATAAAGGGGAGGCTTACGTTGCTTCTGAGTCCTCATTGGGGGCTCACGCATCGAGTCTCCCAAACACTCGCTATCCAGCCATGCTTCATGGTTGATATTTCATGTTAGCCGGGTTTGAACAGTGCCAAAAATGACGGTATTATGACCGTTGAAGCATCCTCCCTTTGAAAAAGCAAAGTATGGGCTATGACTGGGCGGATGCAAGCAACCATGGGCATAGGTGGACGTGAGGTGCTTGCGGTACCTACGTAATTCGGCGTTTGGTTGAAACTGGCAACAAAAGATTGGAGGGGGGCTTACGTTGCCTTCGAAGTACCATTTGGGGGCTTACGCATCGAGCCCCCCAAACAAACCCTGTACAGCCATGTACATGGGCTTCAGCACGACTTTGACGTCTCGGGGGTCTCGCCAAGAAGAAATTTATTTACAAGGCTGATATTGCTAAGTTCCCGGTAGGAAATTTTTAATGGGCGGGGGTCTCGCCACGACCCAAACGACGGAGCTGTGCCCATGCATGACCATGGGTCATAACTTGCCGTTTCAAAGTGACAAAGAGAGGGGGTTTTTACCAGTCTCAATGACGCCATTTTGGAATTTTGACACAGGCTGGCGTGAATACGGTAAATAGTTTTAAGGGGGTTCACTCTGGATATATCGCAATGTCCATGCCTGGAGGCAGAATATGATTCTACTTTCATTACTACAAGTCGTTATGCACTGTCATAATTATCCCTTAACTTTCTTTCTGGAGACATTTAAAAAATAATAATTTCGCTTTTTTTTCAGACGTGGTAGTTCGCGCGATCGCTCGCGTGACCGTCGCGACCGCAGCCGCGACCGTGACCGCCGCCGTGACGACCGGGACCGCCGTTCGCGCCGCTAGAAGACTTCAGGTATTTCCACCCCAACTGGTCCCCCTTCCTCCGTTATCTCGATGACTTTTTATAGACAGTTTGTTTCTCTTCCTCGTTCTCCTCCCGATAAAGTATGACTTCGTTCGTTCGAGCAATAATAAAGCGTTATTTCTGTGAACATATGTGTTTTATTGCATGAATTGGATTCCTCCACAAGTTTTGCCTCTCGAATGGCCGTTATGACGGTCAAAAAAAGCTGTATGATGTGAAAAATCAGCATAGGATGCCGATTTCTATGAAGCAAGAGAGGGCGAGGTCTCCCGACGGATCGCTGGATGGAGAACCCTGCGATTGCGACGACGGATTCACGGAGACGGCGCTGAAACGACACTCGGGTAGGTATGGGAAAATGCGAGATATTCACATGGAACTGTCGTTAGAGGTTACGGTACTACAAAAACCTACCTAAAAATGTTTCCGGAATTAAACGATTAAAAAGGCCAGTTTTTGGAGTGGGGCCCCACTTTTTGATCACCCCATCATATACCATACCCTTACCACATTATGAAAAAAAAACGAGCTTTTCTTTTTAAGAACGCGATCCCAGCCATAGCAGGACAGAGAGCGTTTGGGGGTTCGATTCGTAAGCCCCCCAAATGGCGCTTCGGCGGCAAAGTAAGTCCCCCCTTAATGTTTGTTACCAAGTTTAGCAAAACGCCGAAGTACGTAGGTACCTCTAGCACCACATGTCCACCTATGATCCCAGCGTTAACGTATGGATTATAGGCGTTATGCTTTACGTGAAGCTTGTTGATTTTGATGTGGCTTCGAGGCCCACGCTCCGGGATGGTCTGGCAATGGAAGTAGTCACACTTTACGGCCTCAAAATTGGGTAACCAACGTTAACTTTGGAACAATTAAGGAAGTTGTAACCAGATTAAACCAAAGAAGACCCTAATTACCTCGGGAGTGTACGATCATCTTACCCCAGATTGGGGGGGGGGCAGAAGCCCCAAAAACGCAATAGTTAGAGGTAGGGGTTAGACACTATTTTCGTAAAATTTAGCCGACTATCCCATTTGTGGCCCCAAAAGTTAAGGGAGGCTGTGTTAGGGTGCTTAACCACCCTTAACAATTCGCACAAACGAGACACAAGTTGCGTGATTTTCAGATAAGTCCATCCTCTGCGAGGCGTATGTCACCCGAGGAAACGGATATTTCCACTGCAGAAAACCTGCCAGATCCACACTTAGTACACAGGTAATTTAGAGAGAGAGACATAGAGAGACATAGAGAGAGGGAGATATAGAGAAATTGCCTCCATTTCAGGGAAATACGAAGTATATCCTCTGCACCAGACATAGGAATCAAAGTCTGAAACACGGTGGTTGTGCTCATTGTCGAAAGTTCTTCCAGAAAGTGGGTGTCTTCCCATCTCTCTCCCTCCCTCTCTCTCTCTCTCTCTCTCTCTCTCTCTCTCTCTCTCTCTATCTCTCTCTCTCTCTCTCTCCCTCCCTCCCTGTCTCTCTCTCCCTCCCTGTCTCTCTCTCTCCCTGTCTCTCTCTCTCTCTCTCTCTCTCCCTCCCTGTCTCTCTCTCTCCCTCCCTGTCTCTCTCTTCCTGTCTCTCTCTCTCTCTCTCTCTCTCTCTCCCTGTCTCTCTTTCTCTCTCTTCCTGTCTCTCTCCCTCTCTCTCCCTGTCTCTCTCTCCCTCTCCCTCTCTCTCTCTCTCTCCCTGTCTCTCCCTGTCTCTCTCTTTCTCCCTGTCTCTCTCTCTCCCTGTCTCTCTCTCTCTCTCTCTCTCTCTCTCTCTCTTTCTCTCTAAGCTCTTCCTTTAGGGCTACGGTATCATTTGTCCCAACGACGAATCCCATTTTACGGACCTCCATTGCGCTGAGCGGCACTCTTTCACTTGTTCCCACTGCAATGTACAAATGGAGGAGAAGGATATCAAATGGATCGATAGGGTTAGAAGCTGTGGAGAAATGCATAAATTGATCGATTTCCAGGAAAGTTCGAAGGACCTGCAAATCGAGGCTTTGAAAGAAACTCGAGGACTACAGGATGTGATCAAGCGAGTCATAGACTGCTCCACGGAATTGGTGAGAGAGAGAGAGAGAGAGATAGTGAGAGAGAGATATAGAGAGAGAGACAGAGAGAGAGAGAGAGAGAGAGAGAGAGAGAGAGAGAGAGAGGGTCATAGAATATTTTCAGCCACCCGGCTGGCTCGACGGAGGCCATCTGTCGACTGCTATTGCCAGCGGAACAACCGAAGATGTCGAATTTTCCCGTTCGATCGGAGCGGCTCTGAAGCCTGAAAACCTTTGCCAACTGGCTGATCCTTCATTCAGTAAGGTTAGACTATTTCAAAGATTTGTGAAATTAATGGAAGGAATGTGGAGTGGAATTAATTAATTAGTGAAATCGTGACGATTTGTTTTAAAAAAAATACTATGTGAATGTTGTTCTTCTTTTTACGCGCCGCTTGAAACATTTGACTAACTTAATGGCTGCATTTTTCCATAATTTTCCAGGATTTTCCCCCATAGTGTTTTTAAAGGCGCGTGATTTTTTTTTTCAAAAAGCAAGTGATTTTTCAGATGTTCGCCTACCTCCACGTGCCCGCCGAGTCTCACCACCTCATCTCCGAACCATGTGCCAGTTTTGATAGGAACACGGCGCTTTCGATGGCTGCTCGTCGCCAGAACTGGGATTTCGTAATATTGTAGGTTTTTTATACATTTGAGGGCGGTGGAATTGGATAAGGAGGTCTTGCACTTTTTATACCTATTTCATACAGGTGTGGGTGTCGTCCCTATCGTGGTTCTCACGGGCCGGGCCATTTGGAAAATATTGGTCGGCCCGGCCCGGCCCTGGACGGCCCGTTTACCCTGGACCACCCAGCTAGATTGCCACACACACGATCAGGGTTCTATCCCTATAGGTGACAATCTTTTCACAACCAATATTGACTTATGTGTTTGCAACAGACATTATTACGTTATTTAAAGCACTTTGCAAAAATATAGTTCCGATTTATACAAAATTTAAAATTTTGATTTTTATAAACGGGCCGGCCGAGCCGTCAAAAAAAAATCTTCCCGCCCGACCTTGTCACCCACGCGACCAAGGTTCAATCCCGGTCGTATGTTGAAATAACCATTTACAGCTGTCGCCTAGCGGGCATCCTGACAAAAACGGTCTTAATGCAGAAGCCGTGCGATACTCAGGCGGAAATAGTGGGCGAAAAGCGAAGACGCAGAGAAAGGGCGGCTTTTAATAGCCGATGCTCGTTTGGCGACCATACCTCGGGAGAGTATAGTCAGCCTTCCTCAGGTTACAGGGGGGTAGAGTTCCCAAAAACGCATAAGTTAAGGGGGGTTAGTCACTATTATGGCAAAATTCAGCTCGCAAGACCAAAAGTTAAGGGGGCTACTACAGTTTTGGTCCTAAAAGTTACGTTTGGGTCCGTGAACTGTCACAGTCTCCCGAGGTATGTTGGCGACAGCTATTAAGATTTTGATTTGACAAATGTCGGCCCGCGGAAGTTCAAAATTCAACATATCGATGTTCGATCCACCGACTTTTTACAGGTTTGGGTCCATACCTTGGGAACCAAATGAACGGGGTTTCAAAAGTGAGGGGGGTTAGTCTAGTATTTAATACAAAATTGACGGGTAACCTTTTTTTCTTCACAAGAAGTGAGGGGGGTATTCCGTTTCTCAGCCAAAAAGTGAGTGGGGTAACCCAGTTTTTTCGTCAAAAAGTGATTGGAGGTCCCTCCATGACCGGCCTCTCCCAAGGTATGTTTGGGTCGTACGGCTTTCACCGTTGCTGATGTTGGTTTATGCGTATCTACCCTATAATTTAAGGCATTTTCTCAGCGTATCTAACCTTGTACGTAGATAACGGACACGCTAGTCGTAAAAATGCTAACGTATGATTAGTTTATTTGGCTAAGGAAGTGAAAATTTCATTTTACGGAATCAAAGGCTATAGTTCCTATTGACACCCGGTTGGTAGTTAATAACTCGCTCCGTGTGAATTTTATGTTTTTCTTTTTAGCCAATTTATGTGCACCTCACCAAAAATAGTTGTTTTAATCGATTTTGAACTTAATGTGTTTATTTGTGACGTGCCAAACCGCAAATTAAAATAATTACCTATAGTGCGGCTGCGGCCGGAGGCGCGTTACTCTTTCTGATCTCCTCTCTCTCTCTCTCTCTCTCACACACAGGGAAGTAGAATAGCGCCCCGTTGCGATATAATCGTCGTATTTTCTTGGATCTAAATTGCGGAAACTTTGCGAAGAATAGAGAGCGGATAATCGCCCCATGGATAGCTGTTAGCCGCCCTCTCTTTCGGACCTCCTTGCTCCTTTTGTTCTCATTCTTCCTCTGCTGCACTACGCTCCTTAATGCCACTTGTTTGTGCTCAAAGCCGATTTTCCCATAGCATAAAGTACCGGAAATTTCAGGAGGTCGTTTTTTGTATCTTGTTGCTTTTATCTTTTTTCTTCACGTTTCTTTCTAATTATCATCTTAAAAAATTCAAGCACCGTTCACTATCTAAATTGCATTAAGACTAGTTTATATCCTACGGAGAACATTCAACAGAAATAAAAAGTTTAATAAAACACACATACAAAAAAAATAAAAATAAAAAAAGAAAGAGAGTAAATTCTTTTCCTTCTAGTTCTGTAAGAAAAAAAAGAATAAAAATCCATTTCAAAAGTTTTGCCCAAAAATGTAGCAAATGCAGGACAAAATTTTTGTTTGGATTTTTTCTATCAAATGTTGAACATTTAACAAAAAATTGAAATTTTTGTTTGCGGTTTCAGTTTTTTGCCTGATTGTGAATGCTTTAAATGGTTTGAAAAAAATAAGTGATTTTTGATGTTGTCGAATTTTCAAAAAATAATTGGGCTAATATTGACTTTTCAAAAAAAAACCTTCATTTAGTTATTTTTTTTTTTACATTTTTCGGTTCTTTTACTTGGTATCAAAAAACAAGATTTTCCCAATCGCTTTCTAAGTTTGTTATCAAATATTTTTCTTTCTTTTTTTGTTACAAAAAAACCTAAATCCTTTTCAAAAGTTTTGCATGTGTAGCAAATGCAGGACTCTTCTTTAAGTTTTTTTACATTTCTCTTTTGCATGAACATAGAACAAAAAAAATTGAAATTTTGTATGGCTTTTCGTTACTTTTGCCTGATTCTGAATGCTTTAATTGGCTTGAAAAAAACTAATTGATTTTTTATGTTGTCCAATTTTCAAAAAATGTGGGCGATTTTTGAGCCGAAATTGCCTTAAAAACCCGTTATTTGTATAAAACTCATTTGGTTTTTTTTACACGGTATCAATTGAAAAAGAACACTTTTCCTATCACGTTCTACATTTTTTAAGCTTTTTTTGTGTCATCCGTGTTTTTTTACAACATTTCATAGTGTTTTTGTAATAATCCGCAGCATTTCCCCGCTACAAACATGCTTTCGCCATGTCTAGCTGTCGTCACTTGGCAAACATTTATACCCTAAGCGGGATTTCATATTCGGGATTAGTATCTAATCTCGCTCTTTCATCGCCTAATCCCTCATATTCGTGATTGCTTCGCAGATGCGCCCGTCTCCACTTCAGCGCAGCGATAGGTTTTCTAATTAATTGTAAAATTCTAATCTTATTTAATATACATATTCTCTTTCGAACGCTAAAAAATATTCCTTTCCATATTTCCCCTTGCCAAACAAAGCAATTCCAGTGGGATGTAAAAAGCAGACATGTACCTAAAATATGTGTTTCCATACACGCCAATGGGGCCAGGGCTCAATTTGATTGATGAGGATTTCGAGAGAGAAACGGAACGTGCTGTTTCAACGCTCAAACACCAGAGACATCTTTATCATAGCTATACTCTACGTTAATTCTAGCTAGGCCTATTTGGCTGCGTACATGGCCTGAGTATCCTATAATCACGAACTACTGTGGGAACAACATCGGACCACTGGAACGTTGTGACGAAGTAGATTTGGCGTCAACAGTAACTTTTTTAATAAAAAAAGAATACAATAATTGCAAAAACAGGCCTTTTGTATATAATTGTTTTTATTACCGAACTATCGTTTTTTAGTGGTTGATCCGACTCATTAATCAAAACGAAAAGAATAATATGTTTTTACCTAACTGCTGCAAGATTAAAGTAATTGTTCTCTTTATTTTAAAGTTTACGACAAAGTATGAAAATCAGTATAAGCCTGAATGCGTTTAAGGAATCCATTAAAGAACATGTTTCTATGGTTTAGTAGACTGTCTTTTTAAAGTTGCATTAAAATGCTTTTCAACTTTGTTAACGACTTTTATCTTTCATTTTTAAGCATAGTTTATATTTTCATAGTGAAAGTGGTCAGTGAAGGTGGGATCTTCATGCCCGGCACGAGAGCGAGAGATCGCATTTCAGAGGTAGAGGTCAGAGAAAGAGACAATTAGACAGACACGCAGAGGCAATCATGCCTGAATACAGTAGCCTTGCCTGACTTTCGCTGCGGGACCTTTTGGCTAAGTTAAGTTTTAAAAAAAATGAAAGTTGAAGCATTCTGAATGCAATTCGCAAATTTTATCAGTTTTAAAACTTTTTGTGCTATTTATTTTGAAAAAATAAATGGAAAATACTGTAATTATTATATTTTTAATACCATTTAGCGAGAAAAGAAGAAAACACCGCGAAAAGAGTAAACGATGAGTTCCCAAGTTTTCTATTTTAACCGCAATCATGTTTTCTCTTATATTTTTACAACACGACAAAGTATTTAGAACATTTAACGGTGTTTTTAATTCAAACTTTGGTAGTATTTGCACAGGCAGCCCCATTCGCACTATGGGTAGGGACAAGGATACCTTAAATTGAATTTTACTTAAACTTAAAGCACTTTTTGCCGTTATTATTAAAGAATTGTGTTCAAAAAGAGGTTCAGATTGATATTAGTAATAGAATTTGCACAAAACGACCACCAAAGCAGCCGAAAATGCGAAATTTTGGCCGGCTTTTACCATAACGAAACGGCTAGAAAAACTATTGTAAGATCGAATTCACGTATGTTCTCAGCTAAAGCTGGTAACACAATGCTGTTCCAGCAGATTTTAAGCACAAATAAGCGCTATAAGATACAGAACCCGAATGGGGCTGCCTGTGCAAATACTACCCAAACTTTGAGAAAAGTGCTTGCTTTTTGGCATAATACTGCAGCCAGCCAGCTGGTACGAAAAACACAAAAAAGTTTGTTTAAAGTTAAAAATTTAAAGTTTTTGTAAGCAAAGCCCCATTATCTGTATGAAAGTGACTAGATTTTTTCAAATTTGGCAAATATGATGGGATATACAATGTTATGTAATGCTAAGAATGTAAAAAAACGAAAAAAAAAATATTGACTACCACCCCCCCCCCTCACTTTTGACTCACTTGGGTCGCTGGGACCCCCCGTCACTTTTGAAAACCCGTTCATTTGGTTACCAAGGTATGATTTGTTCTCGTATGAAATGGAAGTAATATGAGATACTATGCAGAGTGCTAAAATTGTAAGATTAGCTAAAATAACGATTTAATGAAGATAATTTAATTTGACATTTTTTTTACAGTCCGTGCCGTAATCGGGTAGGCTGGCACTTTTCGCGGGCTTTTTTTACATGGAATTCAAAGTTTTTTTTTAAATCCAACTGACCGAGGGTTTTTTTTTTGAACGGACAGGCCCGGCTATGAAAAATTAAATTTTGATTTTTTTAAAAATTGGTACAATTATTTGTTAAACTGTTTTAAATAACTTAATAATGTTTGTTACTAACATATAAGTTAATATCAGATGTACAAAAAGAATGTCACCGATCGGGATCGAACCCTGGTCGTGTGGGTGGCAATCTGACTGGGTGGTCCAGGGTAAACGAGCCGTCCAAGGCCGACCAAACTTTTCCCACCCCTGAATTAAAAATATTTTTAAAAAATGCATGAAAACGTGGATTTTCACAATTATGAATCTTCGTCAATAGCTTTCCTTTGTGTGTGTTTGCAAAAGAGAAAAAAAGGAACGCCACTCAGAAATTCGGTTACGCGTTCGCAGACTTCAGTGGGAATTAGGTTGTTGACACTCCTCTCCGTTGCCTTCTCAAATAGAATTCTGTTGTCTCTTCGTCTTGTTCCTCTTTTTCATTGGGTGTCCTCTTAGCGTCTTTCAATCACGAAGGATGCTCATAAGTGCAAGGGTGCCCCGGTGAAGGGCCGTTTTACACTTATTTTCTCTCTCTTTTGGAGAGATAGTTATTTGGGAATTCTCTGTTTCCTCGACATTCGAATTGCCGTCATCAATCATTCCCCTCTGTCAGGGCGAATTTCCGCCCGACACGAAGGGGCTAGTTGTTGTTTTTCGAATACGTCACTCAGAAAGAGAGGGAATACCTCTCTTCGTTAATTTTGATTCTAAACTTTTGTTTCGCTAACTTAAGTGACTTAAGACCGTCTTCCTTAAGACACTATTTGAAACCTTAAGGGAATTTAATGACTATCGTCCTTAAGGCATTGTTGGAATTACCTTAAGTCACTTAAGGTATTATTTGACTGTCTACCTTAAGGCGCTATTTGGGCAACCTTAGGTGACTTAAGACCTTTTTCCTTGCATTGTTTGAGTAACATTAAGTGACATAAAACTGTCTGCCTTAAGGCACTATTTGAACAACCTTAATGACTGTCTTCCTTAAGGTATTATTTGAAGAACCTTTAGTAACTTAAGAATTATATCATTAGCGACTCAACTTATTTAGGCCCACTTTCGTTTCTTTCACTAATCGTAAGTCCATTAGACAGCTAGGCGATTCCCAGAACTTGGTCGTTTTACACTTCGCCCACCATAAACAAATAGAAGGACCCCTTAATCGAATCCTCCGTTAGCGGAAGTGTGGTTGACATATAGGAAAATGATTCTGAGAATCGGTTTCGTCTGTGTAATCTTGTTTTCATTTTTAGGTTTTCGTACATAATTCTCTTTTTAACCGTAATTTCTTTATTGTGAACCAAATAAACACACTTCGCGGTATGTTTCCTATTTGGTTGCACGATAATGACCTAGGAACAACATTACCGGGTACCCTAGGAACAACTTCAAAACATTGGCACGTTGTGACGAAGTAGTTTTGGCATCAACCTTATAGTTAATAAAATATCCACCGTGACTTTCGGTGTATGTCTTGGGTTTTCATTTATGTTTTGGAGCAACCTTTGGAAGCTACTCAAATAAGTTCATACAGAAACTATTTTATATCATTGTTATTTCAAATACTGCGTGTTAAAAAAAACAAGCGAAAATATATAGTACGGATGTATATAATTTTGGTTTTTGATCCTTTTCATCATGGGAAAAGTGAATCGAACCCAATTTTCCCTTCTTTGAGAACTTTTCCTCGGAACTTTTCCGGGAAGTAGCCTCCGAATGAAGTATTTGTTGTGATTTGGGAGTTGTCTCGTCGGCCTTGTATCCTCCCTCTGTTTTGGTCTTCGAGATTGACGACGATTGTCGCCTTTCGCATGAACGCCTACTTAGGGCTCGCTCTCTGAAATGCGATCTCTCCTGGGAGATGCGCGTGTTTTCACACCGCTTGTTGTGCCCTGACGGCTGCCGTGTGTTATTGCCTAAGTTAGAGGCTAGAAGTAGGGCCCAGGCAACAAATAGCCCGGTCAAAGTGGTTCAATAGCCCCTATTCATTGGCCGACTCAAGGTGAGCTATAGAAATAGCAATACCATGTTCCAGTTCGAAATGCTACATAATTTGCGAAAATTTGTTTAAGA
Source organism: Oscheius myriophilus (assembly GCA_964057215.1). NCBI lineage: Eukaryota > Metazoa > Nematoda > Chromadorea > Rhabditida > Rhabditidae > Oscheius > Oscheius myriophilus. Next base: position 23,250,719 of record OZ059903.1, read on the forward strand.
CTTGTAATATTCGAGCAGTGTCGTGCAATTGGGTTGGGGCCATAGTCTTAAATTTAGCCCAAAAGTTTTCAAAAGTCTTTATTTGGGCTGAATATGCCACTGTTGTTGTCACAATACACTCTTGGGTCAATCGATTTATCGAATTTTAGTCCCCGGTTACGGTAGGTGACATGTGTTGCTGTAGATCGGACTAACCGCCACCAAAACTCAAAGTTGGTTCAGATTTTCAATAGCATTTTTCACGCTGAAAAACATTTTAATTATCGTCAGGAATAGAAATACGGATTGGCTGATTTTGTTTTCTATGTATAATTTGAAGTCTTTAGAAGCCTTAGATTCTATGTCGAAAAAGTTACCAAGCGTGTTTATTGTTGTCTTTTTTTAACCTTTTTTATAAGATGTCAAGTTTCCGCCAATTTTTGACGTAAAAATAACGTGGAAAACATATACCAACTTCCATTTTTCGTCGAGGTTGGCGGCCAACCGTTGGCCCGAGCTGCAGTAACTTGTGGTAGCATACCGTAATCCGGGGAAAAATCGATATTGACTAAAAAGTCCATGAATTTCATATTTTTTCCAAATAATTACTTTTGGAGCAATTTTTTGGAGCCAAATCCAATCCAAAGCTGGGACCGTTAAGTTATTTAAAGACCAGTTTCTTACTTTTAATCTTTTACGAACATGCTCGGAAATGATTAAAAGTCTACGTTAAAAGACTAGTTTCTTGGTATACTTCACGCGAAGGGCTCCAAATTTCGAACCCTTGGACTTTCATTTCGAAAGAACGCAAACACTTCCACGAAATCCATTATGGAAGGTGTTCTTGAGAGGAACTCCCTCCTACGTCATCGCTGGCCCGAAAAAGCGGTCGAAAACTCCCCCGGGCCTCAATAAAAGGAGCCCTCGATACTATCACACAGCAAGGCCGGAAAAAGACCGGGCCAGCCCGTAAAAATCCGGCCGGCCCGGGCCGATCCTCAGATTTCCCAGCCCGGTCACACGGCCCAGACGGAAAAGTCTTTTCGTAGTCTTTCTTCTTGTTTACCGACGGGCGATTGTCTCCGTCCGCTATTCGAGGCATTGTTTTCAATTTCCACCAATGCGCTGATTGAAGCGGAGAGTGAAACTGACGTCTATGTCTGAAAAAGAGGATACCGTAGGTGTTCCTTCTGTTGTTTACTGCGGATTGCAGTGATAAAGTTGCCGAAGGCGTGCTTCCTCCCGGGGGTTCAATTGAGGTCCGGCCCCTCGATCTAAGCACCACTTAGCGAGTCTCAACGAGGATGTCCTTAAGATGTCATGGTTTTATGTTTCTTTGACGGGTAAATATATGCCCTTAATGAGGAAGTACTCTAAGTGCGTTAAGACTGTTCTTTAGGCCCTAAACTTATTACGAATTTGCTCTTAAATGAGTTGAACAATCTTAAGTGACTTAAGACCGTTAAGGTCTTAACATATTTACGAACCCGAACGTAATTGGAATAGCCTTAGAAGACCTAAGAACATATTCCTTGGGGGGCCTAAATTTGTTCGAAAATGATTTAAACAACCTTAAGTTCCTTAAGGCTGGCTTCCTTAAGGCCTTAAACTTACTTACGAAAATGGTCGTAAAGTATTTGAGCCTCCATAAGTGATTTAAAACTATCTTCCTTAATGTCTTAATCTAGTATAAGAACAACCATATTAACCTTAAGTGACCTAAAAAATTGTCAAATGGCCACAACAGCGTTAAGTGACTTTAGACCTTGTTCTTAGGGCCTTAACCACATTGGTATGACTAATGTTCGCCCCCCCCCCCCGGCGACAAGCCCTATATGTGGTTTAAGATGGTGTTCCTTATTGCATTTTTAACCTGTGTTTAAATGTGCTAAACGACCTTAAGTCCCTAAAGACAGAGTTCCTAAGTGACCGAATTACGAGCCTGCGCGTAAAAGGTTTGAACACTATGTAACCTTAAAATGCCTAACCAAGTGTTACTTAGCGTTATTCATTTGCTTAAAGGGACCGTCAGGGCCTTTTCGGATTGGAAATGAATGGTATGCTAATCGAGTCATTTCAATTGAAATCATTTTCTCGAACACCTCTCCAGACAACGGCCGTGCGCAAAATGCTTGTCATGTCTTCATTAGCATGCGCTTTGGAAAAGTCCCCTTACGAGCCCTTTAAGCAGTGGTTAAATCATTTGTAAATTAAGCACTCGTAAGCCGTAAGCACATTGGCATGCCTATGACTCTTCCTACGTGACGCATCCATCGAAATCAGCTGCTCGGACCACAAAGTCAATGCCGACAAATGTTATTACGCCTCTTTTTCGGTTGCTCTGGTGGCGTAATCGCCGCAAATCGCGGTGGTCCTTTCCTCCTCTGCCGTGTGGTCGCCGCCGACTGGCCCTTGGTCCAAATAGGCGCTATTCATTGCGAGGCCTCTCAAAGGGAGAATCCTCAATTGTGTAGGGCTCCTGGGTGGTCTCTCACTCTGTCTCGCTGTCTCTTTCTCTCTCTCTCTCTCTCTCTCTCTCTCTCTCTCTCTTCGGTTTCTGGCTTCGTCTCTCGGTTCGTTATCCACGACGCCTCTTGAGTTGACACAATCAGAGGCGCCGCTTCGGGAAATTGCTGCTATGCGAAAATTGTTGTTTTTCTTTCTCTTTCGTCGGCATGGCTTCTCTGGAAAGGTTTCTTTCCAATCACAGGAGCCTTCGAAATTTGATTTTGAGTTTTCGCTCTGTTGTTGAAATCGTAAAGTTTCTCTCTGTCTTTCTCTATGTCTCTCTTTCGCTCTCTCTCCTCTCAATTCACAAACCAACGAATGTTTTTCGATGTCTACCTGGACAACGCCAGCTGAGAAATGATACCCAGGAATTGTCGTATAAACGTAGCAATCGCAGTCAAAACATATCACCGAAATCCAGGACGCGTAATCCATTGCCATTTCTCAACCTAAGAGAGGCGAAGGGATTAAAAAGACAATCGGAAGGGTCCGCCTTTCCTAAGATAGCACCAAACAACAGCTGATTTCTTAGGAAATCTCTCTCTCCCTCTCTCTCTCTCTCATTCAAAGCCCATTATCAAAGATACAACCAATACAATAGCCAGCTTAATTATGTTTGTCCAAGACGCTTTCATTCATTCTCACTATTCATTTCGGCAAAAACAAATTAGCCACAGTTCTGTTACTGTACTACTTGTTTTTCGCATTTTTTGTGAAGCATTGTGATTTTCCTCAAAACTTCTACACAATAATAGCGAAATCTGATCGCTTCGAGGACACCTGCCTAGTTCATACATTATCTAATCAGATCCACGTTAGAATTCACTGGAAAAATTTATGGACATGGCACGGAGCCAAGAATTTGTGATTTGCTTGCTAATTTTCACCCGTTTTTCTTACAAATTGTAATTAGATGTTTTTCGATTACATACCGTATCCATTCATATTTATGTGGTTCGTACAAGGGATCCTTTCGTGGATCTTACCGGGGTTCTCACGGGCCGAGCCATTTGGAAAATTTTGGTTTGCCCGGCCCGGCCCTGGACGGCTCAACAAAGCGCTATTTTAGCTTTCATTAAAATTTTGAAACTTTGAAAAATACTTTTGCAATACTTCTATTATGTATTTAAACTAATTCTAAGTCTAAAGCAAAAATAAAGTGCCCCGACCGGGATCGAACCTTGGTCGCGTGGGTGACAGTTTGAATCGGTCGATAGAGAGATACTAGTGGAGAGAGAGAATGGGCAAGAATTAGGCCAAGTTCTTGAAAATTTCGTTTTTCATTGTTTGTTTCTGAAAAAAAATACAATTTTCCCTGTTGAAAATCACAGTTAAAAACAATCAGTGTTCTCATGGGCCGAGGAGGGCTATTTGGAAACGTTTGGTCGGCTCATTCGGCCTGTTTACCCTGGACCACCCAGTCAGATTGCCACCCATACGACCGGTGTTCGATCCCGGTCGGAGACATTATTTTTTTGTACAACTAATATTGACTTATGTTAGTAACAAATATTATTTAGTTATTTAAAGCAGTTTAAAAATTATCGTACCGATTTATACAAAATTTAAAATTTTGATTTTCTTACCCGGGCCGAGCCGACCCAAAAAAAATTCCCTCGGCCCGACCCGCCATTTGCGAACCCTGGTTTGTACTTCCAACCTTTTTATGTCAATAGGGAGTGCCGGCGGTCCAAAACCAATCGAAACCCACAAAATCTATCGATTTCCTCTGAAAATATAGTGACTTTATAGCTTTTTGTCATAATTATACCAATAGGGGTCCAGTTAAATTCAACTACGCAATCATGGTTCACCCCAGAATTGCCTTTTCCTTGGTCCTCGGCCCCCTTCGAATTCTCCGCGTCTTATGGAAATGGTATTCCTTCTTACATGTACCCGGGGTTTGCATTCACCCCCAAATTTTGTATAAATCGGTACAATATTTTTTTAAACTGCTTTGAATAACTTAATAATGTGTGTTACAAACACATAAGTCAATATTAGTCTTACAAAAAAGAATGTCACCGACGGGGATCGAACCCTGGTCGTGTGGGTGGCATTCTGACTGGGTGGTCAAGGGTAAACGTTCCGACGAAAATTTTGCAAATGGCTCGGGCCGGCCCGTGAGAACCCCGCCATACAGATGAGCCATGGTAGCCGAGTTCCCTTGCCCTCCCTCTTGGAACAATTATAGAGGAAACTCGCTTTTAGTTCAACAAAGTGTATTTTCCAATCGAATCCCCCTGTTTTCTTATTCACATTGCCAAATTCAATTGTTAAAGGTTATATCACGAACGGGACGCCGACTAATGGACTAATGCTGAAAGTTTTCATTCGAAATAGCCCACCAATAATTCTGAGAATCTCTTTCATCCATTGGCAATGAGACTATTTGGGGAGGCCACATCGGTGGTGGGAATTTCTGGCTTGAATGGCCGGCATATGACTCTGTGGATTGAATATCAGCCGTTTAAGCCCCTGGAATCTTCTGAATCCCGTCATCTCAGTCTCCGACTTCTGCAAAGTAGAATTCTCAATTCAACAGCGAGAATCAAATTCCAGCGCGGGTTTGCAGTCATTCTATTTCAAGACTCTCGGTCGGAACTGAATTTGTCCCTGAAGTTGCCTTGACGAAATGCGCATCGTTAGCCGTCTGCACTCTCTGTCCACAGCTCCCTTGACACTCGTAGAACTCTCTCAAGGCATCGCATTTAAAGGGTGTATTTAAGAGAGAACAGGAGACATCTCACTCACTCACTCACTCACTCACTCACTCACTCACGCACTCACTCACTCACTCACACACTCACTCACTCACTCACTCACTCACTCACTTTCTCTATATCTCTCTATCTCTCTCTCTCTCTCTCTCTCTGTATCTCTCTCTCCTTTGCAACCCATCCAAAGCACAGAGACCACAGCTGATTTTGCCACTTGCGCCGTGCCTCGCGACACTAATGACCAAACGGGGCTACTAAACTATGCGCAGTGTCATCGGCCACTGGCCGCAAACTTGAGCGGGAGCGAATAATTATCGCCAGCGTGCGTGTCGTTTAGTATTGAATCTCTTCCTATATTTGCCACACATCCTGCCCTTCCCTGCATTTTTACTTTTTTCCTCCCCTAGCTCTCTCAATCTCTCCGCCTTAGTTATGGACTCTGCGCTTTAGAATATTGTGATACTTGGCTTCAATTTCTAATTAGCCGCCCATAATTATGACGACTTTTTCAGACTTCTGAAGCACTTTGGCTACCGAGGAGTCGATGTGGACGCTCGCACGGGTACAGACGACAAGTGCCTGCGAGAACTCTGCGAACAAGCTCCAGCAACCGTTCAGGTAAACGTTTATCTCTCGCTCTCTCTATCTCTCTCAATTCTATCTTTCTATCGTATTCTGCTTCTTCCATTCTGTACTGCGAGAACGCGAGGTGCTGGCTGGACGCGAGGTGCTTGCGGTACCTACGTAACTATGCGTTTGGTTGAAAATGGTAAAAAAAATATATGGGGACTTGCGTTGCATGTGAGGACCATTTGGAGTCTTTCGCAGCAAAACCCCCAAACCCTCTCTGTCCATCCAGGTGTACCAAGTTGCCGAATCACAAATGTGATTTTTGTAAATTTGTGAATTTTTCTGAGTGGATTCCTGTGAAATGATAAATTTTGGTTGAAACAGATTTTCACGGTATTTACAAATTAAACATCTTTTGCACAAAGATATTTACTTTTTTTGTGTCGAAGTTTTGGCAATGCATATGAACTTAAAAAAATCACTGTTTTGCGCATGAAACCCCCCTCGCTTTTTTGTTTGTAATAAATTCCATGATCTTCCGTAACTCATTCCAGCCGGTTGTAAATATAAGCAAGAATAACGTCATTATGAGAATTGTCGAATCTGTGTCACAGATGTGCCACAGATGTGGGCAAAAGTAGGATGTGGCTCATCGATGGCCTCAAGAGTTTCAGTGTCATCTCTCTCTCTCTCTCTCTCTCTCTCTCTCTCTCTCTCTCTATCCCTCTCTCTCTCTCTCTGTAACACTAATTTTTTTTCAGAAAGCCCTCAAAAACGCGGTGATGATACGCGGCGTGGCCAACGGTCTTCAGTTTAGAAAAGTGATCCACGAGTGAGTTTCTCCCACCCTGTGCCTCCCGAAGACCAACGATTTCAGAGACCTCTCCCGCGGCACCGAGCGTTTCCCCATACGCGTTGTGAATGAAGTGGACGATGAGAGACCGATGAGTTTTGCGTATTCCACGCGAGTCGTCGACCGATGTGGCGTGTTGGCCGAGCGGAAATCCGGAGAGATGCTGGTCGGAGGCCACTTTGTTCCCTCTGAAAATAGCCTCGTCTTCAGATATGCAACTGCCGCGACGGCTGTGCGATTGACTGTGAATGCAACTCGGGAGTGTATGAAGACGACGGCAGGGCGAGGCTCAACATGCTGGAGGCTCCGTTTTTGGAGTGCAGCTCCGACTGTGCATGTAATATGGGCTGTGCCAATAGGGTGGCTCAGAAGGGAGCAAAACATCCTATTGAGGTAAGAGAGTCGGAGAGAAATTCTAGGAATTAGAGCCCGTAATCAGTTTTTTTTTCGCCCTTTCGAAGTTTTATTACAAATGTAGGGTGCGTCAACAGCTATAGTGACGTCATTTTGTCGTAAACCGTCTCTTGTGGCTATCCGTCAGCTTTGAAAAAAAAAATCTGCCATTAAAAATGAAAAATCGTGTAGGTCATACTTTTTCAAACGCGTTTTTGAGAATGACAGGCTGCCCAGATATACATGGGCACTGCTCCATTAATTAGGTCGTAGCGACACCCCCGCCGTGTAAAAAATGCCTTATGGGAACCATGCGACCTCCCTTGTATGTAAAATTTATCTTGGTGGGACCACCGTGCCGTCGAAGTCGGTCTGACGTTGATTATTTACTCAGAACTTGTGGGTTACACATGCAAAACTGTGCCAACTTTTGCGTAGAATTCGAAAATAATTGGCCGGTTTTTCCCATAACTGAATGTTTATGAAAAAAACCAAAAACCTGAAAAATGACTGAAATTGATTTTTTTGTTTTGTTCAAATCATGTTAAATTTTCAAGAAATCCGGATTTCTCTAAGAATAAAAATAACTTAAAATTGAATTTGTAGCTGAACATTTATAAAAAAAAACTAATTTTGACATATAAGTTGAAAATTTGAAAGGCTACCGTAACCCGGGTCCCAAAAATGACTTTGGTCTAAAAATTTCTTTTTTAACCATTTATTGGACCTTGAAAAATTGCCAATGCCACTGGTATTTTGGCCGATTTCGGTAACGACAAGCAACATTTTTATTTTCATTTTTTTCTATTACAAAAGCAAAGTGTTCAAGTTTAGATAGAAAGTGAATTTCCTAATTCCAGGTCTTCCGCACGAGTGACAGTCGTGGCTGGGGCGTGCGCGCCCTCTGCAAAATCCCCAAAGGCACGTTCATCGGCGAGTACACGGGAGAACTTCTCAACGACGACGTGGCGAATCAACGAAAAATCGATAGCTATCTCTTCGAGACCGCCGTGGTTAGTCGCTACCGTAGCCCAAACCCGCCCCTTTTTTCAGGGAAATGCCAATTTCACCGTGGACGCCCGCGTCGTGGGCAACTTCACCCGCTTCATAAACCACAGTTGTGAACCGAACGGCAAGGTTCGGCATTTGTAGGCTCGGATTTAAAGGTCTAATTCAGGTGTGCATGGTGGTGTGGGACTGGCAGACGGAACAATTGAGCCATATCTGCATTTTCGCCATCACGGATATTTTCAGAGGAGAGGAGATTACCATATCCTACGGAGAACACTGGTGGAGGGCCAAGGTTGGTGATTTGGGAGTATTCGCGCTCCCTTGCTAAAGTAACTTTCGATTTCGATTATTACCAATGGGGCGCGAATACTTTGCAATTAGAGTCTTGTTAGCATTGGGGCGCAATTGCTTTGATGCGTCAAATTTAGAATATTGTTGCGAACATGTCAATTGAACTCATTTTTTATGTTTAACAACTTTTGGCAATAGAGCAGCTTTACGTTGTCATGTTTATGATTAGACCACATTTAATTATTGAGACAATTTTTTTAGCAATAGAGCACAATTATCTCTTTCTAATAAATTGAACACGTTTATCAGGTCAACTTTTGGCAATAGAGCGCAAAAACCTGTATTTAACCGGTCTTTGCATTTCTCGTTTGGGCACGTTTCTCATTGAAACAACTTTTAGCAATAGAGCACAAATACATATGGTTCGGATTTGAGCGAGTTTCTAATTAGAGCACATTTTGTATTGGGAAAATTGGTTGGCAATAGAGCGCGGATATCTGTATTTACTCTTCTTGGTATTCTTCATTCGAGCACGGTAGTCATTGAGACATTTTTGTTTGGCATTGGGGCACAAATACTTTGATACAGTAGAGCGCGTATTTCAATATGTCAACTTCTGGCAATAGAGCATAGTTACCTGTATCAGCGCTTGAACATATTTCGTATTAGAGCACGTTTATCAGTGTGTCAACTTTTCGCAACAGGGTGCAGTTACCCGTAGACAATTTTAGCAATAGAGCGCAGATACATTTATCAATCATTCTATATTATTTGTCAGTAGAACGTTTAACTTTTGACAACAGTGCGCTATTAACGTCTTAAATTTCAAAATTTGTTTTTCAAAGCGACTTTTAAAATAATCTTTTCCAGATTAACGACTTCGCGTGCCGCTGTGGTCAGCCTGGCTGCCAATTCACGGAGACTAAGAGAGAAGCTGTTCTGAGGAAATTACAACAGCAGACGGAGACCAGCTCGGCGAGCAGTTCAACAAGTTACGACAGCGAAAGCAGCGTCTGAGAAGGCTAGGAATCTACAGAACGTTTCAAAATGCAATACGGGTGGATCTCGGAATACTCATTTTCATAACTGGTCTCGTTTTTATCATCTTTCCTATTAGATTGTTCGTGTTGTTTTGTTTTATTTAACTTATGTACTTTTAATAATGTGAATGAAGATTTTTAGACTGATGTTTTGTTTCTTTTTCCGTCGTTAAAAGTGTTTTATGAAAACTTCTCAATTGCGGATCGGGTGGACGGCATATTGATCCAATGCCCCGCACATTTGTATATGGTTATTGAAACATCTTACAAAACTCAGATTGCAACTTAATAAAAAACGTTTTTATCGAAAATATGTATTGCTAGCTGCGTATTTATCTTTTTATCGTTTCAAACATTGGAAATAAAAAATAATGTTTATATCATAAAATAAAGAGTTTTTCAACAAAAGAGATCGAACTTCAGGGTTTTCGTGGCGAGACCCAGCATTTATTGAACTACGGTTTTTTTTTTGTAAATACGGGGGCCGTGAACTTCATAAGCTCAAGATTGTGGTGAATAGGTGTTTTTAAAAAAATAGGTGTCTATATGAAAAATAGATGTCTATGAAAAATAGGTGTTTTTAAAAAGAAATAGATAAAGAATGTTTGTATCTATCCCACACAAAAATATGCACCGCCTCAGAAAAGTTTGTTATTAGGTTTTTTTTTCAATATTTCTAAACAGATGAATTTCAACAAAGAAAACTTATTCCAAGAAAAACTTATTAGTTTTAATATTTACTGAAAAATGTTTTAAAAAAAAAACAGAAACGTCCCGGTTTTCTTCGTTTTGTTGCGACCAGTTTACATATTTTTTTAATCTTTTCTTTTTTGGTAATTTAATATTGACTGGCTAGATCTTCATGTGCTCTGATGGAATAATTGTTTTTTGTAAATGTTTAAATAAAAAAAACAACTTTTTTCTCTAACCTTTATGGCCGCGTTTGTGCAGATAGCGCGCCCTTCTAAGTTACCGTCAACAGAAAACCGCACTTGCTGTTTAACTCCATTTCCATCCTTTATAAGCTATGTCTTTAATGTCGTGATAGTCAGACCCAATAGAACATCTGCACCGTCCGTGAACTTCCAAATATTCCGTCAGAATGTGAAAATCACTAATTGTAGCTCCTATCGGCACTTGATTTTGATTTTTTTTAAATGGTATTTTTGAAATCAGCGCGAAAAATTGACACAGAAATGCCCATTCACAGAAATCATGCATAAAACTTATAAACTGCCGTTGAAACATTGAAATTCTGGGTCCCAAAAATACAATTTTTACCCATTTTTGGGCAGTTTTTGGCCATTTTTTCACTTTCAAGTGGATTTTTAACAAAAATAGTCGTCGATATTTTTAGTTTTTGAAATCGTATATGATGCGAAATTTGACGTAGATTTTAAATATGAAATCCATTTTTTTCCGGCCGAATCTAGTGAAAGTTTTTTGCTGCTGAAATTAAGATATTCAAAACAATCAAAAAATTGAAAAAGATGCTCTTTCACTATTTTAGTTCTCATTTTGGTTTTTAATCTTTACGGATTGACAACACAACAAAACCATAAAGTGTTTCAGTTAATCATTTTTGCAACAACCCAGTACATCAATATTAGCAACATTCTGAAACCTTGATGTAATTTTTTTTTGACTTTTAGTTAGTTCTAAAAACCCCCAAAATACATCAACGAACACAAAATTTCTTTTCTAAATAATCTAATCTGTTTTTTTTATTTTTAAGAACTTAAAAAAGAACTTATATTTTTTTATTTTTAAGAACTTATGCCAAATTTGACTTAGTTTTCGTAACTGAAGCGTTTATATTCTTGCCTTTCGTAGTGAAAGGTCGAAAGTTCCCTTCTTACGGAATGAGAAATTACATTTAAAAGTTTAAAGTTAAAGTTTTCGAAAATTTAATTTGCTACAAAATGCAATTTTTAGATTGAAATTTGGATAACGTTGAACATTTTACAATACCTTTTAGTCATCTACGGTAACCAGAGTCTTAAATAGTCTTAAATAGAACAATGTCAAACTCAATGTTAAAACGAATGAAAAAAAACAGTTTCAACGTTTCCCTATTCAAATCAGTTGTTCTTTTCGGGACCCGTGCAGCTGGCAGTCCTTTAAACCACTTTCGTAGGCCATCTGGTCCCAGTTCATCGATTTTGCGACACCCTCATTAGGCACACGCCATGTCCCGCTTTTGCCAAAGACGCTACCTTTTCAAGCCTTCCCCTTGTTGATTTTTGTTTCCTTTTACCCTCATTACTTGAAATAATTTGCATTCATTGCTTTCAGGGTCATAAATACCTTCGAAATCATCCCTAATGAAGTAAAGACAGAGCGAGGTGAAGTCATCCTGGGAAGTATTTATTCAAGGTAGGCAGGGTGAAACATTTCAGAGTGTTCAATTTCCACTTTAAAGGGACCGTCAGGGACCTTTTGCAACTTTGGATCATGTGCAAGAGAAAAATCAGCTGATCAACAAAGGCACACAAAGGTCGAAAAATGCGAAAAACTGCAAATTTAAACGTGAATTTTGACTTTTTTGCGAAAGTAGACAAATATTTCAAAAATCAAGGGTTAGATTAGGTGTATCCACAACTTTAGATATTTGAAAAACACCACTTCGAAAGAATTCGACAATTTTTACAAAATCAGGCAAGTAAAAAAATGCAGCTTTTCGGTGTAGTACGATATGAACCCTAATGGCACGTCCAAGTCAGGAAGATTTAAAAAAAATAAAACAAAAAACTTTTGCTTTATCGGGTTTAGCATTAAATTTGTCTCAATAATAAACGCGCTCTAATGCAAAATTTGATAAAACATTTAAATACATGTAATTTCACCCTATTGCCCAAAGTTGTTTCAATGATAAACATGCTCTATTGAGAAATGCGATGAAGTTACAACAACTGCGCTCTATTGCTAAAAACTGTCCGAATGATAAAAGTTTTTATTTTTGTAAATCTTGTAAACAATGGCAAAAATGCAAGGACAATTGGAAATCTTTGCTGTAATTCGTGAGATAAACTGAAATGAGTTTCGTTATTAGAGCTAAAACAAACGTTTCTAGGTCACAAAATATTTTCTTTTCAAAATTGCTTTTAATTTCATTTTCGATCGAATACGGTCGGAAATTATGCGAATGAACTATGCAAAATTGTCTCGCACCCTCCTCATTTTCACAGCTATCTTAGTCAATTAGAATGAATTCGGTTCATTAGCATCCTTTGTAAATGCCGGACACGCAGGGCGTACTGGCGATCCGCACAATCTGCGGATGGTCGGCCGTTTTTGGACACTTTGAAGCCAGGTCTATCGAAAACGGTACATTTCCGACCCATAGTCATATATATTTTCTTGATCAGCAAATTTTTCTCTCTTAGATGAGCCAATGTTGTAAAAGCCGCCTGACTGTCCGTTTAAGTGAAAAGACAATGTCGCCAATTGTGCAATTTCGGGCTAATTGCACAATTGGCAACATTGAAACTTAAACAATTAAAAAATTGAACTCAACCTTTATTGGTAACCACAATAGAAACACCATGTTGTTTCTTTGCAGATGGAAGACCAACACTACAAGAGGCATTTCGGATCCGCCTACGGTCCCGCACCCCTTCTCCAAGATTTCTCCGCCTCCCAAATAAGCGATAGGAACTGGAGAGCCTTCGCATTCAAGAAAAACCATGGAGCCTATTGGAATAGGAACCCATCTCCTTCGTCAGGACTTGGAAGCAATTGTGAAGTATCACAGGATTATGTTTCGAATGCGAGACGACAAGGCCACGGAGACACCGTCCCTAGACATAACCATCAAAACACGAACCGGAGTGAAAATCCGCTTCACACTTACGGATCACATGTTCTTCCAATATAAGAGCAAAACAGATGGACCAGACCAGCACATCATGAGACTATGCGAGGATTGGGTTCATGGATTTGAGCAAGGATACTGTATTGTTTGAGCGCGCCTGCCCCGGCCAAGGCACGGACGCGGCAGGGCACAGTGTACACGCCTGGAGATACACGGCACTGGAACCCACGACGAACCATGGGCGCAGATGGTTAAACGCACCACCAAGGCAACTCAGTTCGTATGTAACTGGCATGCGAGGCGGATGGCGAATGGACCAATACTACAAGATCCATGGCGCCCACATGGTGACGAAGGACGCCGGACATCGACGAACCGTCAACACCGAACCCGACAGCGATCTGAAACCAACCTACAACACCCGCTTTAGAAG